>JAVRXN010000008.1:53303608-53888608 GCA_033556935.1 Timema podura
TCAACAATGTAAAAAGGTTAAAAGTAAAATATAACTAAAAAAACAACAAATTGTTTGTTGTGAGAGTGTTGATTGCCAAACGTGTCAGCAGCTAAACAATATGGTCTTTCAGATTGTTTGGTTTGGCAAATGAATACATGAGTGATGAAAGTAGATCTGGTAACTTTTGCTAGCTGTCCCCACCATTCCTGTGGCGAATGGACTATTTTAAAAACACATCTAACCGCACCGTGGTCACGCGGACTAAATGTCTAATTCATCTCGTCTGTTCTGCTCGTGACGATGTGGTCGGGGGTAAGAAGAACCCCTTCCGGGTGTATTCTAAATAAGGTCTCAATTTCCATTCACGCAAATGCGGATACATTTCCTCTGAAGTAAACTGCATTAACATTAAGAGGTGGTAAGAAACCGAGCCGAGTGCACCCAGCCAAGATTCGAACCTCGACCTCTACATCATCAGCAATCCAGTCTAACGCGAGCCTGACGCCTTAGACCAAGCGAATATGTATACATTTGTAAGCTCCAGCGCCAGACTTAGGTTATCGGATAGGAGACTCAGCCGGTGTGCACGCCGTCTAGTTGTCAGGCTCAATTATACCATTTTGTCGATTAGAGAGAGGTTGGGGTTCTAAACCCTGTCTGATTTATTATGGGTTTTTCCACCTAAATGATTTCCCACGCTCCATCCTCACAACTGTGGGTACATTTTCCTTCAGTTCTATATTCCTCATCCCCACTCAAGCAATTAATCTACATATGTGTACAACCCAAACGGACACACACACACGCGGTGGGAAAATAATGTGCTCGCGATGATGAACACTCAACTTAACTTACACACATCCCCTCTCACCCTTAATGATATGAACAGTAAATAAGCTGAAAGTAGCGACTATTCCCGGCGTTTTTTTTTGGATAAATAAACATTTCTACGTGCATCTCTTAAGGTCATTTTAGTACGGTTGTACCAAAGTAGCAGATGCCGAGTACTTAAAAAAAAAGTTTCATTACGAGAAAGGACGGAGATAGTAAATACATTTTAGAGCATTTTTTTCTTTTTAAACTTTGGCCTTGGTGCTGTAAGTAATCGTAACAAATTTGGTCCAATTCAAATTTAAACTGCAGGCGTGTTTCGCCGGAAAGGGAGAAAAGCATCTTTGTTTGGTTGACCTTGAATCTATCACACAGAATAATGTCATAATGCCTGTGCACGAAAAGCAACATCAATAATATATAGATAGAAAATAATTATTTTTCATTCATAAGCCTTATTTAATATGCATAATATTATTTCAACACACTAATTACAAAGTTATATAATTTATAAAGTATAACAAACTGGCACCCGTGGCCAGACCCTCTAAGGCATCAGACTCACAATAGATTGGATCATTGTTGATGACGGGAAGGTCAAAGTTCAAATATCGCCCAAAAGGTGCACTGGGGATGGTTTGTCACATTATATTCAACTTTCTGATTTCCCTGTCCCTTGTCCCCGCTAATGCGGATGCGCTTCCTCTAAAACCATCCTACCCATCCCCACCAAAACTTCCGTGTTGAAAGCTACAATTTTTAAATACATTACTACCAATCCATCGGAAGTTGATTTATCATCTTAAAAGGGAAAACCGTTTCAGCCTTGTGAAGAAACAAAGCTGAGAATCGGGTAGAAGTGAGCGCTAGTTAAGTCCATATTTTTGCAGTTTTTATAACAAAAAATCTTTTGGCCAAAATAAACAAAACATTGCTCCAGTAGATATATTAAATACAATTTCTATATAAGGCCTATAGTTAGAGGTATGAGGTCACTGGGGAGTGGAGGATGTTACATAATGATGAACTACATATCCTGTACTGTACTCATCACAAGACATTATTAGGATAATAAAGTCTCGTAGGTTACGTTGGGCAGGACATGCAGCGCGAATGGGAGAATCTAGAACCGTGCTCAGGGTGTTAACTGGCAAACCAATGGAAGATACCATTGGGAAGACCCAGACGCAGATGGGAGGAGAGCATTAGAATGGACATGAAAGAGATAAGAGTTTAATGAGGTGGACTGGATAGAACTAGCCGATGATAGGGATAAGGTGTAATGAGGTGTACTGAAAAGCACTAGCTCAAGAAGGTATAGAGTGTAATGAGGTGTACTGAAAAGAACTAGCTCAAGAAAGGTATAGAGTGTAATGAGGTGGACTGGATATAACTCAAGATAGGATAAGGTGTCGTACTTTTGTAAGCGCGGCAATGAACTCTCAACTTCCTAATGCCACAGAGCCTTTAGTTATCCCAAGTTCTTGAATATGCATTTATCAATGTGTATCACGTAATTTGACCAGGACTTTTTTCCTCCCATTTAAAACGTACTGACCAAATGTTCAGGATTCAAACAATAGTGAGATTGCTACGCGCATAAACGGACATCTGCTAACAAACTCGCCTTCGTGGCCAGCCTGTATATGACCGTAATGGCTTCGCAAATGAAATGAGGTCGACACGGAATGAATGTTTATTTGTTCAATCTATAGTTTTGTAGTGATCTATAGTGGCTGCGTTGTTGGTTAAAATAATAAAGCTTAATATATTTAAATTCTTACTTATTAATCACTTGCGCTAATACTTTAGTTAGTGTGTTAAATTAACGAAATAATATATTTAAATTACTATTTATTATATTGGTTGGCTCCTAGTATTTCACTCGATACACGTCACGTGTCTTGGTTAGTGTGAGAGTGCTGTAAAAAAAGTTTAAGATCAATTCACCGTGTCAATAAAGAATTGCAACAAGATAAGTAAACAAATTAAACTAAGTGTATCTAATAAAATAATATTTTACTTATTTTGGCCCAAAATGTTACTTTTGTTGTAAATTCTGCAAAAATACTTACCTTGACCTCCTGTCACTTTCATCCCATCCTGAGATGGGATAAAAGGTCAGTATTTTTGTAATTTTCATTGCAAACTTTTTTTATGCAAAATAAATAAAATGTTTCTCCAGTAGAAACATATTTAATTTTCTACGCATCGTAATTTCAACAGTTTTTTGAATATATGTTATGAGCATATTAACATTTGATGGGGAACTTTTTAAATGAAGAGCAAACGTTCTCATCAAATTCAAGGCACTCTTGTGAGATATTCAAGAATTTTTGAGATTACTTTTAAAGAAAACTAAACAAAGCTTTTTAAAAAAGTCAATTTTTTTTCTATAAAAACTGCAAAAATACTGCCCTCAACTCGCGATCTCTTCTATCCCACCTTATTAAAGATAAAGAGACGCACCCAACAGGTCAGCCTCCCTGACCACTCGTCTACGATGATTGAGCAGCTCTGAGGAGCGTCCGTCCTCCACGACAAGACCCTGAACGAGGTGAAAGGTCACACCCGCAGTAAGTAGGTCAATGCTTATTGTACTTACCTCACATGTTTCATGCAGACTGGTTCACTAAACCTCATTATCTCAAGGACTCGTTAATCAGCTGGTGTTCATCTGTTTTATTTACTCGTTGGCTCTGGTGGCAGTACGAGCTAACAAACACAGGGGTGCACACAGGGACACCGGAACGGTTTTTTTATCAGAGGGAGGGGGGTGAACAAAATTACATTATGTTAATGTTTTCGTTTATTTTAATTATTGAGGCATTTAATGTGCACTTTCTGAACCGATTGATTATATAAGCACACGAAATTTCTATGAGCAAGAGAGAAAGGCCTAACAGTTTTGCCGGAAAGGTATTTTCACATACTTCCAGGTTCTTTTATATGCACAATCGACATGGACAGACAGCTTTACTTCCCCTCCAAGGAATTGTGATACAGTTTTTATGCTTTCCCTCAGCTGGATTTGAACCCACGAACATCGGTCGCGAGCACTTACCAAGATCGCCTAGGTCCGTGGTAAATTAAGTAAATCAACACACACATAAGTATGTGAATATAGCCTAGCACAGCGCAGGAACATGTTATTTATATTTTATTTCAGCCTGATCTTAATGAGTACTCTTTTTACCTTCTCATCCAAAGATAAAGTATCGTAATCATTAAAACTTTCACCTTGATATTATTATGATGAATTTTACGTTTTACAAGCCGAACAAAAAAAAAAGTGATATTACAATTCTGTCTGTTCTCATTTAAGTATGTATGTATGTATGTATGTATGTATGTATGTATGTATGTATGTATGTATGTATGTATGTATGTATGTATGTATGTATGTATGTATGTATGTATGTATGTATGTATGTATGTATGTATGTATGTATGTATGTATGTATGTATGTATGTATGTATGTATGTATGTATGTATGTATGTATGTATGTAATGTATGTATGTATGTATGTATGTATGTATGTATGTATGTATGTATGTATGTATGTATGTATGTATGTATGTATGTATGTATGTATGTATGTATGTATGTATGTATGTATGTATGTATGTATGTATGTATGTATGTATGTATGTATTATGTATGTATGTATGTATGTATGTATATGTCTGTCTGTCTGTCTGTCTGTCTGTCTGTCCCTTGGCACGGAGGTGAAACGGTTTTATGACTTTTGTTCAACCTTTATATTCCGATTTCATAACGTTATACCCTACCTAGTTTGTTTTTTTTAATTTTAAGCGTAGTCCTAAAATTAAGATTAGCTTACTGATGAGAGATTATTTTTTGTTTCATACCTTTTAGCCTATAACAATAAAATGGTAGGAACGAAGAGAGACCTGTATATGAGTTCCACAAGTTGTTAAAACTACTTCCACACGTTGACTCATGTGATATGCAGCTGTCAGCTTTCATTAGTAGTATCAATAACTATGAAATAAATAATAAGTAGAGCCCAGTAAAAATTGTGAAACGCGATAAAGCTAAAAGTGCCATACAAAGATGGAACCAAGGACTGTTTCCTTTGATGGTTTTTAGATACTATTAACATGTTTTTGTAAGATGAAAATTGTCTTGTTACACGGAATCCTCCTGTAAAACAAAATAACACCCCTTTACACAAAAAAAATCTTTAAATTAACACGAAATTAAGAAGAAATCAAGCTGAAATTTTGACCATTCTGTAATTTGATTAGTATTTTGTTGTAGTGTAGGGTAACTTTAGGCTACAAAAATGTTTAATATGCAGACTGACTTGACAAAGAATTTTAAAGCAAATATATAAGGTTTTACTAATAAATAAATTTTAATTTTGCATGTATTGTCTCAATATGTAAATAATAATTAAACACCTTAGATAACATGTAATTTTAAATAAACACGAAATAAAACAGAAAAGTGAGATTTAAAAAACTAAATTTAACTAAAAATAAAACGATTTTTATGGGGCTCTAGTAATAAGAGGAGAGCCTTCCCGTGTGCCCATCTTATTTGAAACACAGAAAAAACAATCACCAATTACCCCTCAGATTAAACAAAGCTCTCAAATCCACACATGGATAATATACTACTACATGAACGAACTCATTCATTACGCATTTTAACAGATAGTTTTGTTTGTTTTTCAGTATAACATAAGAGTTGAAAAGGCAAGCTTAATATAATGAGTGCTCAGATTTTGATTACCTAAAACTGTCAATAATAAACCATATGAAAATAAACATGCTAAAAAAAACTGTAGCCGCAAACATAAATATCAAACTAAATAAAATTCAAAGCATAAAAAGGACTTAAAATCCTAAATTACTAAAAATGACTAAAAAGACCTAAAAATATAGATTTCTAAAACCGCGGTATGATGAACAGTATGTATGTGCACAAGAGTATTGTCTGTGACGAATAAAATAAAATATGACATGTCATGCCCTGGTATTAATAGGCCTAATATTTGACACACAAATGAAAACACACAGTTTAAAATAATAATCCTTTATTGTTACTCTAACTAAGAGGGGAAAAGTTCTGGAAAACATTCGTAGCGGCCAGTAGCTACAAACTATAGTCTAATTTTCATAATAAGATCCTTTTACAGAGTGGCTACGAAACATAATTTACAAAATTCCCTGACTTTTCCAGGTTTTCCAGGCAACATTTTTCAATTTTCCCTGACTACTTTGTTCCAGTTTTAATGGTGGATGATGACTTTTGTTTTATTTATTATTGATCACATATTAAAAAAAGTGTTTATCTACTAAACATAAACAATTTTATCAGTTATTTTAAAAATTAAAATGTTATTTCTTAACTTTTATTTTAGTGTTTAATTGCGAAATTAATGGGATATTTTATACATATTTTTTAATTCCCTGACTTTTCCTTATTTTTCGTTAAATTCCCTGACATTTCCCTGTTTTCCCTGTCATTCAAAAATTCCCTGACTTTTCCAGGTTTTCCCTGTTTTCCCTGTCTGTAGCCACCATGTTTTAGTAAATACAAACATATTATATTTTGCTGTAAACATTGAAAACATTTTACTATTATTAGTGTAGATAATTGATAGTATTTACCTTTACCAATCGTGAGAGTTAGATTTCACATGACTTGGCAACGTAAAGGTAGATGTAGTAGCTTGTATAGATGTCAGATAAGGTTATTACTAAGAAAATTGGACTGTAGGTATCCGTTCCATTAAATTGCGCGCCTTCCCTTTCGAGTTATACGCATATGCACTAATTATACAATGAGTGCAGAAAATAAGGTTAAATTTAGAGTAAATGTACCTGCATTTGGAAAAGTGAGAAATCCTTTAGTAAAAACCACCGTTTACACCCGACCACGATTCGAACTCCAATCTTCCCGTCAATGGTATAGCCGTTTATTGCGAGAGTTCTTTGTGCAATAGAGAGCTAAATTTGGGATGTAAAACGATACTGAAAACCCGCACCGGTGGTCACGCAAACTTAAGTGTTAAGATCGCCTTTGACGGGAAGGTAGGGGTTCAAATTCAGGTCGGGTGTATTGAAGGTGTTGTTTTTTCCCTAAATGGTTCACCACTTTTCCATTCTTACAAATGCGGTTAGCCCAGACGGTTAGTAAGACGCGGTGAAAAAAACCAAAAAGTTATACCACTTTACAAACATTCAAGATCTTGTACAGTTTCTAAGTTGACTAAGTATGTGTAGATCTGTATAAAACACATCTTAACATCTTTCAAACAAATTCGAAATATGCCATAACATAATATATATAAGGTCGGGGGTAGAATTCCGCCTCTTTACCCGCCTACATAAACATGTTCTATTTCACAATTTGTTTATAAACAGTTCGTTTTAGAGCTGACCTCAAATATTGGAACTTTTCCAAAGTTTTCTGCTATTCCTGTAGCCAATGTAATACGAGCACAGTGTTGCCACGTGTACGATGACTTTAGATAAAGTAGGCCTAAACATTTTTTTAAACATCAATATAAACTTGTCAGGATCCCTCCTCGGTGACTTGTTGATAGAAAGATAAGACTAGATCAATCATCAAGGTGGCGAAACGAATAGGTTTAAAATTTTAAAAATATATATAAAATTGAGGTTATAGGGGTATGAATTTAAGTGTCAATTCCCTAAACACACTCCCTCGTTATTAACCTAGAGTTCACTTCCTTTAAACTAGCCTATTCCTTGGATCAAGTTGTTAATAACCACGGCCCCGAATTTCGATGACATGTCATCTTTTTATTGGTTCATCACATACAATGCTCGTAAGTAGATGAACTCTTTCCATGATCTCCTGATAGTAGAAATGTATATTTTATAAGTTTTTTATTGTCATTTTTGAATTTTAGGTCATATTTTCTTGGTTTGTATCCTCTTTTAAAAGTAATTTTTAAGATTTTTTTTTAGTCATTTTTAAGGCATTTGTATTGAATAAATGTAATTTTTAAATACTATCAATATTTTATAACTGCATAGATACTCAAGTAAAATATTTTTAACACACGGTTGTTGGAATGAGAAGATAATGAACGAACTTTTGTGTTCTCTTTGCTTGTTTGGTTGTGAGAGACAAAATAGGATGAAGAGAGTTGCGATGGAAGCAGAAAGAGATAAATAACTTATGAAAATTAATATTATATTTAGCGGATAATTTTTTTTTAATTTGAAATAATATTTTATAATTTTTGGGCAATTTTTAGATCATCAAAATCCGGGCCGTGTAATAGTAGCTACAGTAGCTGCATGGCTTCTTTGGTGCTGACTGACAGCTGACGCCTTTGAAAAGCTACCAGACCAAATTATGTATCCCTACGCCGAACCATATGATCTGCAAAAAACATGTGGTTAGCAGTTGTCACTTCTGACAGTCAAAATTTAGGTATATACCTAAATGTTGACTGTCAGAAGTCAGCTGTGAACTGTCAGTCAGCACCAAAGAAGCCATGGGGCTACTGTATCGGGCTGAACGTACTACCATAGTACCATTTATAATAATAGTAAAATCATCGCTGCTCCAGAGAGAAATTCTGCCTAACGGATGTAGCCGTCTCTTCTCATAAAGGAGACACACAAAGGTACTACATTGTTAAGGCCAAACACGTTTTATTTTATCATCCTCACGGCCATTAATCAAGCTTTCCTCTTCAAAACTCTAATGAACAAAAGTAAGATTCCGTCTAAACCCAAACACATCATATGTGAGTGGTTCTTTTGTATGATGTGATGAGATGGTTAGCGAAGGGAGAGAGGGGAATTGGATCAAATGTAGGCCGCATCTCCTCGCGCCACATTCTTCAATTGTTTTCTAGCTTGTGTGGAAGCAGTGTTGTTCAAAGTTGAAAAAATCACACCCTGGTTAGGCCAAATTAACTTATATTAGTTTTATTCTGTAAGTATGAACGTTTAGAAATACAAAAAAAAGTTTGCTGAAAATTGGTATCATTCTTGGTATATTCTTAGTAATATTTTATAAGTATTGATGATATTATTATTATTATTATTAGCACCGCGTCTTAGTACCCGTTCGGGTTATACGCACTTACGCTAGTGTGTAATGGTAGGGTGATTGTGATATGAAATGGAGGACCTACAGTTTAACGTGAATCCGAACCACGGTGGAGGCCTGGCATTCCTCACATTCACAAGTCGTGATTAATACACATCTTGTCAGAGGTGAAGGGTTTGGTAACCAGATAAATCTGTGCGGGACCGAGGATTGACCCGGACCCTCAGCACAGAAGTTCCGATACCTTACCCCTAGACCACCAGGTCACCATTGATGATATTAGAATGTTGAAGCAGTTATTATTATTATTATTATTATTATTAGCACCACGTCTTACTACCCGTTCGGGTTGTACGCACTTACTCTAATGTGTAATGGTAGAGTGACTGTGAGATGAAATGGAGGACCTACAGTTTAACATGGAATCCGAACCACGGTGGAGGTCTGGCATTCCACACATTCACAAGTTGTGATAAATACACGTCTTGTCAGAGGTGAAGGCAATCAGATAAATCTGTGCCGGGACCGAGGATCTCATGCCTTAATGTTTGAGTGATGAATAATGAAAGTTTTTTTAAAGCACATTTTTCTTACTACCACGTAACCGTTCGGGTTGTACGCCTATGTAGTCATTACGCTATTGGGTTAGGGATGTGGAAGGTTGAATGTAGAGGAAGTGTACCTGCATTTACGTCTAGAGAGTGGGAAACTATGGAGAAAAAAGCCTTAATGCACCCGACCGGGATCGAACCACGATCTCCTCGTCATCTAGTATATTGCGAGAGTGACACCTTTTGACCATGCGGCCACCGAAGCGGGTAGTATGTAAAAGCTGATCTAGTAACTTTTCTAGCTATCTATCTATAAGGTTCTTATTCTGAAAGGACTTAAACTTCCATTAATTTTAGCCCACCCTCTTTACATATTTTGTTTTAGCTGCATGCCTTACTATCAGTTTGGGTAGCATCTATTTAGGCCTACTAATTGGCTTATTTCACGTGAAATCACCTAATTTGAGATTATCTGTGTGCCCTTACATCAGAGATTCACTTTATATTTTTTTCCTGTGTAAGTATACTCAAATTATATCTTAGTTATCTTTTTCAGATTTTTTGGTGAATGAATGGTCCCATGGCGCCATTTGAAAAAACAAATGTTTCCTGCTTTCTGTGTTGCTCCGATTCGGGTTGTAAAAATACTCATAACTTCATTATTTATTAACCAATTTGGTTAATTTTGGTATCAAATTATAGCTTATGTTTAATACTTTAAAATAAATTCAACATTTTAGATCAATATATCTTGACTCTAATATCACAACTATGTTTTTATTTGTATTTGTATTATTTATTTATCATAAGTTAGATTGATTATGGCTTCTAAACCATAGATATCACTTTTCATATTTGAAAACAATAAAAGAATAGCATAAACTTTCTTGCTAAAAAAATTATTAGTGGGTGATTTCGTAGTTTATGAATTTTAAAATTACACTTTGTTGGAATACATAAACGGCTGGTGTGAGATTACTTATCATGCTTACGTTACAAAATCAAAATTAAGTGAGTATTTATGCTAATTTGTGAGGGACTATTAAGGCTGGATTAAGAGGAAGTGTATCCGCATTTGCGTGGAAGGAGAATGGGAAAACCACCCTTGGTAAACCCGGTCGTGTTTCGTGTCCGGGCTATTCACTTATTTTACCGAGGTAGGGGTGAGGAAGATAGAATATATAAAAAAAATGTACCCGAAATACGTGGTGGTTCGAAATAACCACTTCCTTACACACTACTGATTCAAGCCCCTCTCCGTCAAAGTCCACAGCGCATTACGAGACCAACATCTTGAACCACTCGACCAGCACTGCGGCTGTGAGATTTTATTTAATGTGCACGTTCAAACACCAACACATATCCAAACAGTTGTAATCTAAAATACAGGTGAGAGGAAATGCACACGCATCAGCACGGATAAGTTATGGAAAAACCATCTCAGGTACACTCAGCTAAGATTCACCACTCGGTGGCCGCGTGTCTAACGCGCTATCTCGTGTTGACTAGACTGCAAAGACGGGGAGAGAGGGTTCATTCCAGTCGGTGCACTGAGGGTGGTTTTCCCTAAATGGTGTTCCACTCTCCCTCCAGGCAAATGCGGGCAAATTTTCCTCTAGATTAACCCTTCATATTTCTAGCTCATTAGTGTAACTATACATAGGCGTATAACCCGAACGGGTAGTAAGACGTGGTGCTTAAAAAACAAAAAACTAAGATACGAATCTTGACTTTCCCACCCTGGAAAACCAACAAGACGATACTTACGCCTTAAAACCACCTGTTCATTTGGTAACAAAATTGCATTGTGTAGCTAATAAAAAATCATGGAGAGAATTTTCAGTCACCTCTGTAGATATTTCTGTTTTATAGAAGAGCCTTATTGATATCTAGAAGGGTTACTATCCTATAGTATGTAGTGAGACGTCAGATCATGGGATTTGCAGCTGATAGTATCAATACCTATAAAATACCACATTATAGTATAGCAAAATTCTATCAATGTTGACAGCAAAACAATATAAATAAAAGTTTTTTATAAAAGGCCCTTCCTTTGAAAATTGGACTGTATTTGCTCTCTTGACTGACCAGGAAGTCCATAGTTCAACATCGACCAGGTGAGCTATAGATATGGTTTTAGTAGTTTCCATCATTCACTCTAGCTGAACACTGTTGCAAATCCTTTAAAATTGCCCTCATCAACATGTGTGTATTTATATTTGCGCTAGTTGTGGATAGCAGGGATAGTTAGTAAAAATAACAACGACGTGCTTACCAAAGTGTAAACTATGTAAACCAACCAGGACTTGTGATGATGGTCGCCGTCTCCTCTTTAATGTCGTTTAACTTTACTTAGGTCAGGTCAAGCACAAGAGAGGGGGTTGGGGAGGAGAAACATAATTAAAGAAACCAGCTGGTAAATTGATCATCAAGGACAACTTCTGAAGACGGTTACAAAGCACATGACTGCATGTCAAAAGTAGTAGCATTTGAACGCATGGTAGTAGAATTTGAGCTCATGGTGGTAGCATTTGAAATGGTAGTAGCACTTGAGCGCATTGAAGTAACACTTGAGAGCATGGTAGTAGCACTTGAGCGCGTGGTAGTAGCACTTGAGCGCGTGGTAGTAGCACTTGAGCGCATGGTAGTAAGATTTGAGCGCAATGTAGTAATACTTGAGAGCATGGTAGTAGCATTTGAGAGCATATTAGCAACATATTATCACATGGTAGTAGCATTTGAGTGCATATTAGCAACATATGATCAAATGGTAGTAGCACTTGAGCGCATGATAGTAGACAGTGAACCCACCGAGTACGTAACAAAGTTAATTTGGGTTCCCTGACTGCGAATAATTACCTACGCTCTAAAAAATGTTTTCGATTCTAAGACCGCCAACGATTGTAAGACGACTTTAATTTGTCAGTATCACCAACAGAAAAAAACTATAGATTCTAAGAAAAAAATGCTGAACACCGTATTGCTAAGAAATATGTTTATTACTAATTCAATTTCCCTAACAAAAATAACTTAGTTACTGATTTATGAGTTTGGTATTGCTATTCCATCACTTCTTTTGAAGCAGTATCAGTCTGATTCTCCTGAGCCGTCGATATTTGCATCTGAATCAATATTAGAGTGTACTTTACATTCAGAGTCTGATTTCTTCTGAGCCGTCTTTATCTTTACTATACCATCATATATCGTCTTCTGAGCCATCTTCATCTTTACTATACCATCATATATCGTCTTCAGAGCCATCTTTCATCTTTACTATACCATCATATATCGTCTTCTGAGCCATCTTCATCTTACTATACCATCATATACGTCTTCTGAGCCATCTTCATCTTTACTAAACCATCATATATCGTCTTCTGAGCCATCTTCATCTTTACTAAACCATCATATATCGTCTTCTGAGCCATCTTCATCTTTACTAACCATCATATTCGTTCTGAGCCATCAATAGCGTTGGTCGAAAAAGAGATAGAATTCTAAGACGCACTTTAAAAATAACACTAAATATAGTGTAAATACAATAATAATATTTTTGAAATTTTCAGAATGTAGGAAGAACTAACAGTGAGGAACCCAAATAAACTTTGTGCCGTACTTGGTGGGTTAACTTACAAGCCAAGCCTGGGGGGGGGGGGGGGGGGGAGGACACAAGACAACAGTTCTCTATTCTATTCCTCGAACTCCCAGATTCTCTGAAAACAGCACGAATCTCATTGGAGCTGAAAAGAAGGAGAATTTGCTTGGAGGTGCAAGAAAGAGGCACCTATTTATCTTCCCTTCACCCACCTCTTTATTTTGTCTCGTTTTATCAGAGCATGTGACCTGCATCGGTGATCACTTATAATAGAGTGGCGGTGACGGAGGAGGTCGGAGTTCGAATCCCTGGCGGATGTACACTCCGTTTACCACGAAAGGTAGCAAGGGCAAACAGAATTTTAAAAATATTGCTAGTATCGATCATAGTGTTATTTTTCATGTGGGCATGAAAGTTTATGGGGTTGCTATGTGTGCTAGGCTAGACCCTTGACTCGTCAATACACTCAATTTCATTTGTTCATAGCGCCATCTTTGTCCTTTATAATTCTGTCTCCAGCAGGTTCAACTTTTACACCAGGTTTCACTCTTTTCTCAAAGTTTATTGCTTTGCACATTCACGACAAAAAATAGTGGATCTTTTGACAATAAACAATGAAATGGATATTTGTGATAAAGAGTGATGGATTATTTTTGTATTTTGAACTCGAATGCTCGTCTTAACTGCTCCCACAAACCAGTGGCGGATCGTGGTAAGGACACACTTGGCGGAACTATATTTAGTTTAATTTTCTTACAAATGGACATTTGGAACACCCTTTAGAAAATATAGTTATAGCTTTTGAAACCAAAATTAACGATATTTTATCATATTATTAATTTTATTTGATTATCTATATAAGGTGGCAGCTGCAGGTCACATGACTTGACGCATGAATAGGGCTTTGTGATTCGTGAAAGCACATCTAGTAACTTTTTCTAGCTGTAGTCAGTAGGATATGTCTATTCGTAAGAAAATGGGGGTAAATTAAACTGGTCTCTTCTCCCTCGCTATCCATTTGAACACTGGTGCACTCAGGTGAAAGTATAATTCATTCACGATAGGTCTTTACCTGGATGACAGTTCAAAAATCATATATTTAGGTTTTAGGTTACCAACACTTGTAAAAGAACACTGTTTTGTTATGAATGTTAAGTTTTTTAATTACATGTTATATTTTACATCTAAAATAACTTTAACTTAAGTTTTCTCACATTATTTCATTACTTTTAACAATTTCTTTTTACCCAATCCGAAACAATATTTTAAACATATATTAAAGTACCTATTCTTTGTTTTGGAATGTTATCTATGATGTGTAATATAGTGCATGCATTAATACCTTTTAATAAAGGCATCGTATTTACTTGGTAAAGATAAAATATTTGTAATTTATTTTATATATGATTAACTATTTTATTATTAGTTTATTGTTTTTAGAAATATTTAACTGAATAAAATATAATCGTCTGCTGCGAGGATACACCATTTAAACAACTTGTCCGCGTCATCATCAACCACATGGCTAATATTGGTTGGTCGCCATTTTAAAGCCATATTTGTTAGGCCTTTTGTGAAAGTGCTCGGAATAATAATTATTTTAACTTGAATAGAAGGATAAATAAGCTTTGTGGACGACCTCAAATAAATATTAAGACTTTGTTTAATTTAAATATATTTCATAGAATTTATTACTGTGCGCGTTTATTATATTTTTAACTTTAAATTAAGTCTCTAGTTTGTTAGGTCCACGCCTTACTCTAACTTATAATAATTTATAACTAAGTTAAATTACCTTTTATTTTAATTATTGGGCTTCTATATTAACGTAAAAAACTTAATCCTAGATCATATTTACTAATTATTTTAAGAATAACTTTGTGTAAACAGATATTTTCTCTTTAGTTCGAATACATATTAGGCCTAATTTGGTTAATTTTAATCTTACTTTAATATAACTTTAGACTTACTTTAAAATAACTTTAATCTAACATTAATCTAACTTTAATCTAACTTTAATCTAACTTTAATCTAACTTTAATCTAACTTTAAACTTTTATTTTTATCAAACTTAAATATAAGTTTAATCTAACTTTAATCTCACGAAATTTTATAAGGGGTTCTTTTTATTTGTGGATAGATTTGTGTGTGTTTTTTTTGATAATGAGTTCCCAGGAGAAAAAAAGAAGAGAAGTTACAGATCACCAAGTCATTCAAAAATTTCAATTTCAAAATTCTTTGAGGCATAATATTGGCCTAAATTACTGTGGTTAACTATCACATTACTCTACATAACCATATGTTTTCATAACAGCTGTCCCAAGTGACAGTGGCAGATATCAGCTGTTGGCGTAGTGATATTTTAGGGACTATTTTCTAGTTACTTTTTGAGCTGTCATCCAAGTAAACTTAGGTCGTGAATGTCGTATAATAGTTTCGCTAATGAGTTATAAAATGGGAAGGTTAAATTTAGAGGAAGTGAATCCGCATTTGCGTGGAGCGCGATAACAAAACGTTGCTTGTGGCGTTTTACTAAATTTGTTTAGTAGTGGAGCCCGCAACGGTGGGCACGCAAGACAATGAAATCACTCCCATCTGGTTTTTATTGTGATGGTGAGGTCGGGGTTCGAATTTTAGTAGTGTGTAGTGAGGGTGCACCTTTCCTAAATGTTTTTCACCTCTTCTGCCACGCAAATTCGGGTGAATTTTGTGATATATTCCACCTTCCTCACCCCTACCTGGCTATGAATAAATGCGTAGCCTGGACGGCTGTTAGACGCGAAACACGAAAAAAAAATTGTTCCAATGATTAAATTTATAATTTCCATTAATTTTACCACCCTTTACACATTTTTTTTAGTAGCGCGTCTTGCTATCCGTTCGGGTAACGCACATGCACTAATTACGCTAGTGTGTGAGAGACGAGTAAGGCTGACTTTAGATGCGGTGTGACTGCATTTGCGTGGAGGTATAATTGGAAACCCTTTAGAAAAAACCACCCTCAGTAAACTCGGCCGGGATTAGAACCCCAATCTCCCAGTCATCGGCAGTTGTCTATTGCAAGAGTGACGCATTTAACCATTCGATCACAGAAGCAGGTATTTATGCTTAAGGGGGCCATGTAAGGAACACGAGAAAAAGTAAGAATTTTTGCAGTTTTATGTCAAAATAAATAAAGCATTTTTTCAGTACAAATATAAGAGTTTAATTCTCTTCACACGGTGATATCATTAGTTGTTGAATATATGTCAAGGGTGTCCTGGAATTTAATGAAAACTTTTTTCTAATAATTTAAAAGGTTTGTCATCTAATGCTAATATGACAGATATTCAACAGCAGCTAATATCAGCATGGTGAAGAAAATTAAACTCAGTGTTTATAGTGAAGCAATATTGTTTTTATTTTGGTCAAATAAATGTTTTGCTATAAAAACTACAATCACACTGTACGATTCTCACGTTCCCTATATCCGCATCTTAAAACTTTCACTTAGTAACGGGAATCCCATTTTGTCTTCGTCAGTTCTATTAATGTCAATGATAGAACGGATATAAACTTGTTTACTCGTGTGTTCAAATTGAGTTTAACTACGGTTGTGAAATGTTGTAGAAACATCATCACAAAACAAGTGAACAGAGCAATCTAAACTCTGGATCAAAAGCAGTTGTTCACAAACATTAAAAGAAAAGCCTTTTTTTCTTTTTTTAAAACTTATTTTCGAAAGACGTTTTTTTTAAACCTTCCTTGTGATGAATTTTACGACATTTTGCCCCAGTTTAGAATGATACTTTGGAGTGAAACGTCTTGTTTACAGGGGTGGACAATTCTAAATTGGGGGGGAAAGAACTGTAGTGAGTTTGAACTATTTTTTATAAAAGGATATACAATATTCACCTTTTAGACCGTTTGGTTATATCAACGTTACAGACTTATTTAAATCGTCCTTAGGACGTTAACGCATCAAAGTGTAAGGACTAAAGGTTGAAGCGGTAAAACCCAATTTCACTAATTATTTCCGGAAAATGATCCCCAGACCCCAGCTGAGTAGAAAGACCTACTTGCGAGTGAACTAAGATGTAAGAACAAATACTTTTATTTTTATTATTTCTTTGAGTTATTTAACGTGCACTTTTTGAACCGACTGATTACATCAACACACGATAATTTCTATGAGCGAGAGTGAAAGGGTTTATCAATTTTGCCCGGGAAGGTGTTATTACATAATTTTCATGGTTCTTTTACATGCTACAGTCGACATAGGACCGACGGCTTTACTTAATTCCCCTACGAAGGAAGTTGTGCTACGGATTATTATCACTCAAGAAAAATCCGTCGACTCTGGCTGTGTTTGAACCCACGAACATCGGGTCCTGAGGCTAGCACTTTACTCCAAGACCGCTGAGGTCGACTACAAATATTGATAAACCTATATGCCCTCTGAGTATTATTATTATTATTATGTTTGTAATAAAATTACGGCCTTAGTGTTTTTAATTTCCTTATAATTTAGACACAAAACGCTGTTTAAAATAAAGACAGGATTTTTTTAATTATTGCGTTTGACACTATAGATTATTTACTAACCGCTTATGAGACGCAGTTGAATTCTAAATCGCATTTAAGAAAGCCAGTCTCGAGCTACGGTAGCTATTTGCTATATGTGAGTTTCTTTTCGATGAGAAGTTGGGGGAAATTTCTAGACCAAGGCAACCGGTGAACAACGAATATTAAAACAATATATATAACTTTATATATATAACTTTGTATATATAACTTTATATATATAACTTTATATATATATATATATATATATATATATATATATATATATATATAAAGTTATTTGAAACTCTTAGATAATTGAATGTTATTAGCAGCCACGTCCCTTCAACCCCCACAATACAAGAAACCTTCTATCAGCCAGAGTGACGGATAATGACCAAGATGATCGGATATTTGCATATGCTTAGCTTCTGCTCAATAGTTTTCCATTCCCCTGCCAAGAGAATAATGAACTAGTTCCTTTACAATCCCTCTTCCTCGACTTTTTTTTGTTTATATTATATAGCTCAAGTCGATGCTATTCTATAATTACAGTATAACGTAACAATAAAATGAACGTGTTGGTTTGCCACGTCCGGCCCGGCCCTATGACCACGTTGTACGCACCTCTGTTCCGAATGAAATACGAAAGACAGAAATACTCAATTAATCCTATTAAGAAACAAGAGGGACGTTTTAAAGAGAGCCGACTTGGTTTTTAAGATGGCATCGCGACCTACAAGCCATGAAGTGACCCTGAACAAAAAGAGACCGACTTCCTAGAAAATAATTTATTGCTACGAAATTCTTCCAAGAGACTTTCAGCTTGGGCAGTAGTTCTTAAGCTCTTAACTGATGGTTCAAACTCGCGCTGGTGACCATTCGATCTAAAGCCGGGTTCACGTTTGTATCGTGTCCTCTTATCGTATCTCCGATACGATCAGGGCTGGAGCGGGTGACGATACCCACGGACACGGTTGAGACAAAATTTAGGCAGATCCGATCGTCGCGATAATTGAAACGACACGTATTTTCCATCACTTTGTGTGTTCCCGACCCGCGACAGTGTTTGGTTTGGAGCGTATAAACTTGCCGTATCGTCACCCCGTAGCTTTCTTTGATGCGACGGCGAAATACCGACTAGAAGCGGGGCGATACGATACGAGGATCTGATACAAGTGTGGACCCGGCTTAAGAGGTCAAGCTCGTAATCGACTGAAATGCCAGGAAGGTTAAATAAATATACCTACCTACAGGATGTACTGGGATGGTTTTCTCAACCTCGCTCTACGATAGTGCGGGTGCCATTCTTTCAAAGTTACCCTGCTTATCACTACATCTTGAACTAAGCCGCTAGTAGCCTTGGTGATTAGTGTAAAATAGGCCTATATATGACTGTCCAAACGCAACAAAATCTACTTTCGTGTATTCATACGCCAAAGCGTGTTTTTCAACTGTCCACAACTATAAACAACTCTGATATATAACGTCAATGTCAATACCAGTTGAAAGACGTGTTAGGTGGTGCAGTATTATGTAATGCGCGTAGTCTACTGAAGGGTTTGGTACTGGACGGGCAGGCGGGGTACAGCCAAGTGCAGCGTCCAGCCGCGTGTGCACTCTGTAATATAATTAGGTCAACATAATTAACATAATTACTGTTGTGTTTAAGAGCTAATTGTATATAAATGCGAGTGAACGGTCAATTAATATATGTAAATAGTGAGCAAGAAACTCGTGGCAATTGAAAGTTGTGGCAATATTTATGTAATATATTCTTTTAACCATGTTATTATTATTATTATTATTTAGCACCGCGCCTTACTACCCGTTCAGGTTATACGCTTAAGTACTAATTACACTAATGGATTAGGAATTCGGAAGGTTGAATTTAGAGGAAGTGAACCCGCATTTGCGTGGAGGGAGAGTGGAAAACCATTTAGAAAAAACCCAGTTCACCCGACCGAGATTCGAACCTCGATCTCCCCGTCCTAACCATGTTATTAAAACATTGTTATGTTAATGCGATGTAAATATCTTACATCAGGGTTGTACAACTTGAAATTAGCTAAGGGCCTCATTTTATATTCCTAAACAGTGTGCGGGCCTATACAGTATCAATGATTTTTTTTAGTTCATACTCTAAAACAAAATATCTCCATACTCCTGGATGATGATATACTTTTTTTTTACTTTTCTAATGTGTCACGGGTCACATAATATGCTGCCCAGAGCCGCATGTGGCTTACGGACCGCCAGTTGGACAGGCCTTTCTTACATTATAGTGTTTATTAATGTTATATTAAACTATTCCGTCATTATTCTAAATTTAAGCTTATGTTATCTTCGAGGCTAAAACGGCAGCTGCCTAATCGATAGCTTAGCAAAGAAAATGTCTCATTAATCATCAATACAAGGGCTTGTATCAATTTAACTGGTTCAAGTAGGAAATAAATGTTAATAATTAGAGTAACTGGCAATGCGAAATATTATTATTGTTATTAATAGAAGTAGCACGTTCAATACTAAGGTTGTTAACGATTTGATCTGATGTAGGGCTTAGGAGGAGGAAAGTACACCCGCATTTGTGCGAAGAGGGGTTGGAGGAGAAAAAGGTTATAAATCACATTTGGAAAACCACACCCAGTGGTCTAGATTCCAACCATGACCTCCGTGTCACCGGCAGACCAGTTTTTTTGCTGACGCCCAACACCGTTCGAACGCCAATGTTGGTGCAATGCGATATCCGAGCTTGACAATTATTCAAAATATCAGTGATCGACACCCAACCAGACGTGTTTTTTTATGTTTCCATATAATCGTTTCCCATCCTTTTTATAGACTAGTGCTGGCTCATTTCACTAAAATATATGCATTTATACATTTAAAAAAAACTAAATAGATCTTAAACCTTGTCGGTATTTATATTTAAGAAAATAATTGCGATAATCTTGCTAAATCCAGGACGGTTTCCACTTTGAATAAAATATGATGAACACTTTATGAAAGTAGCGAACGTAATGTCTGTGATGTGTTTACACAACCTGTCTTACAGCGTCATTGAATTATTAATAGACAGTGTCCCACCCTTTATACGCTGCACTAATTTAATTATCATCAACGAGCATCCCTTTTGCCATTCTCACACTCCATTTAACTTCACAAATTAAAACTACGTGTTGCTAGGGAGTTCCAAAACAAGATGTCGTAATTTTTAAACGGAGTAGTAGGCCTACAGCAGCATATTTTTTTATAAAGGCGATAGACCAGAGGCAACCAACCTACCTTATTTGATTTATATATAGTTTTCCACTTCACTTTTATTAAATCTTAATAATAGTTTAACGTTGAAGATTCACGCTTTTTGCTAACAAAAAAAACATGAATTTTGTCGTAAAGTTATAAATATGTTTGAATTTTCCATCAACAATTATGATGACAAACACATGAGCAGATTTTTATTTTACTCGGAAAACTTATTTATACTCAAACATTACTTTTAAAACTCAAATGAAATTTTCATACACATTTAGTTTAAGGTGGGAATGCAAGGAACGCGAGAAAAGGTTTTTTTTTCAGTTTTTATAGCCAAACATTTTTTTGGGAAAATAAAATATTTCTTCTATACACATATAAAGTCTTTATTTTATTTGGCATAGTCGGTGAGGTCAGAATTCGCATCTTGGCCGAGTGTCCTCAATAGTTTTATTTTTATTTCCCACGCTTAATACCCGGAAATGCGCGTACATTTATCTAAAATTTTTACCAATCTCATCCTCACTAATAAGACGCAGAGCACGAGAAAAAAATAATGCGCACGTTGATCATAAATGTTTTGTTACTAAACTTAGGGCAGATATATAAAATAATGGGCTACGGTATTTTAAAACACTAATTTAAAAAAATGTAATAGTGATTCATAATCATTCGTTACAGTCGTAATCTCAAGAATAATAAGATGTATGATCAATTTAATTTTTCAATTTAAAATTGATTGTGAGTTAAATGTTTTTTCAGACGAATTTTTAATAATTTACTTTTATGGAATTAGATAATATCAAGAGAAATTACTGAATATTTTCAGATATGTTTATCAAACAGTCATGAAAGAATAACGCTAAGGAATGACATAATTATTTTCACAAATAAAAGTTTGTTTTAAAGCACGTAATGCATACAAGGTTCCCGGAACACACAGCGCATAAGTGGAAGAATATTCAAACAGTTTAAACCGAAGTCGCGCAGAGGATATGAGCGAATATGTTGTTTGATAGTCAACGTAATTTCCTGTATCCACCTAATTCGTCCTCTTCGTTCCCCGGATATCCTGTGACGTCGCACAAGGTCAGCCCCGCCAGGGAGCCCCTGGAATGGAAACGTGACTCTTCCTTCGAGATCAACCCCTCCAGGGGTTGGGGGGAGGGGGGAAGGTGTGGGAGGGGAGGAGCTCTTCCGTTGGAAGAATACAGAGTTTCCGGTGTGATAGCGAAATTATAAATAGTATCTTGAAACAAGTAGGCCAGTAGTCGATTGCGTCAGCAATAAGTATCAATATCGAGTCATGGGTGCATATTTTATATTTTTGGAGAAAGAAGCTGGGACCTTTTTTTAAACACCAAAATTATTAACAATTCAATCTAAGGTGTAGGGATTGTAAGGGTGTAATAATAATAATAATAATAATAATAATAATAATAATAATAATAATAATAATATTTAGCACCGCGTCTTAATACCCATTCGGGTAATACGCTTAAGTACTAATTACACTAATGGGTCAGGAATTGGGAAGGTTGAATTTAGAGGAAGTGAACCCGCATTTGCGTGGAGGGAGAGTGGAAAACCATTTAGGAAACCCCCCCCCAATTCACCCGACCGAGATTCGAACCTCGATCTTCCCGTCCTCGGCGGTCGAGCTCAACACGACTAGCGCGCTAGCCAACTACGCCACCGAGGCGGGTTGGAAGGGTGTAATATGGAAAATGTACCCTCATTCGTTTGAAGAGGATGTGTGTCATAAAAGTGATACATCACATAGAAAACCGTTCCAAATTCACCCAACAGAGATTCTAACCAGAATTTATTCGCTTTTTCCGGTGGGCCAGACTTCTTAGCTCGATGTGTAGTGCGTTATCATTTTGAATTTAATAATCCCGGGTTCAATTCCTGACATGACCAAAAAATTCATCAAAGATGAAGATGGAGTTTGCTCCACTCCCCCATCTACCCCCAGCCGCTCTCCTCAATTTGTCAGCGTTGAATTAACGGTTGGGATATTTGCTGTATGTTTTATAATTAAGTCGTGTTGAGCTCTACCGCCGAGGACGGGGAGATCGAGGTTCGAATCTCGGTCGGGTGAACTGGGGGTGGTTTTTCCTAAATGGTTTTCCACTCTCCTTCCACGCAAATGCGGGTTCACTTCCTCTAAATTCAACCTTCCCAATTCCTAATCCATTAGCGTAATTAGTACTTAGGCGTATAACCCGAACGGGTAGTAAGACGCGGTGCTAAATATTAGTATTATTATTATTTTATAATTAAGCACGTTTGTAAGTCATGTGCTGTTTATTACGTGTTTGACGCTTTTTAGAGCACGATGACAACGGTGCGGGTTGGGAGCATTTAACGAGCACTTTCTAAATGCAAAGCTATATTAACACACTACTTACAAACTAACTTAACCTAGGCCGGCAACAACCTCACTCAACCGAAAGAGCTAAAAAGTTGTTTAGGCTGCGTGGAGGCAGAGTAGAAAAACCATTTAGGGAAAAAGAAAAACTCGGTAACCCTGACCGGGATTCGAATTACGACCTCCCCCGTCACCGGTAAACGAGACAAGAGGAGTGTGAATCCTTTGTCCGTATGCCCACTGGAGCGAGTTTGCTGGATAGATGAAGTGCACCGAAGCGCCTCTGGCGGTGTGGAGGGCCAGTTAAAGAGAGTTTCGTTTCGTCCCTTGGAATGATGCCACAAGACCTTGTGCTTTGCGTGATGTCATTCCGTGACAAGGACTCCGATAAATAAATAAATAAACGTGTCGAAAGATAAAAGACCGACAAAATTCGTGGTCTTTCCATTTTATTTATTTTCCAGATAATTCTAATTATTGTATCCACACAAAGTTTGTAAATTGTTTACACGAAACGTTTTTTAATGATTGAACTGTTAAACATTGGCGGGCAGCCATAGCTGAGTAATTTGATTTACTTATAATACTCTAATACCAGTTCTATAGCATGATCGTCATAGGAATAACATTATGATATAAAAGAGTTATGTAGGTTACTTTCATGTGTGCATAAACCAAACTCTGTTTTGAAAAAGTCACTTTTCTAGTCTAAGTATACTCGCATTCGCGTGGAGGAAGAGTGGAAAACCATTTTAGTAAAAAAAACTTAGTGCATCGGACCGGTATTCAACCCCGATCTCTCTGTTATAGGCAGTTTAGTCCAACACGAGTGTGAAGCCTGAGACAATGCGGCCATCAAAGCAGGTATTGGGCCTACAAGGCTCTTACAATAGCGAACAGACTATATGATTGGGGATTTAGCTCTCCGTTTAATATGTTTAGAAAAATGCCACGAGCGACTCCAAGATCAGCCTCTTGGTCTAGTGATCAGCAGCACCCCTGGATACTGAACTAGAGGTCCCGGCTTCGATTCCCAACCGTATCAAAGGTATGCCTATTTCCCGAAAGGGGAACTGATCTTATGATAACCATGGTCTGGTTAATTAATCTTAAGTTTAAATTAAGGTTCTCTCTGGTTCCAGTAATCTCAATGCTGGTATAACATGTAGACCAATTATTCTTAACCGGGGGGTCGCGAAATTTTTTGGGGGGGGCCTCAAAAAGAAAACTAAAAATGTTATTTGCTTATTACTGAAAATTATTATTTTAAATTTTGCGTTTTAGAAGAAATAATTCGATGATCGTAAGCATATAAGTACAGCAGACTCTCGATTTTCCGGGGTAGTGGAGGGGAGGAGAAGCACGGATAATATAAATCACGGATAACACTAAGCATCTCTTATCCCCGTATATTTACTGCACAAACGTGCAGTGATGACTGATTCGACAGTTCGTGCTAACCGTACTTGTGAGATTGGTATCCATATGCTGTTATTTTTGTAGTTGGATATTGGATTATTGTTTGTGTTTACTTTTTTTTATTGAATTTTTTTGTGATACCTTAATAATTTACCTTTTATAAAAATGAGCAAACAAGGAACATTTAATTTTCAAAATACATATGCGCCGGGAAGTTCAAAACGAAGAAGTGAAAGTAGTGATAGTGATAGTTCTACAGATGATATAAAAGAATTTGAAACGAAAAATAATAGGCGTGAACAAAAAAAAAATGTAAAAATAAACAAAGGAAATATGATACAAGTTATAAAATTCAGATTTATCGGTGTAGAAATGGATGGAATTCCAAAGCCACAATGTGCTGTTTGCGGCGCGGTCCTTTCAAATGAATGTCTGAAACCAAATTAATTAAGAAGGCAATTTTACAAACGTAGTATCAGCAATATAAAGTTAAACCAGAAAAGTTTTTCGTAAGAAAAAAGGATGAACTGAAAAATCGGAAGTCTTTCATATTTCATAAACGCAACAACCATTACAGATAAATTATTAGTTAAAGCTTCGTTTATAACAGCTTTACATGTTGCCAAATCAAAGAATCCGTTTACGATAGGCGAAAGTTTATTGAAACAATGCATGATTAATATTTGCGAGGAACTATTTTGAATATCAAAGACTAATAAAATCGAAGAAATACCTATGTCAAATGATATTATGTCATAGGAGTACATCGGTTGCGGACGATATTCAGGAGCAGTTAAATAAAAATATTAAGAATTATCCGTGGTTTTCATTACAAATCTACTGACATTTCCAATTAGAGTATCTGTTTGGGATATGTGAGAGTCAATGACCATAGTAAAGAAGATGTATTTGAAGAAATCTTGTTTTGTTTAGAATTAGAAACTGACACAATTAAAAGCATATTGGTGACCTGGTGGTCTAGGGGTAAGGTGTCAGACTACTGTGCTGGAGTCCGGGGTTCAATCCTCGGTCCCGGCACAGATTTATCTGATTGCCAAACCCTTCCTTCACCTCTGACAAGATGTGTATTAATCACAACTTGTGAATGTGAGGAATGCCAGGCCTCCACCGTGGTTCGGATTCCACGTTAAACTGTAGGTCCTCCATTTCATCTCACAATCACCCTACCACTGCACATTAGCGTAAGTGCGTATAACCCGAACGGGTAGTAAGACGCGGTGCTAATAATAATAATAATAATAAAAGCATATTTAATAAAATACATTCATTTTTCACATACAATGACTTACAGTGGCAAAATTGTGTCAGAATATGTACTAGTGGAAAGTGTTCAACAGCAGAGGCCCCATTAAATACATTTAGGTAAGTTAATTTCTATTTTTTTATTTGTTTGTTGTTATAATCAGTAAATAAAGCCACAATTTTAGAATAATTTTAATGATTATTATGTTAGTAAAAACTAAGGGTCCACGAAAATATTTTAGGATATATAGGGGGCCGCGAATAATAAAAAGGTTAAGTAAGAACCACTTGTCAACCCCTTCCTTCACCTCTGACAAGATGTGTATTAATCACAACTTGTGAATGTGAGGAATGCCAGGCCTCCACCGTGGTTCGGATTCCACGTTAAACTGTAGGTCCTCCATTTCATCTCACAATCACCCTACCATTACACATTAGCGTAAGTGCGTATAACCCGAACGGGTAGTAAGACGCGGTGCTAATAATAATAATAATAATAATAATAATAATAATAATAATAATAATAATAATAATAATAATAATAATAATAATAATAATAATAATAATAATAAAGAGCCACTGGTGTAGACAACCTCTGAGGCAGGCCTGCCCAACCCGTTGTCCGCGAGATCATTTAAGATAGCCGCCAGATATCATTAAAGGTGAGTGTATGTTTGGTTCTACCTATTTAAGCGAATCAGGGTTTTCAACCATGAAAATACTGAAATCAAAGTACCGGTCATAATAAACTGATAAACATTCAAATGACTGCATGAGAGCGGCTCTTACCAAATACACTCTAAACTAAAATATGCAGGGTCAATATAGGCTGTGCCAAGTATCGCATTGAACTCTGAGTGAACTATTTTCAGAGCTGAAATATAAACATCTTGTGAATTTTTTTTTAACAAAATTGAATTTTAAATTTTTTGCCGTTTTTGTATTGTTGTTTTGTACACTTTTATAATTCATTAACATTTTAATGGTAACATGCGTAGTTTTCTTTAGTACAGTAAAAAAGTTTTCCTCATACTGACGTGTACACTTACATAGTTTAGTAGTAGTTACGTGGGGCTTACTAAACTTTGTTTTTAAACAATTCACGTTACAACATTTTATATTTGATGTTGCCCTCAGACACACAAAATTTTGCCGAAGTTGCCTTCACTTCAGTCAAGGTTGGGCAGGCCTGTTCTAAGGTATAGCCTGGGCAACGTTCTTTTCACACAGAGCGACTAGAAGCCTACATACAGGCGACAAAACTAGATACTGCATCTCTCACTTTCAAAGATGCCATAGTACGCTTATTAAAAAAAATCCAACTCTATAATCTAAATGAGGTAACGAGCTCAAGATAAATTAAAAGGAAATGTACCCACGTTCACCTTATAAAAAAGGGTGGTCAGACCCCAATTTAATTATTAAAATAATTTTGGAGTATTTCACGTCGTTAAGATAAAAGTGATTTTAGCAACACAGGACTTACAAACTTGCTTAATTCTAGAAGAGACACAGCACCAAGTAACCCAACCGCTAATCCATCGCTGTTTAAATGGGGGAGAATAAGGTCCAAGGATCGATCCCAGGTCCCTTCGAGTGAATCACACAATTATAAAACGTTGTCTATATTGAAAACATTGCCACTCTCCAGTAAGCTGCCATGTAAAATATCAATCTCATTCCCCCCCCACCCCCATCACTGGTGTGTCCACTTACAATTGTTATTCACCTTCCTCACCCTTTGCTATTAAACTAATGTGCTTTATTGATCGATATGATAGTTCGTCTGAACAGTAATATGCGTATCAATAACACATATAAGCACACAATGACATATATATATATCAATAAATATTTGGTCATATTTAGATTTGCTCTGGCATGTTCATATGATATATATCCAATATAAATATGACCAAATATGTATGGACATAATTTATATAATATAACTCACTGAGCGGTCAAACTTTACTATTTTAAAACCGGATTTTTCAAGGAACGAGTGGATGAAAATAAACCATTAAGAGCCCGTTTCACCCCAATGATAACACCTAGTTAAGGTCAATACTCAATAGTAGAGCTGGATCAAACGTCATCGTGAAATTAGCTCTTAAGCTTTCTTTTGCGATTATTTGAACGCAGTGAATCGAACAGATTATAAAATATAATCAAACAATGACTAATATTATATAATAGGCTTTTGTACTATTTATGTATTTTAGCATTACTTAAAACATTAAATTTCACCAGAAATGACTACCAAACTTTCTTTGTCCGAACTTGCTCCAGTTAAAATTCTCCTAACCGGGCATGAGAGCAATTAGCCGTCACGGTTAATTAGAGGCGAGGTTAGTAACACTTGCGGGATTAGTAGGGACGGGAGGGGGGAGGAGTGTAAGTAGAGCAGCCTGGTCACGAAGCCCGGACTGTCAAGGTCATGGCGCAGTGACGTAACCAGATGACGTGGGTAGAGTTTTAGGAACAACGTATTTTGCAGTAGGAAAATGTATAAGAGAACCATAACGAATTAGCGACACCAATTTATTTAAAAGGTATCACGAAGCACGTTTCATTTCCAGTAATGACTTGAAACTATCTGGCCTAGATGAACAGGATGAAGAGTACATTTTATGGAAATGCAACAAAATTCACTTGGAGATAAATTTGGGAAACTGTAAGGAGAAAAACTATCTTCCGTTGTGTTTTTTCCCCTCGTGTTCCTCTTTACTTCCCATCAGGATCGTCCACATATCCAAACCGTTAAATGTATTATACATTTAACGTTTAAACTAACGGGTGGGAAATGAGTTCGATATAAAATAGAGGAAATATGCCTGAATGTGTGAAAGGGGGGAGTGGGAAATAATGTGATGTAACCCCCCCGCCCTCCCTAACCCAGTAGTAGACTTTTATTTCGAGCTGTATTTTGATTAGCACCGCGTCTTACTACCTGTTCAGTTTATACCTTACCAAAAGTATTTGTTGCTAAACAAACTATGTTTAATTTTACCATTTTAATTTCAAACAAAAAACTTTGGGTACTATTACTTACACTAGCAAGGCCGTAGCCAGCCAATAATTTCAAGGGGGGTTTGGTGGGCCCATCCCCCAATTGACGGAGGCTAGAAAACATTCTACATAAAAAATAGTTCTAGAAGCTATCTGAAGTTTTTTTTATGGCAACACTACCCCCTAACTATCGGAGGCTAGGACAAATTCTAATTATTTAACAGATCTAGAAGCTCTCTTAAGAGCTTTTTTATGTACCATAACCCCCTAAATGCCGGAGGCTATAGGAAAAATCTCTATATTTAAACAACTCTAGAAGCTCTTTAAAGTGTTTTTATGGTAACATGACCCCCTAACTGCTGGAGGCTAGGAAAATTATATATATTTAAACAACTCTAGAAGCTCTTTATAGTGTTTTTTTTATCGTAACATAATCCCTAACTGCTGGATGCGATGAAAAATCTATATATTTAAACACCTCTAGATGCTCTCTAAATTTTTTTTTATAGTAGCATAGCTGTTGAAGTTAAGGAAAAATTCTAAATATTAAACACTTCTAGAAGCTCTCTGAAGTGTTTTTTTTATGGTAACATAGCCTCCTAACCACCGAAAAATAGAAACAATTCTAGATACTAAACACCTCTAGAAGCTATCTAAAAAAAAAAATTTTTTTATGACAACATAACACCATAACTACCGAAGGCTAGGAAAATTTCTGAATATTAAACACCTCTAGAAGCTATTTGAAGTGCTTTTTATGGTAACACAGCCCCCTAATTTGTACTTGTACCTTAATTTTGATATTATTGGAACCATAAATAAAGCCATATATTTTGTTCATAAAATTTCGGGAGGGGTTTGAACCCCGAAACCCCCCCCCCCATGACTACGGCCTTGTACACTAGTAATTGTGCTTTAATTTTAGTATATCTAGTCTGCCTCCCCAACCACTCAGCTACGAGGCCTGACTGACTACACGTGGCTGAGTCACGTTGAAAGTACACCCTACTTAGCAACGGTACGTGATTCTTCGAGTGCAGCACCGAAATATCAGCAGTGAATCATCCACGAGTTTGTGCTCACCTCGTCCCGGCCGAGTAATGGCAAGAATGACAAAACGACGATAGTACAATGGCCGCAGACTAATAAATACCTCATTTATATGTTTTATTGGCATGTTTACTTTGATATCCGGCCATAACCTTTTATGAAAAACATAATTTTTTAGTAAGGAACGTAGCCTATAATCCGAACGGGTAGTAAAACGCGGTGTTTTAAAAAAAAAGGTAAGGAACGTGATGATAAAATAAGTCAACAAAATATAATTCAGTTTTTTAAATATAGTAGGCCCTACTGAGCGGTGTACAATATAGAAAACTGATACAGTACGGTAAATTGTATATTATTATAAGACAATTAATTAAGTATAAAAATTATCAACAAGAGAAAGGAAAAAGTTTGAAAAATGTAGAATTATTTAATATAAGATTTAAAAGGAAAACTGAGAACATTTTAAAATACAAAATCTCAAAGAAAAATGTAATTTAACACTTTTTTTAAATGTTTGATTTTTGAGTCAGATAAACTTGCAAGATTTCAATATCGTACACAACTTATATAAGGATGATGTTAAAGACATTTATAATCAATTGAAAATGAGATAAATGTACTAAATGTTTGTAAACTGAAATAAAATTTGTTATTATAAAGAAGTGGTGACCTGGTGGTCTAGGGGTAAGGTGTCAGACTTCTGTGCTGAAGGTCCGGGGTTCAATCCTCGGTCCCGGCACAGATTTATCTGATTGCCTTCCTTCACCTCTGACAAGATGTGTATTAATCACAACTTGTGAATGTGAGGAATGCCAGGCCTCCACCGTGGTTCGGATTCCACGTTAAACTGTAGGTTCTCCATTTCATCTCACAATCACCCTACCATTACACATTAGCGTAAGTGCGTATAGCCCGAACGGGTAGTAAGACGCGGTGCTAATTATAATAATATAAAGAAGTGATATTTTATTTATTTATCGCCCTGTTTTTTTTATACTGGCTTCTTGAGCTACACAGATTATTTACGACATTTAGGTGCTACGACGGCATTCGGTCAAATTAAATTTATATATTTCTGACTTTTAATAGTTTTTTAAATTTTGTATGCGGCTCAGAGCACACGAAGGAATTTTTACAATATACAAACTTTTTTGCGGTAAATATCGATAACATATTATATTTGTATTTCTTAGGTAGTGATATTATATATGAGTAACAGCTGCAGATCAAATTAAATGAATTAGTTTTTATAGCTGTCAAAAATATTCCCACCTAAAACTTAATGCAGCTCAAGGTCACCACCTAATCCAAGGGGTATACATATCCTTAAGGACTAGCTACACGCACCGCACCTCATTTTCCCGGTGGAATGCTATCCATGTTTTTAAATGCAAGTGGCTATTCGAGTCCGCACCGCACCGGCGCGGACGAATCGTCGAGAGAGCATTGCTCCACACTTGTGTGGTGCGGTGCGGACCGTGTAGCCACCTACCACCGGAAATAAAATGTTCGGGAGCTTCCGAACTTTGTTTTCATCGTAAAACTAGGCATTTCTTTCACAGCCGTTACACGTGTGACGCTGTAGTCATTGTTTCCAACATTACGTACAAGATAAACAATATTATTTACAAACATTCTTCTTCTTAATTATTAGCTAACATGGGTGAAAGCCTATGCAAGTAAAAATAAAAATACAAACTTAGTTTGTAATAGAACTCAGTCTATCAGTCTATAAAGAATATAAAAATGGTTAGAAAATGCGGTGCGGGTCGTTTGACAGGACGGTTAAATCTATTTCCCTAACTATTTAACTTGATCCCGACGTTTAGCCCGAACGGATGGTAAGAAAAAAAAACACTCAGTCCCGGAATCAAAGAGGATACATTTTTATTTGTTAAATCCAGTGGGTTCAACTCACTGGCCAATCAGCATAATGCAGCAAACATTGCGGGCCAGAAGCGAAATCAGTACACCCGACTGAGATCCGAACCTCGATCTCCCTGTCATCGGCAGTCCAGTCTACTGCGAGGGTAGCGCCTTGTACTATGGGGCCACCGACGTTAGTATTATTATTTTTATTATTATTATTGTTATAATACCAATATAGTTAGTGAGATGACCGAAACATTTTTGAACAGTAAGTTTTTCTATCATACGAATCAGGGATGCGTCTTTTTTTCTTTCTATTATATGCTTTAAAAAATTCCGAGTTGTTTGTAACTCTCGCGAGTTGCATTCTTCAACGTAACGCAATTGTACGCGTTATCACTTTACCTCTTAATCGTATGTGAAATTACATCCCATATGCTTTAGTACCCATTCAAAAGGGATATAAAATGGTAACTTAAAATTCAAGAAACCTTTTTTGTTCCTAAGCGTTAACGACACATAAAAACCATTACAATGGCGTTTAATCAATGCTAGAAATTTTAAAAATTACGAGAGATCCATTTTTTATTTTCCAAAACATTCACCACGGTACATTCAGTACAGTAATGGTGCAGTGACTTAAGTGCAAGACATAGCCACACTTCAAATGACAAGGCGTTTGCAAAGCTCTCCCGGTTCTATTTATATATATCCATGATCGTTTTAACAATTCCCAGAATTCAATACACGAATATAAAAAATGGTAAGAGTATTAATTGAAGACATAAACGAAATTAGAACGGCCGATTACAAACAATACGTTTTAATACTCAGTTTTTGCATAATAATCTCAGGTCGGTATGAAGGACAATTGAGAAAGTGCAGCCGAAAGTGAGTAGAGAGAGAGTGAATAAGCTAACTACTAGTAAGTATAACACAGAAATTAACCCGGATGTATCCAACCTAAAGTCATATCAAGCTTTTCATCACCTAGAGTCCAGGTTAGGTATTGCAAGATAATGTTTTAAACCATGTGACCACAGTGGGTTAGGGAGTGAGGAGACGGTAGGGGGGGATAAGAATATTGTAAAGGAGATTAACCTCAAGAGTTCTTACATGTTATTTAAGTGGATGAATTTTTCACGATTTATTTAGAGCCCAGATAAAGATTGTAGCATTATGCATGTCAGGATCGAATCTGACCAGATACATGGTGTTTCCCTGTCACTCCCAGGAAGATGTTGATACGCAGGGCTTGAAAAAAAAAAAGCCTCGTCTGATCGTCTGTGAGCTATTGATATGATTAAATAGCGATTCTCTCGCAAGGTGATATCAATATCTTATTAAGGTTTGAAGGGGTTTTCGGGAAATTTTAAATCTATTACACACGTTTAAGTTTCCAAAATAATTAATTTAATATTGCATTTATTTGGCAAATACTTACGCAATTAATTGAAGGTTCATTGAAATAATATGTATTTCAATTAATAAACCTCCTCAAGTACTTCTAACATTCCAAATATGAAATCTTTGCATAATTTGTTTGTTCTTTAATTGTTGCATTAGATGCCAAAATTTCACATTTTTAGTAAACACTATGCTTAAAATATGCATTTAATTTATATTTAATACATTGATTCAAGTTTGGTTTAAAAAGAACCACTAGTATATATAATACCTATATATATTATTAATTTTGGGTCATACACCCTTAACCTACCGGAGCACTTAGATGTGTTGCATAAGTCCAACAACCCTGCGTTATTTAAGAAGTTTGTAATTTCAAAATATGGTTCACGCAAATGGCCCCTGAAGAAGGCAAAAGGATTCTACATGTCACTAAATGATTAAATACGTTTTTTAAGTTTATGAAAAGGTAAAATAAGCTCATTTTCAACGTTTCACGCTGAATACTGCAGTTCTGATATAAAAGTGAATGGTTAGAAACAGAGATCTAGCTTCCCTCAATTTTTAACAGAGCAATAGCAGAACCTTTTGGAGGATTAATTGATTGGTTTCGATGCTTCAAAACTGCTCTTCCCATAAGAACAGCAATGTGAGAATATTTATATTCAAGTAGGCGGCATTTTAGTAAAGAGGTATGTACTAGCTATTAACAAGGACACGGGGAGTTAATGAAAAAGTATTGTTCCTAACATTCGCTTGGAGAAAGAGCGAAGTACCCCTCTCTCTATGAAGGGGTAGAGAGAGAGAGGAGAAAAAAGAGATAAGGTGGGGGAATGCTGGAGATGACCAGAGCTTTCCAGCCTCCCGGATCCCAACGTGAAATGTTAGGACAAGCAATTTCGGAAATGACGAAGCGGAATTGACGCTATGACGTAGAGTTTGTTCTCCTCTCCCCCCCAACTATCTACTACAATACAGCAGAGGATGAGTCGTGAAAATCGGCAGGAAATAACGATGGCTCATCGCCGGATAAAAAGATTACTCACCCCCTTATTCTTCCGAGTACCGTATGAACGGGCCCTGTCGGCTGACGCACAAGGTCACTCTGAACAAAAACCTCAAACAAAAGATGTTGTGTGCCCTTATAAAATACAGCGATGACCACGAATGATAGTCAAGAAATGTTTGAAGTTATGTGTAGAACATCAAACTAAATGTTTTACTGAAGCAATGTTTAAAAAAAAATTTAAGACACAAAAAATTGTAAGGAAAATGACATTAGCTTACGTTTCCTTCCCCCACTCCCCCCTTAAAACATCAACATGCAGGTGGAGGAAAACCAGGCGCTCAGGCCACATGAAATAATCCACGGCGCCAAGCTATTGTCTCTTCTCTAGACGTGGACAAAAAAAAAAAAGATGACAATTGAATAGCGTCGTGTATATTTTTCAGGTACTTAATCAATGAGCTCTACCTATTTATAGCATGGCGTCTGTCTCACAGGAACTAGGAGAGAGGACCATTATTTATCTTCAGAAACGGGGGTGGGTGGGGGTGGTATAAAAATACATGTCAATGTCCTTTTGTCAGCACGGGGCGATCCTATTATATATGCACCGTGTCTTACTACTACCCATCCTGGCTAGCCACATAGGCACACTGATGGTGTAGGAACGAGAACGACAGTTTTATAAGAAGTGCACACATGTCTGAGTGTGAGGAGGAGTGGGAAACCAAAATACTCATGTACACCACACGGGGTTTGAGTCCCAACCTCCCTGGAATCAGCAAACCAGACAAGACGAGACTGACGCCTCTGTGCACGTGTTTACATCGTTAACATAAATTTTATTAGCTTTTACAAAAATAATATTTTTTAAAGCACGTGTATTCTATCTATTATTATGATTATGCATTATTTTTCTAAGCAAAAATTTCTTTTTATATTTTAACGCAACTCGAACCTTGGATAGAAACAAATTATATCAGTTTCAACACAAGAGGCGCAAGCTCAATGGAAACAACCGTTGTTTTTAATCTTGAGTTGACACAAATTGTGTACAAGTCTAGTCTACTTCCCCCGCTAACAAAAAAAAAACTATTAAAAAGTCGCTCCGTTTCCTAATGGAACAAGAATTCTCGTTAGTTAAAAATGCTTGTCCCTTTAATTTAAAACACAACGATACGATCTTTTTTGACAAAGCCATGTTTTAAAAGAAGACACATGTGATGTACAGTACTTTGTTTCAAGGGTAATTACATCTGTAGTGTTTCATGGGTAATCACACAGGTGTAAATTGAAAATAAAAGGGATACACACTCTGCTGTGCCATAGTTCTCTTTTCATTTATTCTAATTAGAACTTCATTTATTTACCCGATCTGTCAACTTTATCCTCTCAACTCTCCTCCACTACCACATCTAAAAACTTTCCCAATATTTTGTCTCCGTTTTCCCCAAGGTCCATGTTTCAGCTCCAAAAAACACATAACACTTCACAAGTTTCTTCCTCATACCCAGGTCCTAAATATTTAAATTGTTCTTCATTCTCTAGCGGATGAGTTCCCAAACACAAATAGTGAGTTATTACAAACAACTGGGAACAAACCAGGGTCCACATGACTCCTCTATCACATGGAAACAGAAACGTTTACAAAATTTTTTCTAAAGAGAGTTTTTAAAACGATTCTATTAAATGATACATCAAGTAACAATTTGTTAAAAAGGCCTATCAGTTTATTTGTGCAACTTGGTGTTACAATACTTGATGTGGGAAAGTGTGTAGGATGGCAAGCTCTGCCCACAAACTGACTTATAACGCCAGAGTGTGTTGACCTTCGTCGTTGTTTTTTGTGCAAAGTACAAGGCGAGGTAATAGGAGGGAGGACTAGCGGAGGCATTGTGGAAACACACCTTTGAAATACTTTAGTTAGAATCTGGGTGGGGTCGAAACTTAAAGAGGTCTCATTAGATAGAAAAGAAATATTCTTATTGTTTGTTTTGAGCTGTGAAGTTTGTAGAAGTGTCACGAGTCTTTCTCTCTTTCGCTTCTTTGACAGTTATGTCTCCGAAGTAGGTGAGCCTTGGTAAGGGATAAGGAGAGTTATGTCTCCGAGGTAGGTGAGCCTTGGTAAGGGGTAAGGAGAGTTATGTCTCCGAGGTAGGTGAGCCTTGGCAAGGGGTAAGGACAGTTATGTCTCCGAGGTAGGTGAGCCTTGGTAAGGGGTAAGGATAGTTATGTCTCCGAGGTAGGTGAGCCTTGTTAAGGGGTAAGGACAGTTATGTCTCCGAGTTAGGTGAGCCTTGGCAAGGGGTGAGTACAGTTATGTCTCAGAGGTAGGTTAGCCTTGGCAAGGGGTAAGGACAGTTATGTCTCCGAGGTAGGTGAGCTTTGGCAAGGGGTGAGGACAGTTATGTCTCCAAGGTAGGTTAGCCTTGGCAAGGGGTAAGGACAGTTATGTCTCCGAGGTAGGTGAACCTTGGTAAGGGGTAAGGACAGTTATGTCTCCGAGGTAGGTGAGCCTTGGCAAGGGGTAAGGACAGTTATGTCTCCGAGGTAGGTGAGCCTTGGCAAGGGGTGAGTACAGTTATGTCTCCGAGGTAGGTGAGCCTTGGCAAGGGGTGAGGATAGTTATGTCTCCGAGGTAGGTGAGCCTTGGTAAGGGGTAAGGACAGTTATGTCTCCGAGGTAGGTTAGCCTTGGTAAGGGTTAAGGACAGTTATGTCTCCGAGGTAGGTGAGCCTTGGCAAGGGGTGAGTACAGTTATGTCTCCGAGGTAGGTGAGCCTTGGCAAGGGGTAAGGACAGTTATGTCTCCGAGGTAGGTGAGCCTTGGCAAGGGGTAAGGACAGTTATGTCTCCGAGGTAGGTGAGCCTTGGCAAGGGGTGAGGACAGTTATGTCTCCGAGGTAGGTGAGCCTTGGTAAGGGGTAAGGACAGTTATGTCTCCGAGGTAGGTGAGCCTTGGCAAGGGGTAAGGACAGTTATGTCTCCGAGGTAGGTGAGCCTTGGCAAGGGGTAAGGACAGTTATGTCTCCGAGGTAGGTGAGCCTTGGCAAGGGGTGAGGACAGTTATGTCTCCGAGGTAGGTGAGCCTTGGCAAGGGGTAAGGACAGTTATGTCTCCGAGGTAGATGAGCCTTGGCAAGGGGTAAGGACAGTTATGTCTCCGAGGTAGGTGAGCCTTGGTAAGGGGTAAGGACAGTTATGTCTCCGAGGTAGGTGAGCCTTGGTAAGGGTTAAGGACAGTTATGTCTCCGAGGTAGGTTAGCCTTGGTAAGGGGTAAGGACAGTTATGTCTCCGAGGTAGGTTAGCCTTGGTAAGGGGTAAGGACAGTTATGTCTCCGAGGTAGGTGAGCCTTGGTAAGGATTAAGGACAGTTATGTCTCCGAGGTAGGTGAGCCTTGGCAAGGGGTAAGGACAGTTATGTCTCCGAGGTAGATGAGCCTTGGCAAGGGGTAAGGACAGTTATGTCTCCGAGGTAGGTGAGCCTTGGAAAGGGGTGAACCTTGTATACAACTCTGTACTATACTTATATATTTAAATGCTATACAAACTGGCGTGTTTTTCAATCAAAGAGGTATGTGTAGAACTGTCATGACAAACTTATAACTCGTATCGGTAATAGGCTACATAGAAAGGGGCAAAGTTTAAATAAGCTTTAAAAGAATGCATTAATAAAAATGTTATAACTTGTTGCTTTTTACAAAACCCTTGAAGTTTAACTATTTCCTTAACTTACTAAAGGTGAGGGCGAGGACAAAGGCGTCAGTCCCGTCTTGTCTGGTCTGGTATCCTGGCGATGGTTATGACGTTATTAGAACCTCGTTTGGGCGAAATGAGGTGTATTTTTCTTTTAATGGTTTCTGATCATTCTACCACCCAAATGAGGGTACATTTCATCTAAATTATACCTAACCTATATATGTATTTTGCTGATAGACTGGACGGGTATTAAGATACTATACACGTAAAAAGAGACTGCCAAATTTGTTGAAAATTATAATTTTCCATGTGATACAACTTGTGTCATGTTCAATCAACACATGTATTTTGTGTGTGTGTACCAATTCTTATACCTATCCGTAATATCAAAATTTAACTACTCTAATAATGGTAACGGGACGAAGAAGGTAGAGTCGAGAGAAAAAATATATCCACATTTTTGTGGTGAAAAAGAGGGGAAACTATTAGGAGAAAATACACCCAGATAACACTCGGGACAGAGTTCAAAACTCAGACCAGACGATGTCGACACACAAACCCGCGTGCCCACCTACACGTGTATCGTCGCCTGTTAAAACAAATGGTTTTAAAACTCTAGAATTGGCGTGCACGCATATGTTGCCTAGTTTTGACGCTTCACACCTCAGCACTGCCTAGGTGCAAGCCACTTCACTCAATTTGGAGACAAAGGTGTTTACATAGCTACTGTATGGCGTGTAAACAAAGGAATAAAGTAAGTCCACGACAAACTAGTAAGATCAAGGTGCGTTGTTTCCAACTCGTTTTAAAATTGAAGGTCGTGTTTAATTAGTGTAGGGTGAGCCCACACACACACACTGGAAACTTTTCAGAATTAAAAGGAAATACTTGTTTTGTTTTTGTTTAGCATCATACAAAACAAATTATGTTTTCCAATCATCGCTAAAAAAAACAATTTTATTTTACTATAAAAATAGGCTTGTTCATACTTCTGGAACAAACGCTTTAAGCTATGCTAGAGAGCGTTAACTTTTTCATCTATGAGAGAGTCAGACTAGAATCCCGGTTGGGCTGTCCCATATTAAGGTGAGAGAGTACGGGAAGCGAGAAAAGATCATTTGTTTATTGAAGTATTCATAGCAAACATTTGTTTTCGGCAAAATAAATAAAACGTTGGTCCAAAAGAAATTGAATTTAATGTATCTCCACATGATGATATCAACAGTTCTTGAATACATACCAACAATGTTATGTAATTTGATGACAACTTTTTCTCTTCATTTAAAAAGTTTGTCATATATGCCGCTATGCTCATGACAGATATTCAAGAGCAGATGATTTCATATGTGAAGGAAAACAGACTTTTCTCGCGTCCTCAAAAATCTCAACCTTAATAACTGTGACAGTGAAACAGTTTTACCAATTTAAAACAAAAAAGTGAGAAATAATTAGTTTAGATGAAAACCTTTTTCATTAATCCCAATTTCGTTGTAGAGCAGACAACCTTACTTTTACACATGTTCTGGTTGAAGCGCTAATCTTCTATCTAATATCACAGTTAATGGGCCGTGAGATGAGCTCTTAAATGTAATTGTTCACAATCTACCGAGCAATCTGTTAAAGTAAACCCGCATTGTGGCCACGCAGAATAAACATCAAGCCCATATAGTTTGGATTGCCAGCAACGGATTGATAGGTGTTCGAATCCCGGTAGGGTGTACCTAGGATAGTTTCTGACTCTACATACAAATGCGGGTACATTTCCTTTAAATTCTACACTTTTCATCCCTACCACATTAGCCGTATAGTATAGCCCGAACGGAGCGTAAGACACGGTGGGGGGAAAAGGAGTTCATAGTTTTATTGATACAAAGTGTACATGAACCAGACATCAGCACACACTGTATAATTCACGTCAGCAGCAAATAACAGGAGCCGCGCCGCAGATTTCAACATAATACCATGCATGTCTCATCATAAAGTACTAGAGGTAAGATATACAGCTCTGAGTAAAAGAGGCTACACTCTAAATCATTTGCAAAGTCACGAAATAAAAACTGGTATAAATCTTACCGTAGACAAGTACTGCAGGAGAGTATATCACAGTGCTCATTTCGAATACCCACCTAGAAAAAGAAAAAGAAAAGTTACACAAAAATATTATAATGTTAAACATGTAAGGTTTTGATAAAACAAAATTATAAACGCATATGGGGTCGGTCAGACTGGGCGAGCGACTTAAATATAAAAATAGAACACATTGGTTGTAATGAGAGGTGGCCAGACTGGAGCGCGGGGCGCGCTTGAAAGATAGAACTGGTTCTATTTCTCAAGCACGCGCAATCGACCTACAACAGTCGATAGTATGATTTTGGTATAATAAAGTGAAATGTTCTCAATGTTGGCCGCAAAGAAATATGTTTGAATTTTCTTTACTGTTCTTCCAACCAAAATCAAGGTATAGATTACACGATAGGCAATATTATTGTATGTTGGTTCATTGAGTGGTAGGAAAACTTCTCAATTTGACATTTTTATTAATATCGATAGGTTTAGCAGACTTGCTACTAACGGCCTATATTAATTGGTAAGATCATAAATATGGATAAGATCATAAACCATACTTATATTATATAAGGTAAGATCATAAACCATACATATATATGTATATGTAAAACTGATGGGTTAAAATACTTCAATATTATAATCAAAGTAGGCCTTTACAAATAAGAATCACCATTAGCGCGGATAGAGGATGGGAAAACCACAAAAAATCGATCACTTGTCAAATACCACCCTCAGTTCAGTGAGCCAAGATTCGAACCCTTTTAGCCTCCTCGTCAACAACTACCGAGAGCTATCTGCTAATTACCCGCTCGCTGCTCGCCAGTTTGGCCACCTCTCAGTCGCTCGCTCGCACGCTTGTCAGTCTGGCCGAACCCTAAAGCTTGATTCACACGCTCGTCCGAAAAATAGAAAGCAGAATCTGCGCAGTAATTCACACACTTTAAGTTGACCCATGATGCATTGCAACGCTTTAAAACAGCTGATTATCAACATATTTTATTTTCTAGTGGATAAACATATATTTTAGATATTGTTCGATGTTTGTTTAAAATTATAACGCTGTGTCGTGGCACAATCCAATACAGCAATAAACACTCTTTACATTAACGAGTTATTTCAAATCTCCTCACAAGAAAACGAAGCTGTCTGCCTAGCTTCTGGCTGTAGAGAGCTATAAGCGCGCACTAATTTGAGATGGTTGGTTCTGAGATTGGATTGGTTCTCTTGTGCTAACATCTCGAGCAGAGCGGACAAAGTAGAGATGAGTTGAACTTCAGCAGAACAGCTCGCGCCAATTAAGTGGAAATCCTTGATTGGTTAGGCAGTCACGTGACCACGTTTCTGTTCTGCGCCTAGTTTTTCGGCGAACGTGTGAATCCACAGTAACGCAGCTGTTGTTTTCAGCTCACAGACCTCATTTATGCTTGCTTTTCTTATCGTCCGGTTGTCAACGATAATTTATTTTCCGTTATCTAATGCATTGCATACAATGGGTCCAATTATGCAATATCGTTCGATAGTGTCGTTGCGGTCTCAAGGGTGACTGTCGTACTCAAGAGCAGCGATTCTTAACCAAGGGGCCGCGGAAGGTTTTTTGGGGGGGTCCTCGAATAAATAATTATAAACGGTATTTGCTTATTACTGAAGTAAATTATCGTAAATTTGAAGTTTTGGAAGAAAGAACTCGATGATCGTAAGCATGTGAGTACAGTAGACTCAATTTTTCGGGGTAATGAAGGGTAAGGGAAGCACGGATTATAGAAATCACGGATAGTACAAATAATCCCCATCTGTTTACCATCACCATTCAAAATTTGCTGACCTTTGTTTCTACATATTTATGTGGAAATGATTTTCCACAATGATAAATATTGAAACGAAGCAGCGAAATTGACTCCGAATTGAGTCCTGCATGCGAATAGCATTAAGTAATACAATCGAAACAAGAAGAGACAAATTAGTGGAAAGTGTTCAACAGCAGAGGTCCATTAAATACATTTAGTTAAGTTAATTACGGTTTTTAATTTGTTTGTTATTATAATCAGTAACTAAAGCCAACCACCCCATCAATTTCTGTAATTTGGATTACCACCAAAATAATGCTGAATATTTATTATTTCGGTACATTTTTAATGTTTCCCAGGGATATAGTAACATAGCGCAGCTGCAATGGCTGTTTGAGCTTGAATCAATGTGGCCACCTCTCCTATCACTGTTTAAATATGTTTTACTTTTGCTGGACTTGGTCCGAATATATTTTTAAGATTTGATGAGGGTTTAGCTTTATCCGACTTTAATTGGCTTGACTTCTCATGGCGTAGCACCGAGAATAATTGTTCGCACCACTGGTGGTACGCGTACTACAGTTTTGGAAGTTAGCGTATAGTAACACACAAAATTTCCCTTATTCCGGTTTTGCAAGTTTTTAAGGCTGCTAACCAATAAATAATAATAAAAAAAAAACAGTTATTTTTATTTTATGGTTTCAGTGTTCTTGAACCAGTACTGACTTTGAGTAAATTGAAAAGACTAGCCTAAAGCGGCCCATAAACAATCAAAAACATTGCGCAAACCACTGTTACGCAACATAATTCAGAGGTGAGTTGCATGGCGTGAAAGAAGTCTGAAGCGGCGTGCTTAGACAACACTGTTGCATATTTCTGATGAAAATAAAAAACGAATGAAGCTGAAAGTATGGAATTCATCGTCGGAGTATATATGAATCGTAATTAGAAAAATGGGATACGGGGTAATACATTTAAAAAATCATATTCTCTGTTTAAGTATTTAAAGAAAACATTTTGGAAATTTGGGAAATTTTGGCATGTGAGGTTAGTGTACCAAATCTGTGCTGAATCAATCCCCCTAAATAGTTGAGCTAGCGCACCAAAGATATGCAATGTTTGGCTGCACATACGTTGTTTTCTCAAATGAAATGGAACCAAAACACCCAATAGATCTCAGCTAAGAACACATATCTGTCAACAAATGACTTTGGCTTCAGATTTAAAGCCCGACACTAAAACTATTGTTGAAAATAAACTGTTTCAAAAGATTGGCAAAATAAATTAGGTTATATTGGGGGCAACTTTTTTCATAAAAAAAATTATACTAAGTTGGAATTCAATTTACTTAAGATAATGACAATACAAAGTAAGCTTATATTATTTGTGAAATGTGCCTCCTTCAGTATTTTCAGTTTTCAATGTGGCCCTCATTATCAAACAAGTTTGACACGTCTGCCTTAAATTCTCGGTAGGTAGCACGTCTACCGAATTAACAATGTCAAAGTGTCAAGGACTCAATTACCTGCTTGGACGAAAAGAATATTATTGATCAAAGAGAAATGTACAATTTGGCACTGATGAAAAAAAAGAGGGGTCGGGGTATATATGCTGTGTTTGTTCTTGGGTTAATCTAGTTGGGTGGTTCAAAATTTCACCTCTAATACCAGTTTCAACGAAAAAATTGTAACCGTAGGATTACAATGAACGGCGTCTAAGGAATCCGATAAGGACAGTATCTTATATATTTTCATACGTCAAGTCATGTGATACTCATATCACATTTGTAATTTAGTAGATAGTATCAATACCGATCTATATTTTAATAATTATATAAGTTGGTAAAATGTTATCATCGTTGACCACAAAACACATCTGTGGGAACATGGACCAAGTGTCCGGTTTGCCAATAACAGGAAGATCGAGATTCAAATCACGGCTAGATGTTATGAGGGCAGTTTCTCATTAATGGTTCCCCACTTTCCTTCCAAATTGTTCCTTTCTTGCCTTTACTGTGGATTCACACGTTCGCCGAAAAACCTAGCGCAGAAAAGAAACGTAGTCACGTGACTAGCTCTAATCCAATCACAAGATTTCCGCCTTATCGGAGCGAGCTGTTCCGCTAAAGCTCTATTATTCTCTACTTCGTCCACTCTGCCCGAGATATTCGGTATAGGAGAACCAATTATATCTCAGAACCAACCATATCAAATCAGTGCGCATGCGCATTTGACAACGTATACACTGTACAGGAAGAAGCAATAAGACAGCTTCGTTGGCCGTTGTGAGGAGATTTGAAATAACCCGTTAAAGTAAAGCGTGTTTATCGATGTATTGGATTGTGTCACGACATAGCAATATAATTTGAAAACATCCATCGGGAGAATAATCTAAAATATATGTTTATCCCCTAGAAAATAAAATATGTTGATAATCAGCTGTTTAAGTTAGCGTTGCAATGCACCATGGGTCAACATACAGCGAGTGAATTGCTGCGTTACTCAGTCAGACTCTGCTTTCTATTTTCGGTGAACGTGCGAATCAAGTTTTGCTCTGGCCTATTAGTATAAATATGTACCCTTCATTTACCCTGTAAGCTTACTTTGGATTATTCTACCATGGTACAGCTTACAAGATAGGACCAAAGTGTTTCCCGTGATATCTTTCAGGATAAACGGAATCTACACCCGGACGGCTACACGCGATAAAGATTGACCGTCAAGTAAATATGTTTGCATTTCTCAAATCTGTCCTGCCTACAGCGCTATAGTTCAGATCGAGGTGAATACAAAACTACCTCCTACAGTTCAAAAAGAGGGTTGAATGGCGACCGCAGTCCAGCCCAAACTAGGGAAAGCTAGAGTCGTCCGCCCAACACCACGCCTCGCTACTTTGAGACCAGCCCGCCCACCCGAGAGTTGATGTGAACACGTCCAGATATGAACACGGTCCCCCCCACGTGATGGCCGCATACAGGCACCTGTTATACTCCACCGTTTTATTAAGAATTGACATATCTGATAGCTAGAACAAGTTACTGGTTACATTATTATTATTATTATTATTATTATTATTATTATTATTATTATTAGCACCGCGTCTTACTACCCGTTCGGGTTATACGCACCTACACTAATGTGTAATGGTAGGGTGATTGTGAGATGAAATGGAGGACCTACAGTTTAACGTGGAATCCGAACCACGGTGGAGGCCTGGCATTCCTCACATTCACAAATTGTGATTAATACACGTCTTGTCAGAGGTGAAGAAGGGGTTTGGAAATCAGATAAATCTGTGCCGGGACCGAGGATTGAACCACGGACCCCTAACACAGAAGTTTTACAACTTACCCTTAAACCCCAAGGTCACCCATTACTCGTTACAAGTTACACGTATTCATACGTCAAGACATGTGATCGGCAGCTGTCGTTGTTGATAGATGTTATCAATAATTATAAAATAACGCTAATAATGTAGTAAAGAAGCCCATTCACGAACCAATATTGAAGCAATCGGGTTGACAATGTGAGTGATCTGAAATTGCTGGGAGATTCGGGAATCTGCTTCAGATTGCTGGTGAATGCGATCGGATTTACAGGACAGACCGTCAATCAAAATATCGCTTCCGGACGATCTGAATATCGCCTGCAATCTGATTGCGTTTGTCCACTTATGGGAGATACTTTTAAAAAAATTGGTAGAAAGTGACGAGATTGTCAACCTGGTTGCTTCAATATCAATATTATAAAATAGGGCCATAGTAAGTAGTTAGTCCGTCAAGTTAAGACTGTTACAATTCAGGGTGAACCGAGTGTATATTTATTAGTCGTGTTCTATAAATTATTTCCCTCCTTTTACTACTGGCGGCGTTCTTTGCATTACATAAGCTTTTTTTTTTTTTGGCATCTTGCCTGACCTCTATTCTAAAGGTGATAGATTTCTCAGTAATGTATTCACAAACTGTGTTATCGACCTACTTAGCACATCTTCGCTGTGTTTGACTTTGTTTCCCAGAAGTCCTGGTATTATATCTCGGGTGGGTTCACATTTCTCGTAGCGTGAATGTGTAGACAAGAGTTTATGAGAAGGGATAACTTATATAATTTGTTCTTTTTACCGACATTTTAGCTGTCCTAGGGAAATTTAGTAAGAACCGCAGAGTAATTGCTCTTCCCCAAAGGATCTTTGGTCCAAATAATTTCATATATTAATTTTTTTAACCTAATTATTGTGTTGTCTATTTTGTGTGCAGTAGGGAAATTGGGGTTGGAATCCCGACCGGTTTCCGTTGAGGGTGTTTTTCCCAATAGCATGAATATAAAAACATTACTATATTGTCTCAGAGAATCGATCTTCTGGTAAATTTTCAATAGGAAAATTGACTGCAGTGGCGGCTTGATACCAAATAGGCGAATAGTTGGGTCTGTTAGCATAAAAAACACAAATATCTGGCAATTGGTGATAAGAAGGTGCCACTTCGCAAACCTTTATGTTATGTTCATACAAGCCATTTTCCAAAATGACAGACCAAATATTAAAATTGGCCTACACAGGCAGTTGGGGTGTCGTTTTCAATATTTATTTGGTTAACAAATTCAATGAAAATATTTAAAATTATGTATTTTAATTACTTTGACTGAAAAAAAATTATAATTTTTCTACTTTTTTGAAGGACAAATACTAAAAAAAAATTAAAAAAAGTAAATTATTTTATTATATTTGTCATTTTTTTTTCTGAATATAATGATGTGACGTTCCATTTGCACGCAAGTAGCATGGGTTTTGATTTATTTTTTCGTTGCAGGTAAACTTATGAGATGGCTATGCGGAAGAAACTTAAATTCTCCTCCCCAGAGGTATCTCCTCCTGTGTTTGATTGTGCCAACAACATGGCCAACTCATCTGTCCTGCTGAACATTGTGATCCAAAACAACGGAATGAGGGATACAAGACACAACCAGAAAACTTATTCATATTTAAAAAACTTGGACTGTTACCAAATGATGTAAAAATTGAATATTTTGATGAAGGAGGAATACAGCCTACCTTTGAAAGACACGAGGTACGTTGGCATAAACAATGTACACTTAGGTACAAAACGAAAAATCTGAACCGTTAAAAAACAGATGGATCACCCCTTTGTGTTTTTAAGGCTTTATCTACATAAACGTATCGTAAATGAAGATCACAACTTAGGACTGTCCATTTAATATAACCGTTTGTTAGAAATCACAACAGAAATTTGTCAAGGTGTAATAGATCGTTCCAAGAAAGAGGGAGTCCTCTGCCCTGCCAACTTTAAAGAACGGTTGTTCACTGTGAGCAGGGGAGGATCCAAATCATTTTCATAGGGGGGTCATAATTATGTATATAATAGCTTTTTACAATGTTAGATTTCTGTTTAAAGTCGTTTAATAGTCTCTCATTCTTATTTAATCTTATGTATGTTTTAAACCGTGGTCATACTGCCAAAAAAATTTTTAAATCAGATACTTTTATAAACAATTTTTTGAAACATGATTCACTCTTAGAAGCTAAGATTAGTCTTCGCCTTAATTTTTTTAAATTAGATTCTTTATAAGCCATTTCATGTGTTCCTCGCCTATAAATTTTTGAAGTTTGGATGCCCCTCGAAGCTATTTATAGTGATCCACACTTTAATGTTTTACTATAATTAGATACCTCTAGAATATAATCTTTTAAGTGGTCTTCCACAGACAAAATTTCTAAAATTGAATTATTTCAGAAACTAGGCTATTTGGGGTGATCCTCGCTTGAAAATTCTTCAAAATGGCATGCGATTAGAAACTATTTGGAGTTGTCCTCCCCTAGATATTTTTGAAATTTGGATGACCATGGTCGCTATTTAGAGCTTTCCTCCCCTGACTTTTTCTGCCAAATAGATGCCTCGAGTCTAGTAGTTATTTTAAGTGGTCTTCTCTGGCAAATTTTTGACAACAGAATACATCTAGAAGTCATTTGAAGTTTGATTTAAGGGGGCCGCCTACCAGAGAGTTGGAATGCGTTGCAGACGTTCAGGAAATACGCGATGGTTAGGTAGTGTTTAATTTTTTACAAACTTGACTTAAGCCAAAAGGAAGATAAAGGTGGGGAACATGCTTATTTATTATTATCAACCTTACATTTTGATAATCTATGTATATAAAAAATTAATGAAAACTCGAAACTTGCTCATTTTCAATGACCTTTAAATGGCCTTAAGTATATTGTCACAGTTCTGAGACGAGGGTAACTTATAAATAATCCTAGACACAACCTTTCAAAAACAAATAAAGTCATTTTTTGATAGGGTCACAACAGAAAATGTGAAGATAATTGCTAATTCCTTTTGCTGTTTTGATGCGTCAAAGCTAATGCTTTTCAGCCATCAAGTGGCGAAGCCATATCCTCCATCTACGCTTTGGAAGTAAAGAATAGCCGGAGAAAGAAGGAAAGGCAGTTGACTCCTTGCGCATGCGCTCTTTTAGTTGGATGTCTGCCTTCGCCTTGTTGAGAGTTGAGACAACGCACAGTGAGCCGGCACATTTTTAAGTTTTAGGTGTTCATTAGAAAATATTAAAAATAATATTTATTGTAGCTTTTACTGTAAATGTGTTTACAAACTGGTCCTGTGTTTCCGAACAGTTGTGTATGCTTTGCCTTTTTATTATAGCTATTATAATTATATATAAATAAAATAGAATAATATTGTTATTTTCGATAAATTAAAACTAATATGAACAATAACACAAGCAAAAGGGACTACCGTAAAGGGGGAAAAACTAGACTTCGACTATCTGCCCGCCGCAAAAAATTAGGATGGAAAAAGGGGAAGAAGCGTTTTATTAATGGATCAAAGTAAGTACATACTGATTGATTAGTATAAAAACAGGATCTAGTTCACTGTTCAACGGTTGGGTGTTAGTTTAATTTTACCGTGTTGCTCCTATATTCAGGAGGACGCGGTTAGAATCCCGTCCGGAAGTTTCATAAAGCTAGTCCTGTGAAGTAAAGAACCATAATTTGAATTCTGTTGCTTGGATAAAACATTTATTTATTTATTTGGTCATTCCTTGGACTGTAAAAAAAACATTACATAAAGATAAATAAGAGGGAAAAGTATATATTTACTGTACGTATACTAATTAGTAACAAAGTGATAATGGACAATTTAATTTCTTAAAATATGTATAACTATATATTAAAACAAAATTTTTACTACACGCAAGATAATATTTAATTTTAATAGATATTAATTCAGTTCTGATACGTGAAGGTTAACTCTAAAGCAATTATTACAATGTTTAGTGCCTTATTGGTTGTCTCAACTGAAAAAGTTCCAAAATCAGCTCTACAATATAAAAAACTTGAGCAATATATTTAATTTATGAGTAATTGTGAATTTGCTTTTTCAATATTAAGGGGGCCGCCTCGGTAGGCGAGAAGTTTCCGTGCAGACTTCCAGAAATCCCGTCATATTTAATCAGTGATGAGTTAAAAAATATAGTCTGCTCATTTAATATAATTAAGACCCAAACAATGTTTGGCACAGTAATTAATTAGTTTTCTATTAAGTTTGAAATACTTTCAATTATATTTTTTTATTTAGTTGCTTGTGATACATATTCTTGTTTATTTTTTAAATGGATTACGTGACACGTAAAGAAGACAAACGTAGAGGGGAAAAAACAAAATTACGAATTTGTGCTCGCCGCAAAAAAACAGAAAGAAAGCAGTGGAAACATTTATTTGATAGAACAAAGTAAATATATATAAAATTTATTTTAATAATAATAATAATAATAATAATAGTGAACACAAATGTTCTATAAGAAACGGTTAACTCAAATTAGAACGTGTTTTGTCATGATATACCTACAGTAGGCCATAAAAAACTAATAATCGATAACAATAAATTAAATAATTATTTGTTTTCAGACAAGGTGTTTTTCTCTCTTCAGGCAGAGAGGACAAAGCTGATTGTCGGGACAGAGTAAACCTTTCTCAGCCCACTCCCATTGAAATGTCCACAACGTTGGATTCAACCCAACTTGAAGACAAAGCTATGGAACCAATAAATTTGGAGATTAGTCAGCTTTGTCTGGGGTAGGAAAACTAAATTAATAGGTTATCCATTATAAATTTTCGAGAGCAAATAGTTTTGTGTGAACATAGCTACATAGCTACTAGCATACATACGGTATTTATTTCATTTTCATGATCCATAATATCCTGGCCGCTTGTCCAATTTAGTAATAATCTCCACACGTTATATTTGACATAAGTCTACTAAATGTACCACACTCGGAGATTGAATGTGATAAAAGTTCCCAACCTGGGTTCGCAGGTCCCTAGGGATCTGCGAAGGCACCTGTGGGGGCCCGCGAAACAAATATAAGCCCTAGTATTTTTAAATTTTCTTTTATTTGAATTTTCACATCATATAAAAATATATGGTATTCCCAATTTTCTCAAAAATCTCTTTTTTCCTGTTCGACAATATTTATATATATAATTGGTTACGTAGAGTACCATAAATGTGTAAGTGTTTTTATCTCACCATGTATGGCTGGGGAGGTTAGAGGGCCGCGATGTATTATCATTGGCTTGATGGGGTCTGTGAACTGGAAAAGGATGGGAACCACTAATATAGAATATCTATGTTTGTGGGGTCTTAGTGTGTGTGTGTGTGGGGGAGGGGGAGGAGTTCTTAGGGTTGTTGACTTTTCTGTGCTAATTGTTAGGCCTAATATATTTCTAATAATGGGTTTCTTATATCAATACTATCAGCCTAATATCATAAACCATGGTGGTTATGGTGAAGGAAATATCTATAGCCAGGGGCAGACTAAATGTATTGTCACAAGCGGAGAATAATTCTGCCACCCCTCATCCCGCCCCACCCTTCAAGCATCGTGGCGATGATGATATCAATCCTGGGGTCTTTGTTGAAGTCTGCAATAATTTAATCAAGTTGTAAACAATACCACACCACCCATTACACTGGAAAATGGCTATATGAATAGTTATGGAACGAACTATAAAGTTTTGACATTAGTTATAATTAATTGCGTACCATAACAAAGAAATAGTATTAGGTACATTAGATAACCTTCACCCTAAAGGGTTACGTAGAATTTACAATACAAGAATTGCATCCAATGATGTATTTGTATATACAGTCACATAATATATTTTATATAAATATAAGTACTATAATCAAAATAGTATTTGCTATATTTATTGCAAGCTACGAAATTCCACCCATGGCAGCCACTGGTGCCCCAAGTATCCGCTTGTTTCTTTTGCACCTTAGTCCACCCCTGTCCACAGTAAGATTTTAGAAAAGTCTTTTTAGGCTCTATTTTTATGAATAGCAAATATATATCTAGTTAAATAAAAACTCATCACTACTGTATTAAAAAAAATTAAAGTCTAAGACTTATTTATGAAAATTTAGCTATAAAATTCTATTTCTCAACTTTCGCACTTGTAAACCTCTTGGCCGTAAATTCTCCTGTTGACAGTAGTAGGTAAATTTAAAAAAAAAATGTTCAGGGGTGCACCATAATTTTGTACCAGTTGCACGGATTGGTTGCTACCACTGGTGGCGGAACGTTATTTGTGTAGAAGGGTGGAAGGGGGAGGCGGCGGTGACGAACGAAAAATAAGTTTTTTGAGAAATTGCCTTCCCCCCTTCACCTCTCCCTACTCTGCCCCTTTTCGCAATAAATGTTGGAAACATGGATGTCCCTAAAAGTTATTTGGAGATGTCCTCCTCCCCAAATTTAGAAAATCAGATTATTTTAATGCTATTTGGAGAAGTCTTCTACAAAATTTTTTTTTAACTTAAATGCTTCTAGAAGCCATCTGGAGTGGTCCTCGCCTTTATTGAAAAATAAAAATAGATGTCTCTAGAAACTATTTAAAGTGGTCTTCTCTAATTTTTTAAAAAATGTAAATCTTTAAATGCTATTTGAAATGATCCTCACCTGGACATTTTTGAAAATAGGATGCTTTTAGAATAAATTTGGAGTTGTCAGATGGATTTTTTAAAATGATTTGTATCTGGAATATATTTGGAGTGACCCTTTCGCAGAAAATTTTAAAAATAATATTCCTCTAGAACAGGGGCGTACACACAAAGGGGGTCCAGTGGGTCCCAGCCCCCCATGGAGAACATGAAGGATAAATAAAATATTAAATACAAAGGGACGATTTAGCAATGTTAAATCACTTTAAAGCAGTGGTTGAAAATAACCCAATGTCTTGATACAGTGTGAGCAGTGGTGCATCCATGATTATGTCATGAGGGGGGAGGGGGGCGTGCCTACACCACAAAAGAAATACCTTTAGGAACCAATAGATCATAAACACCGCGTCTTACTACCCGTTAGGGTTATACGCACTTAGCTAATGTGTAATGGTAGGGTGATTGTGAGATGAAATGGAGGACCTACAGTTTAACGTGGGATCCGAACCACGGTGGAGGCCTGGCATTCCTCACATTCACAAGATGTGAATAATACACGTCTTGTCAGAGGTGAAGGAAGGGTTTGGCAATCAGATAAATCTGTGCCGGGTCCAAGGATTGAACCCCGGACCCTCAGCACAGAAGTCTGACACCTTACCCCTAGACCACCAGGTCACCTTTAGGAACCAATAAAATGGTGGTCCGTGCCCTTGGGGCTTTTCACCCCTGGAGAAAAATTTGTAATTCTAAGGTTCAAAATGGTGCCCTTTAATTATATTTTGTACCTAATTGTTTCTGATTAAACTTATATGGGTTATAAATATATGTTACCTTCGATTTGATTGCCAGCTTTAATTTCTAGGTATATTCACTGTAGAATTTACATTTAGTTTGTGAGTATAATTTTTAAATTAATATAAAAATGAACTGTTAAAAATAAAGATGCCTAACTCAAGTGACTGTATTTTAGTTAAAATATGAAAATAAGTCAATAGTAAATAACACGCTCTTTACTACACAAAGGAGTGGTGAGATAGGAGGGTAGTGTGCGGGAAAGCCAGGGTTCGGAGTAAACGGGGTGAAACATGTGTTGTTCGAACACATTGGACGTATATCTGCAGAGGAGCACAGCACCCTTCAATCCGTCAATTTAATTTTTGAAAAATATCTCAAAAGGGGGGGATTATAGCTCCTTAGTCCCACCCCCTTGAATCCATGCCTGAGTGTGGAACATGCCCAACTGGATTTAACGCTGTCTAGTCTGTATAGCGTTAAGTATTTTGTTTAGTAATAATGGATTTAATTGATTATTGACTTGTAACTTCTATACTTTGGATCCTCCTTTAGAATAATTTCTGTGTGCTCCCCTGCTCTAGAATATATTTGAAGTGTGCTTCCACCGACATACTTTTGGAAATTGGATGCTTTCAGAAACTATTTGGGGTTATCTTTCACTACGATTTTGTTTTAATTTGGAAAATAATTTAACACTGTCTTGTTTACTCTCTAACCAATAGTAAACTAAAGTAAAGATCTCTAACTACCCCCACTTTGTTGATGAAGTAATACATTATAATTGTTTTTGGTCTCTAAAAAAACAGAATACCCCCCTCACACAACACCCCTCTCCCTGCCCTCTTATTATATATTCTTATTTCTATGAGCACTCACCTCGATATATCTATATTATCCGTATATATTATAGATTGAATTGAAGTCTCCCCTAAAGTAAACCAAGTTGAACGCTAAATAGCTTGCTAAGGCATCCAATATTAATAATATTTTGGCCTCCTGCGTGGGAAAGCGACCCTAACCCAGTGATTCCCAACCTTTTTTCTTTAGAAGAACTCTTAAAATATTTCATAAAATCTTATCACACATTAGGTACGACAAGGGTAAATTATAATATATAATTATAGGGTTGTTAAATACGAGTAATAATAATAATAATAATAATAATAATAATAATAAATTTATACTTTTGAATAAAATATTTCAGGATTATTTATTGCCTATTTCTATTTACTATTACTAATTACTGTCCTCCGGTACTTGAACTTGGGTTATCACTATTCTTACCAATCTCACTTTTAATATTACTATCGGCACTATTCTCTTCATCTTCCTCGGGTACATGAGCTATATTTATATATCTCCACACTGTCCAAAAAATATTGTCAGATTAATAAAAACAAAGGTTGGAGATTCTCGCGGAACCCTGGTTAGGAATCACTGCCCTAACTCCTCCTTTTGTAATCTCATTACGGTTACTGTTTTGTCACTATCTGCCCTTAAAATTATCTTTTTTGCACAACTAAGCCTTCGGGGGCACAATGTACTACTTCACACAACGTATAGTTAACAATAATCTCTATCCCACTTTAAACTCGTTCTTTTTTTCAAGGATGTAAACTATCTATAAAATTTTGGATTGACGTTGAACAATTATTTTCTAGGAGATCTCCAAAAACATTTACGTCACTTCGTAATATGCAATTTGAGGAAATAAATCTAGAGAACAATAGGTCAGGGAAGACTCTATAATTTGGCCAGGCTCATTGCCTAGTCTAAATAAAAGTATTGAAATATATCCTGAAGAGGTTCTAAACATGGTTGATAGAAAACACACTCGAAAACTTAAATCAAACTCTTAAAGATAAATAATTATTTATCAGCATTTATCATTGGACTCAAAAGGCTTTTATCCAACATAGCTTTGTAAATCTTGTTTAAATATTAATTTTCACATACAGATACGAGATTTTTAAAAGGATGTAAGGTAGCAATATAATAATAATAATAATAAATTATCATGGTGCCCCCCTGTCATTTTTTTCTGGATCCGCCACTCTGTGTGTGTGTGTGTGTGTGTGTGTGTGTGTGTGTGTGTGTATTATATGAAACAGTCAATGTGTTTCAACATTAATAATATTGTTTATTTCTTATTGTTTTTAATAAGTTCTTACTTGATTTAATTATTTAAAACGTAAGGATCAAGCTAAACAAGATTGCCAGTGACAAGGAGGTCGGGGTTTGATTCTCGGCCAGGTTTACTAAGGGTAGTTTATCCGTAGCCCTCTCTCTAAACAAATACGGGTACATTTCATCAAAACTTTCCTTCCTCTTCCCGTCAGCTAGAATAATCAGTGGAAATTACTGATAGCCTGAATAGGCACCTGAAATTAAAATGAATTAATTGTTGAAAATAGGTTACACATGACCATTTAACCTATTATTTATGTATACTATAGTTTTGTGTAGGTGTAAACAGTGTAGGTGATAAAACAATGTGTAGTCTATCTCATTTTAGTTGCCAGTAAAAGTTAACTAATTTGACCCGCTTCGGTGGCCGCATGGTCACCCATTAGAGTAATTATTACATAAGCGTGTAATCCGAACGGGTTGTAAGACGCAGTTCTAAAAGGAAAAACCTCTTTGGTTTGATTAACAACGATGAGGTCGGAAGGGGGGAGGATTATTCCCGATTTTTAGCACAAAAAAAAAGTGAATGCTTTTAGAAGCTAGTTGAAGGCTTTTTTTTTTTTTTTTTACATCTTCCATATTTATAAGTATTTACACAGGTAGAATAAATCTAAGACGGGTTGGGGGTATAGGGCCGTGTGTTAGAGCTCCTTATACTCCTCGGTTCCGACGCCCTGCTATCAACTAAGTAAGGGTAAGATAGAAATTTAGTCTACACGTGATTAATTATTTTATAGTTAATATTCACATTTTCCTAAAAAAAAGTGACATGTATAAAAGTGTGTGTTCTTCAAGACAATTTTTTTTTTTAGCATCGCGTCCTACTACCCGTTCGTATTATAAGGTTTCAAGACAAGTTAAACCATCAATAGAGGATTGTGCTTGTTTGTGAACCCTTCACGAGAATCTCAAGTTAGCAAAATATCACAAGATAAACACAGGCTGACAGCTGGACTGTGTAGTGAGTGGGGAGGCGATCAGCCACGCGCTTGACCTTGAAATAGTTTTCCATTTCTTTGCTTCTCTTCTTCTGACATGGGGTGGCAGGGTAAGTGTGAAGAGGATAAGATTAGAGAGAGACAGACGCTGTAGTTCAAGATATCAGCACAGAGCATTTTCATTTTAAGACATGAGGTCTAACACGAATGATACTTTCTCACGTACCAAGGCGGCCCCCTTAAGTCCATCTTTCAGCTTCATAATCGATAATATCAGAGGATTTGAAATATATCTAGGGGAGGAATTTATTCCAGGGAGGGGCAAATAATTTCCTGATGGGGGGTGGAGGGGGAGCTACCAACTCCCACTAATGCCGGTACAGTTCAACCATATGAAAGGAATATTTTGAGATTTCTAACAAACAGTTGTATGAAATGGACTGGAGGCTGGGTTGGAAAAGCCTATTATGTATTAATTACATCCAGCCATCATAAAGTGTGTTTTGGGAACGAGTGGGCGGGGGGTGGAACCAAATTTGTTAGCACATTCCAAACAAATAATGGCAATTAGAGATTTTTTTTGTTGGTAAAATTAAATCCAATTGTAAGAGTTGCTAAGGCTTTGAATATAATATTGACGTATCTGGTCTACAGCAGACCAAACAGCCATCTCAAGTGCATTTATTCCACCCACTCTCCGGGAAAAATTAAGGGGGGTATTTCCTTGGAAAAATAAATGGTACGGAGCTCCGCATGGACTTTCTCACTCTATTATTTAAAAATGGAGATATTTACTCAAAACTCGTAATTTATGTGAAACTAAATAATATACACTAGCAAACCCAAGCATAAATTGCATTATACTTATATAAAAGATTTTTTAATCCCAGTTTTAAATTTTACAATTTTATTTTTAAAGAATTAATGTCCCTATTTGTATGTTTGGACCAATAAAAAAGATCGATATTGGGTCCACTAGGGTCAATACTTCGCATTAAAATTTTGACTTCCGGTTAAAATTTTCAACATTTTATTAGGTGTTGCACATCTTCAGATCATCGCATTGCTATTAAATTCCTAAATTATAAATTTTGACCAATACAAAATTTAAATATTGACTATTGAGTCTAAAATGAGAGAGATAGATCATTGTTGTACAAACATTTATCCTAAAAGGTTAAAGGAAAAATAGCAAACTTTTTGAGGACTTATATTTAATTACTCTATGGAATTATAGAACTACTAGCTTTTGCCCGCGGCTTCGCTCGCGTTAATGTAGATTTTATCAATAAATTCAGGTTGTCGATTGACACAGGGAATATGACAATAAAAACGATGAACATATTGAGGTTGTTAGTCAATAGAGGTAGAGATAAAGAAAAAAACAAACTACACAATATAAATCAGGATTAAGTGTAGGAGTAGAAAAGAAGTCGTGGAGTGTGTGTCAGTAGAGTCACAGGTTATGCCTTGCCACGAATTGGAAGATCCTACTCCATCTTAAATTTTACTTACAGTTAATTAAAATCCCTTATTTACTCCGCTTGTTCTTGACCGTTGCAATCATGGGCACAGAATAGATCATTATTTTAGGACTCTCCTATATACTATGTTGTATGTCCTTCCATTTGGCACAAATACATACAAATTCTGGGCATTGGACACACGCGAACAGGCTACATATAGATGGCCATGGGAAAAACATGGCATTTCCAAATGCACCCCTGCTACCTGCAATGTTTGCCCTTGCGCTTTGTTAATAGTAATAGCAAAACTAAGTTTGATTGGAAACTGGAGTCTTTTGAATTGAAATGATAGGTCAGTGGAGATTATTGGGATTCGAGGTATGATTACACTTTCTCCTTTTCCCACACCTGTTAAAATGGTGGCTCAGATTATATTTTGCCCTAATTGTGTAATTGAAGCCTCGTCCCATTACATAAACGGGGTGCATCTAAATTTCGCATAAGCATAACTGGTACACCTAATTTCAATTGTAGTTTATGCAAGGGTACACCCGATAGCTCCAGAGAATTTAAAACTCAGCGGGATATGAAGTGCTCTGTTCTGTGTCCATGATTGTATCTATTGACAAATACTCCTTTATTTCTCCCTGCACTTCTTTCAAAATGTCAGTGTTGATTTTGTTAACGATTTCATATTTTGGTGCAAGAATTTCTCTTGCGCACAACCAATGATCACAATTTAAATTTAGTTGTAAGTCTGGGTAAACTTTAGCAATGAGCTCCACATCATTTTCCACCAAATTACAGAATTCCCCTGTAAGTAAAATGCAGCCTTCAGCATCCGTGTCCAAACGTCCATCGCCAATTTTCAATAGTGTCTCTGCGTAATGTCCTGAATCTACGTCATTATAAAGGTGGACTCTCATATTCATTGTTAGGCTAAATTTTTTCACTTTTGCCCACAATCTTGATGACTTGAGACAGGCTTTGATTTCATCTGCATGTGTGCCCCTCTGGATCACTGGTAGAGTTTGTCGGAAGTCAGCAGCCAGTAAAACTACAATTCCTCCTCTCTCGCAAGTCCTGAAGAGTTTGGTTTAACGCCTCTATAGCTTTTTTGTGGGACATCGTACTTTCGTCCCACACTAAAAGTTTACATTGTCGTAGCATCATACCTCGAGAGCTATTTTTGCTGAAATGAATAATACCAAACTTCTTACGACAATTTTGTCATTTACCATAATGGGGTGAAGAGACAGAGCTTAATTAGCTGAATATAATCATTTTTAATCATTTTAAGATAGATGTGCCTAAAATAGCTCGGGAACAGATTTTTATTCGGGATATCAGATTTTCTTCTGGGATACCGCAGGTCCCTTTTTCTGTACTCCAGGCATCATGTTGCAATTAATTTATTCATATCAGTAGGCCGAGTTGTTAAGTCGGACGACCGTCTAACAGTTATTTTTTTTCTATCCGTCAGGAACAGTACTTTTTTTCTGGATGAAAGGTACCCTATGTCCTTTTCTGTACCCATGACAATGTGTATGCGAGATTCCATGATGATCGGTCGAATAGTTTAGGCGTGAAAGCGTAACAAACAATAACAAACAAACAAACAAACTCACATTCACATTTTTTCTGGATGAAAGGTACCCTATGTCCTTTTCTGTATCCATGACAACGTGTATGCGAAATTTCATGATGATCGGTCGAGTAGTTTAGGCGTGAAAGCGTAACAAACAATAACAAACAGACAAACAAACAAACAAACTCACATTAGCATTTTTCTGGATGAAAGGTACCTTGTGTCCTTTTCTGTACCCATGACAATGTGTATGCAAAATTTCATGATGATAGGTCGAGTAGTTTAGGCGTGAAAGCGTAACAAACAATAACAAACAAACAAACTCACATTAGCATTTTTCTGGATGAAAGGTACCCTATGTCCTTTTCTGTATCCATGACAACGTGTATGCGAAATTTCATGATGATCGGTCCAGTAGTTTAGGCGTGAAAGCGTAACAAACAATATCAAACAAACAAACAAACAAAAATACTCACATTAGCATTTTTCTGGATGAAAGGTACCCTATGTCCTTTTCTGTACCCATGACAACGTGTATGCGAAATTTCATGATGATCGGTCGAGTAGTTTATGCGTGAAAGCGTAACAAACAATAACAAACAGACAAACAAACTCACATTAGCATTTTTCTGGATGAAAGGTACCCTATGTCCTTTTCTGTACCCATGACAACGTGTATGCGAAATTTCATGATAATTGGTCGAGTAGTTTAGGCGTGAAAGCGTAACAAACAATAACAAACAAACAAACTCACATTAGCATTTTTCTGGATTAAAGGTACCCTATGTCCTTTTCTGTACCCATGACAACGTGTATGCGAAATTTCATGATGATCGGTCGAGTAGTTTAGGCGTGAAATCGTAACAAACAATAACAAACAAACAAACAAACAAACTCACATTAGCATTTTTCTGGATGAAAGGTACCCTAAGTCTTTTTCTGTACCCATGACAACATGTATGCGAAATTTCATGATGATAGGTCGAGTAGTTTAGGCGTGAAAGCGTAACAAACAATAACAAACAAACGAACAAACAAACAAAGTCACATTCGCGTTTTTTCTGGATGAGAGGTACCCTATGTCCTTTTCTGTACCCATGACAACGTGTATGCGAAATTTCATGATGATCGGTCGAGTAGTTTAGGCGTAAAAGCGTAACAAACAAACAAACAAACAAACAAACAAACTCACATTCGCATTTATAATAGTTAGGATTGCGTTAAAACTTACGTAGTGTCTCTTTACAACCAAAGCTTACAAAATTGCATTAATATATTTTCGAATATCTACGAAACTGTTGCTTTTATAAAAATATATTTCAAATAAAAGTTTTTTATTTCTAATGGTACTACAATTTTGCAATGATAAGGTGTTTAGTATCTCAAATAGTTGCGTAAATACGGAAATTTCCGCTTCTGTAAAGTACCCTAAAAGTAATTTTCATAGTAGCCAGTTTATTTATAATCTTAATTATCGCCTAGATACGAATTTTAATCAAAATTGTTAGATCCGATTTTGAGAAAATCGATTTTTTTTCTCTTTTAGCTTTTTATTAAACTACTCTTAATTTTGGGGTTAAAAAACACACAGACAAATTGCATTGCAAAAACCACTTTTTAGGGTTCGGAGGGTCATGAAACGTCGAGAGTCATCAAAATCTCGAGTTCGATTTTTTTGACGATCACAATACTTTCTCTACCTGTAAGATAGCTAGAAAGTAAAAATAAATTAAAAGGTTAAAATTTCAGGGTGGCCATAGTAATTCGCTTTTCAAATTCCTTGACTATTGCAGGTTTTCCCTGTTTTCTTTGCCTGTGGCCACCTTGAATTTTCCATCTCAAAGCTCTCTACACCATTTACATGACAGTGATAGCAGTGACAGTCACTTTTACATTGGTGGGGCTTTTATAAAATACAAACTTTTTTCTGCCAAAAATTGATAACATCTAATTATTTTATATCATAAAAAGTGATAACTGCAGATAACATGATCTGACGTATTAATACGTGAAAGTAGATATAGTCACTTTTCTAGCTGTCAGATAGGGTTCTTCTTATTAAAATTGAACAGTACCTTCTCCAGTCCCTAACAGTAATTTTAAAATTTCTAGCCCAAAAATACCAAGAAAAAAAATTGATCACTTTAATGTCAGGTCACACGGACCAAGAACATCCCTTTGCCACAGAAATGACAGGGTTAATAAAGAGTCACAGGGTGTGTTGGTCGAAGGAGCGACCAGATAAATGGGTTGCAAGCTCCGAGACACTAGTACCGCGTATATATTTCGTTATCTTTATGTCAAGAGTGAAAGGCAGGGGTAATGGCGTCCATTTAAAGGGATGTGTATGAAATCACTTAAGTGAAGCTTTATACACGCTATAAACAACACTGGGGAGACTTGTCTATACAAGCATTAGGAAGGGGAATGGGGGGGGGGGGGTCACGAAGAAACCCATTTATCTTTCTATTGATACGCTGTAGCGCCAGTGTACTGGTTATTACGGAGTAACAAATTGCGATACATTACTTTTATATGATAAAACTAGGAGTAATACCACACAAGAGCTGAGATTACGCTGTGCGAGGAGTGGGTGGTAAGGGGGAGAAAAGGTTAAATACTGGACACCACGATCACCGGCCAACCAGACAAGACGATACTAATATACCCCAACGTTCCCAAGTTTTTTTATTCGAAAAGCTACTTCAAACAGATAGCGAGTTATATCGTTATTTTATTCAAAAATGTGTGGGACTAAGGGGGCGGCCAGACTGAGCGCGCGAGCGACTAAAATATAAAATAGAATACATGGGTTGTAATGAGAGGTGGCCAGACTGGAGCGCGCGAGCGAGCGAGCGACTGAGCGCGCGCGCTTGAAAGATAGAACTGGTTCTATTTTTCAAGCGCGCACGCTCGACCCGGTACAGTCTAGTTTACAGGCGCTAGGCAATATTATTGTGTGTTGGTTCATCGAGTGCTAGGAAAACTTCTCATTTTGACATTTTTATTAATTTTTTATTACTATCGATAGGTTTAGCACACTTTCTGGAAATTGAAAAATCACACCTGGACACGGGAATCAAACCCGGTACCTTTGGCTTAGTACGTCAATGCTCTAAATACTGAGCTATCCAGGATTCGTCCCGTGCCCAGGGTCATTCTTCACTCATATTTTAAAGCAGAGCCTATGATGGAGTGCGGAAATCGTCAGCTACAAGTATGTGATTATATTAATATCACGAGCTATCTATCAGATAACGCAGCCATCCTCGACTCGGTAGTTGGCTTATTGCTGCCATTTGTACAATTACTATAATTGTACGGGATTTCATACTAAGAATTAAATAGCCAAAGCTATTATTTATGCTTTTAGTGAGGATTACTCCATCTAGATATCATATTCTGAAAAGTGAAAAATGACACCTGGATAGCTCAGTGGGTAGAGCCTTGGCGTACAAAGCCAAAGGTCCCGGGTTCGATTCCCGTGTCCAGGTGTCAATTTTCAATTTTCAGAATATGATAGCTAGATGGAGTAATCCTCACTAAAAGCATAAATAATAGCTTTGACTATTTATTATTATTATTATTATTATTATTATTATTATTATATATTATTATTATTAGCACCACGTCTTACTACCCGATCGGGTTATACATACTAACATAATTTGCAATGGTAGGGTGATTGTGAGATGAAATGGAGAACCTACAGTTTAACGTGGAATCCGAACCTAGGTGGAGGCCTGGCATTCCTCACATTCACAAGTTGTGATTAATACACGTCTTGTCAGAGGTGAAGGAAGGGTTTGGCAATCGGATAAATCTGTGTCGGGACCGAGGATTGAACCCTGCACCCCCAGCACAGAAGTCTGACACCTTACCCCTATACCACCAGGTCACCGTTTGACTATTCAATTCTTATTATTAGCACACTTGCTATTAACGGCCTAATTTAATTGCTAAGATCATAAACCATGTATATATTTATATAAAACTAATATGTTAAAATACTTCAATATTATCAAAGTAGGCCTTTACAAATAAGAATCACCATTAGCGTGGAGAGAGGAGGAGAAAACCACAACAATAAATCACTTGTTAAAACCACCCTCAACTCACTCAGCCAAAATTCGGAGCCTCCTCGTCAACAAATAACGAGAGGTATCAGTTAATCACGCGCTCGCTCGCTCGCTCGCCAGTGTGCCCACCTAGTCGCTTACGCGCTCGCTCGCACGCTTGTCAGTCTGGCCGAACCCTAAGGGGAATTCTCAACATCTCAATGACAAAATAATTATTTCTTACCAGTGGTATGAATAAAAATATACATAAATGCTTGAAAATAAAATCAATTAACAAAATTAAATGGTCTTTACTAGCATATTTTTATTATTATTTGAAGTATATTTTCTGAACAGACTGGTTATTTCAGCTCAAGACTTGTTAACTAGCTTTAATCTAGAAAAGACACAACACCCAGTCCCACGGCCGTAAATTCATCACTGTGAAAGAAGAAACCTCATTTCATAGAAAGTAAACTTTTTGGCCATGCCGGAAATTGATCCCGGGACACTTAGCTCAGTAGGCAGACACCCTACCGACAGAAACAAGGTGGAGGACTAAAATATCAAAGACGAAAAGTGGTACTTTTTATAATAATGACTATATCTTTGTAAGCTATTAAAAGCTAAAACTATCTTCAGTTTATTTCCATATAAATGTTACCACGATTTGTCCCTACTATTCGAACAAGCGACCGTTTGGAAGAGATCTTTTAAAAATCTTGAATGCAGTAGTGGACAAAGTGGATGAATGCCTTCCCCTTGATTTTAAACAGTTTGCCATTCATCGTCACAACGTAATGCGATAAGAACTAAATTGTTTCTAGTGCTAGATATTAGAAACGTTAGTAACCCACTTTAGTAACAACTTGTTAATACGCATAAGGGTTCGGCCAGACTGACAGAGAGCGAGCGCGCAATTAGCAGATAGCTCTTGATAGTTGTTGACGAGGAGGCTTCGAATCTTGGCTCAGTAAACTGAGGGTGGTTTTTGACAAGGGATTTATTGTTGTGGTTTTCTCATCTTCTCTCCATGCAAATGGTGATTCTTATTTGTAAAGGCCTACTTTGATAATATTGAAGTATTTTAACATATCAGTTTTACACACACACACGTACATACATATATATATATATATATATATATAGGTCTGGTTTATGATCTTACCAATTAAATTAGGCCGTTAGTAGCAAGTGTGCTAAACGTATCGATAGTAATAAAATGTCAAAATGAGAAGTTTTCCTAACACTCAATGAACCAACATACAATAATATTGCCTAGCGCCTGTAAACTAGACTGTTCCGGCTCGAGCACCTGAGCTTGAAAAATAGAACCAGTTCTATCTTTCAAGCGCGCTCGCTCCAGTCTGGCCACCTCTCATTACAACCAATGTGTTCTATTTTATATTTTAGTCGCTCGCTCGCTCAGTCTGGCCGCCCCCTAACTGTTTTTCTTTAGCGCGTTATAAACGGGGATATTTGCGGTAAATATAAAGTAATCAACACTTTCTCTTTATGTTAATCCATTTTTAAAGCAAACACACCATTCAAAAGCAAACTAGTGAAGTGTACAACGTCAATTGTACTCTGGCGAATGGAGGAACAACCGTTTCTGACCGTTACCTTTGGGCCCCCGGGACAAATGGGCCCTAATTACAAAGCCGTGATCCGAAGGAGGTTGTTTTGGTGGTTCAAACCTTATCTGAAAGTGACGTAATAGTGTGTTTTTTATTCCTTCTCGGTACTTAGCTAGTAACTTAAATATATTCTTATAACATTTATAACAATCACGCCTATTGTTTGAATAATCTTGCTTCAAAAGTGATTCAATTTTGCAATAATTTCTTGCCATCTCCTGTTTGGGAGCTTCACCACAAGCCACCGCAAATAGCCCTTCCTCTCTTTTCCCTTAAAACAAAATAATAACTATAGGCACGTTCCTGACCAGCAGTTAATGGCCATTTAATTGTTTGTATCAAATTGCAAATTAGTTTTCTGTTGTTTTTTTGGTAGTGGGATTTTCATACGAAGGAAAGTATTTGAGAGACAAAAGCCCTGCTCGGATAGCAGAGATGTTGATCGTCACTTGTCCGTGGGAGGCTCTTACCTAATCCCCCATAGAATAATGTGGCCCGAATCTCTCTATACCCTTGAATGTTTATCGTTCCATTAATTCCGTAAGGTATTTGTATGGGTACTTAGTGGAATAATTCATAATTTCCAGTTTTTCAGTCACGGAATATCAACCCCCAATTGAACTTACGTTCGTATCAAGCCCTACTTTATCAACTCCGCATTATGTACAAACGTAGCAGGACCTAATAGTTTACGTAGAAGTGAAGGAATATTACACAAGATAAAGCCCAGTTGAGAGAAAAAAAAGGATGGTCAGGCTACAAACGGATGAAGGGGAAAGAAGCGGTGGCTTCAAATGGCCCACGATAAGAAATGAACAGAAGTTGTGCCAGATAGCACCTAAGTAAATAGACTGGTCTGTTGTGGGAAGCGAGAGAAGATTTGGGTTTCAACTATGGTAAAAAAAGGGCGTTAGTTACTTAGGACTCACAAGCACACATTCATCTTAATAGCGATATAGAGAGAAATGTTTAGCATATATGTATAAAACATGGATGAAGAATGATCCTGAGCATGGGACGACCCCTGGATAGCTCAATGGTATTGCAGTGTCACGCTAAGCCAGAGGTCCCGGGTTCGATTCCCATGTCCAGGTGTATTTTTCATCATTACTCCCCCAAGCTTCACCTTCCACACATATTTTATTGTATAGTGTTGTTTTCTTCCATTCGTGAATCGCTTGGAGGCGAAAGGTATCGCCATGTTCCTAAAGAAGTGGTCGGCAACAAGTCGATATCGCGGCAATTTGCAGTTGATCGCCTAAGAAAACTACATCGTCATTAAAAGTTGATCTTTTGAGTCTTCTAAACAATTACTTTAAAATAATATTCGAGAGGACCAAAATAACCTTGATCGGTTATAAACGGTAGTAAAATTGTTTTTTATGAAACTTAATTTTATTTGTTCTATTTTTTTCTATAAAGCTGTGTAGCTATAAATAAATTTTTGAGGAAGGTTAATTTTAATGAATGAAATATAAAATGTATGGAAAAAATAAACAATAAGCCATGGATGATAGTGGGGACCTTTGATAAGTTTTAAAGTTGACCGGGGCCCAAAAAGGTTGTCGACCCCTTGCTCTAGAGGATTATAATCTTACATTTTAAGTTTTATACATTTAAAAACATTCATGAAAAGGTGAAATAAGCTCATTTTCAACGATGTCTGAACGCGAAATGTCAATTTTCTTAAATCAAAGTAAATAGTTAGAAAAAAAAAGTAGTTTTTTAACACTGCCACAACAAAGCATCCTAAGATAATTGAGAATAGTTTTAAAGGTTTTGAAACTCTAAACCAGCCATTCCCGAAAGAAAAAAAAACTCTAGTAGTGTGCGGATATTTCGTTTCAAGCAAACGGCGCCTTGATTTCAGAGATAAAAGGTGAACTTTAGCGCCGTTTTCTTTCACACGTCCTAAGCTAAAATTACGGGTCGCCATGACGTTTATCACGAAATGTATGCTATCTCTTAGAAGAGATAATAAGATAATTCTAAGAAATCTCTCCTAGCTACGATTAACTTCATGGGAGAGGTCAGCTGAGGAATGAAATTCCAGAGTTCCGCAGACCCAAGCAGTACAGTGGATGAGAGTTTGCTACGCTAATCTAATATCGTGGGGGAGTAAAAATAATCTTGTAACCAGTGTTGCCAATTTAGATCCCCCCCCCCCCACAATATGATATAATTTATAGCTTTTTTTTCAGCATGGTAATAATCATAATGCTGCTAGCTTTTAGTATTTTTATATCGTAAAAAAAAGGTTTAGTTTTAGTGTTGCTTTCTTGAATTTAAAGTAATCTTATTGCAAGGTAGGTAAATACAACTTGGTTTTGTAAAAGTGGCTCAAATGCTCTTTTCAAGTGAGCGCTTTAGTATTTTCAGAAGTAATAAAACATGTTCTATCTTTGTAAACTGAAGTGCTAAATTATTAATTTGCAACCAAATTAATCTTGGATTTGGTATTCGATTGGTCACTATATTTTAACATGGATTGACTACGATTTAAAATAGAATTAACTTTGGTTGTATTTACCAAGAGGCCCTTTATGTTTAAAAATAATAATATGAAAATCCCAATTGTTTTAGTTCAAACAATTGTTATAATTTTGCTCTCTTGTAAGAGTATTTTAGTAACCTAAGTTGGCAACACTGGCTAGCAGACCCAAGCAGTACTCTGAATGTTAGTTTGCTGCGAGATCTCGGGAAACGGCGTGTTGAACGTTGGTTGCCACACACACAAACAGGATGGTGTGGTATGGTGGTCGCGACTGGGGTGTAAATATAGCTACTGCGACAGTACTGGGGAAAAGAACTACAGCAATGACGTGGAGAGGGCGTATGTCAAACCACGGGACGCGAACCATCGACGCCTAGGGTTTAGTTACACCGAGTTCTGGCGTGGAAAAGTTTATTTATTGGTTCATCCTAACCTGACAGCGGAAGTAAACAAACATTCCCATATCACTCCGCTAAGGTCCTACATGATTGGTGGAACACGAGTGCAATATTTTAAACGGGCGCAAACATGTATAGTCATTATCTTAGCAAAGTAGGTCGGTCACTATGATTTTTTTAAATTTTTTAATACTTTTAAATTTCCTGTCTTGTATTCAACAAAACTCGGGCCAGATTCAGCAAACGCCATAAATAGACGGGAAGCACTCAACACTCACAACCGTCACTAAATGCTGTTGAGATGAACTGTCGACTGAACGTTGCTGACTTGACGTTAACATGTGCTAAGGACTGTACCATGGAGTCTCTCAACGTTGAGTCGGAGTTTGTTGGCATTCGAATAGCGCTGGCAAAGCTTAAAGTATCATTTCTAAATAAAATGGAGAGATAATTTTAGTTATAATCATTTTCAAATATTTTAAAACAAGTTTAATACAAAACAAAGGAGGGAGGGACTATTTAGCGAAAGGATACCATTGAAGTTCGTTCAGTAGCAAATCAGAGCATAGATTTCCACGTGTCTTTGTTTACATAAGGTCTCAACTTAGGATGAATCAATAAAAGAGTTGACTAGCTATCACTGCATGCGAACATTAGGGACAAGACTAGAATCGTTAATGAGCACTTGCATTCACACTAGATGGATATTGGGAAGGAGCAAATTGAAATAACGCTGTTGAGAGCTTTCATTCACATTAGATAGATAATATGACGGAGAGCTTAAATTCACACTAGTAAAATATCTTTAGTGACTACAAAAATGGGTGATAATTTCTAAATTGTTCTTCCTAGCGTACTACTGTCTTACGGAATGTCCAATGTCAGCACATTCGCGATTGTTTGTTTTGTAATATCACTTGTTTGCTATGGTCTTGACACTAAATTCCTCAATTATAAATCAGGATCAAGTTTACATATAGAATGAGCACATCATGGAAACAGTCCAAAATGTGCCGAGTTGGTCGATAACTTATATGGGTTGAAGTACTATAACCATTTTAGCTGGACTCTTGGACAAGAAATGACAGGCATTGCCTGTAGTATGAATATGTTAAAGTATATTTAGTAACTTTTCTATCTGTCAGTTCAAGATTTCCCTCCTATGAAAATTGTACTGTGGATTCTGTTTGGGGGGAATAAAAAGAAAGCGTAGAAGAGGAAATGTTTTATTACTTGGATAGCGGCAGCTGCACCCCCAATTGCGCTGAGAAAACAATAATTAAATATATAGCAGAAAGGAGATTTGAAACTGGAAGATACCTGTGATGGTAGCAGTGAGAGGCCACGTCACATGTGTATGTAGTAAGTCTATGCGTCACGTGGGAACAGTGTTTGACCTTGAGTGCAAGAATCCAGACAAGAAGGGCGAATTTTGGTGATTTAATAGTTTAGAACTGTTGCAAAAAAAAAATGCAAAATGCACGTTTAATTAAATCTAAATCATCATTGAAAAAGATGGGCGTTAGGTGGGAAAATGTTGTAGCTGTGTTCTTTGATGGTGCCTCCATCATAGCGGGTGATTGCACAGGAGTACAGGCAATGAATGGTTCTATTAGGTGTGCATGTAGTCTGAATCTTAGCTTCGTCAGCACTTGGGCATCACGCAAAAATAACCCCTTGGGTTTTTGATTATATATATATTTTTGCATCACTCAGCTTATTTATAATTTTATTGAAAGCATCTCAAACCGACACAATGTGTTTAAGGAGCTGATTAAGACAAGTGATTCCAAAGTGAAAATGTTAAAGTCATTTTCTTACATGAGGTGGCCCTGCCACGTTGAGGCTGTTCGTTAATAATTGTTACAAGCAGTTAGTTATTGAAGCCAAAAAAACTGTTGAGTGTACGGCTGATGCTAAAGTAAGAGGCACAGGTGAAGGAATATTGCTGTAAATGCTATCATTTAACTTTACAGAAAGTTTAGAAATAAAGGAGCAAATCCTACATATGATGCTTAGAAACAGCAAAACCCTTCAGTTATCAACCTTGGATCTTTGTGAGACCATAGATGACGTAAACAAACTGTCTGAAGCTTTGGTTTAAATGTGACTGATGAACAAATCTTTGAGATAGCATATGCTAAAACTGAAGGCTTCTGAAAAAAATAATGCATTTCTATACCGGAAACAAAAAAAAGACAAGTCTATGTATTTTTGGACGAAAGTCCTGACACAGGTGCTACTGTCAATACCAAGAAAGACGAAATCAAGTTCTTCACCCGCTACCCTGTTTTAGACTCTCTCTTAAAAGGCTTGAACTTAAGATTTACACAGGAAACAAGACTGGCAATCAGCAGTGTAGGGAAAGTCATGAAACTTAAACTTGATAGATGCCTGGAAAATGGCATCTAGCGCTTGAGTAAAACCTCAATTTAAACACTTTGGAAATGGAAATTGAAGTGAGGCTGCTGAGAACTAAGAGGGCAAAAAACTTTCCACCTACCAATGTGCATGACTGGCTGAATAGATTGGCAGAGTTCGACCTACCAATGTGCATGACTGGCTGAATAGATTGGCAGAGTTCGACCTACCAATGTACATGACTGGCTGAATAGATTGGCAGAGTTCGACCTACCAATGTACATGACTGGCTGAATAGATTGGCAGAGTTCGACCTACCAATGTGCATGACTGGCTGAATAGATTGGCAGAGTTCGACCTACCAATGTGCATGACTGGCTGAATAGATTGGCAGAGTTCGACCTACCAATGTACATGACTGGCTGAATAGATTGGCAGAGTTCGACCTACCAATGTGCATGACTGGCTGAATAGATTGGCAGAGTTCGACCTACCAATGTACATGACTGGCTGAAGAGATTGGCAGAGTTCGACCTACCAATGTACATGACTGGCTGAAGAGATTGGCAGAGTTCGACCTACCAATGTACATGACTGGCTGAATAGATTGGCAGAGTTCGACCTACCAATGTACATGACTGGCTGAATAGATTGGCAGAGTTCGACCTACCAATGTGCATGACTGGCTGAAGAGATTGGCAGAGTTCGACCTACCAATGTGCATGACTGGCTGAATAGATTGGCAGAGTTCGACCTACCAATGTGCATGACTGGCTGAAGAGGTTGGCAGAGTTCCACCTACCAATGTACATGACTGACTGAATAGATTGGTAGAGTTCGACCTACCAATGTGCATGACTGGCTGAATAGATTGGCAGAGTTCGACCTACCAATGTGCATGACTGGCTGAAGAGGTTGGCAGAGTTCCACCTACCAATGTACATGACTGGCTGAAGAGGTTGACAGAGTTCCACCTACCAATGTACATGACTGGCTGAAGAGATTGGTAGAGTTCGACCTACCAATGTGCATGACTGGCTGAATAGATTGGCAGAGTTCGACCTACCAATGTGCATGACTGGCTGAATAGATTGGCAGAGTTCGACCTACCAATGTGCATGACTGGCTGAAGAGATTGGCAGAGTTCGACCTACCAATGTACATGACTGGCTGAAGAGGTTGACAGAGTTCCACCTACCAATGTACATGACTGGCTGAAGAGATTGGAAGAGTTCAACCTACCAATGTGCATGACTGGCTGAAGAGGTTGGCAGAGTTCAACCTACCAATGTGCATGACTGGCTGAATAGATTGGCAGAGTTCGACCTACCAATGTGCATGACTGGCTGAAGAGGTTGGCAGAGTTCAACCTACCAATGTACATGACTGGCTGAAGAGGTTGACAGAGTTCCACCTACCAATGTACATGACTGGCTGAAGAGATTGGAAGAGTTCAACCTACCAATGTGCATGACTGGCTGAAGAGGTTGGCAGAGTTCAACCTACCAATGTACATGACTGGCTGAAGAGGTTGACAGAGTTCCACCTACCAATGTACATGACTGGCTGAAGAGATTGGAAGAGTTCCACCTACCAATGTACATGACTGGCTGAAGAGGTTGGCAGAGTTCGACCTACCAATGTACATGACTGGCTGAAGAGGTTGACAGAGTTCCACCTACCAATGTACATGACTGGCTGAAGAGATTGGAAGAGTTCAACCTACCAATGTGCATGACTGGCTGAAGAGGTTGGCAGAGTTCAACCTACCAATGTGCATGACTGGCTGAAGAGGTTGGCAGAGTTTAACATGGTCAAAAACTTACGAAAGCGTTGCTTGTCTCCTCCAGAAATTTTCAGTCATCCCAATTACGATCTGCTAGTGTGAGGAAGAGTTTCTCAAAAGTGACCATTTTAAAATAAAAGCTGCCTTTAACAATGAAGCAAGAAACACTTTTTTCACTGATGGTTTCATTTAATGAGCAGGAATTGGTTATGAAAAACCAAAATTGAAGATGTTACAGATGATTTTAAAAATAAGGCAGGCAACTTTTACCAGGAGAATTATATTTTAAATGTTATATTAGTTAACTTCCCAATTACAGTTTATAGAATGAGTTAACCAATAAAGGAAATTTAATCTCATCAATAAAATATTTCGTTTTTAATTTTAATTTTCAAAACAATAAAAACATATAATACTCGTGAAAGTTTTTGAAAATGAAGCAATATATAAAATAAAATTGAAGTGAAATCAAAACAATCCGTATTAATTTTTGCGTAATATAATAATAGGCCATTAGTCAAAATAATATACACTTTTTTTCAGGAGTAAAACCAGCTAGAAGACCATTATTGGAAAATTAAACCATGGACAATGCAAGTATAGTATATTAATTCTGGAGGGGGATGATAAGTTACTGCCTGGATTCTGAGGCTAGATGATATTTTTTTATTGAAATAACTGTGTAATTTCTATAATCCCAACCCCATTGTCAGAATGCTGGCTATGATTATGAATTGACACTAACTTATAAGTTGTAGCATAGTGTAACCCATATAGGTAAGCTTACTTACTACCTTTCAGGGTAAATGTGGTGTAAATCACAAAAAAATTCAAGCAAACGAATAATATGATAGTATTGTAACATATCAATTTTAGAAGAAATCTGAACATTTTTGCAATAGAACCTTTTCATAATATTTAGTGTATGTGTCTAAAATTATATACACTTTTTTTGTCATCATAACACCATTTTTATAAAATATTTCAACTTAAACTGGGTTTTGGGGATATTTTATATATTCGATTGAACTTCACTTCAAATCGAAAAAGTGGATTTTGCACTCCCCTTCAGCCCCTACTTCACTTCATAGCAGTGGCCTACCCACACCGGTGGTTACACGGTCCTAGACGTCGGTCTGGCAGTATACTGGATTGTCTGTGAAGAGGAAGTCAGAGATTCGAATCATGGCCATATGCACTGGAAATTATTATTTTTCCGAATTTGATTTATCGCTCTGGTTTTCCATTCCCCTCTTCAAGCTACTCAACTGGCACTATGGCCCAGACCTCTCCACAACTTGTAAATCAGACAATACAAGACTGACGCCTTTGTACACGTGACTTCCCCCTCACTACCACCTTTTGGACAATAATCAACATTACGTAGCACTAGAAAATTGATATGGAAAATTTTTCACAAATAAATTTCGTTTTGGACAATTTAAAATGTTCATTTTTTCTGGATGAAATTCTATCCATTTAAATGGAACGAATTCAATCGAGATCTGCCACGTTTTAAGGTTTACATTTCAGTTTAATTTTTTCTCAAGGACGATAACACCTGAAACATTATCAAATGAGCTACAATTTAGCAATACTGCGATTCCAGTTCTCTTTTCACGTAACGACTACAGCGCTTGGTGGTTGAGTGTGTCACCAACGTCGGTTCTGGTATAGACCATATATGTTAACTTTACTATTATAATCTGAGCTTTAACGAACACATTCTTTTCCCTTGCGATTCAATGATCTAAAATTTTACCAAAAAATTATCTCTAATTGCCATTGTTTGGATTTAACATTTGCCTTCCTCCCTCCTTGCCCTCATACGTCCCCCAAACAACTAGTTGATGGATTTATGTGTATAATTATGTATGTATGTATGTATGTATGTATGTATGTATGTATGTATATATGTATGTATGTATGTATGTATATATGTATGTATGTATGTATGTATATATGTATGTATGTATGTATGTATGTATGTATGTATGTATGTATGTATGTATGTATGTATGTATGTATGTATGTATGTATGTATGTATCTATCTATCTAGTCGACGACGAGCCACCACCACGTAAATCATTTCGATTGAAAATTTACTAGAAAATTTTCAAATTTACTTAACACAAATGATGGGTATTTTCGTAAGCCCGATGGCCAAGCCGATTTGACTGACCCACGTGGATTCCCCATGTCTCATCTGTGAGTTATTTATCCAACCAATTACCATAAATATACAAAATCCAGCCCACGTGGTGTAGTGGTCAGTGCACCTGGCAACGAACCTAGGGCTCCCGAGGTTCAATTACCAGCTGGTAACTTGGGTATTTTTCTCTTAGGGGGGGAATTATCCCGACGGACACCAAGGGTTGGTAATAAATTAGGCTTAAGTTAGGTTTAGGTTGGCTCCACACCTTCATATTCAATATCATCACATCATCTCACAGTGGGTACATGTAGACAGCCTCCATAGATGTACCCTATTCCACCAAAGCGGCGAATAATCTACATTCTACATGCAGGCGACAGAACTGGATGTCATGTCCCTCCTGGTCAGTAATGTCATACGCTATATATATACCCTGACATTTGAATCCTAAGGGGGCGGCCAGACTGAGCGAGCGCGCGAGCGACTAAAATATAAAATAGAACACGTTAGTTGTAATGAGAGGTGGCCAGACTGGAGCGACTGAGCGCGCACGCTTGAAAGATAGAACTGGTTCTATTTTTCAAGCTCGCGCGCTCGACCCGGTACAGTCTAGTTTACAGGCGCTAGGCAATATTATTATATGTTGGTTCATTGAGTGCTAGGAAAACTTCTCATTTTGACATTTTTATTACTATCGATAGGTTTAGCACACTTGCTACTAACGGCCTAATTTAATTGGTAAGATCATAAACCATACCTATATGTATACATATATATGTAAAACTGATATGTTAAAATACTTCAATATTATCAAAGTAGGTCTTTACAAATAGGAATCACCATTAGCGTGGAGAGAGGATGAGAAAACCACAACAATAAATCACTTGTTAAAACCCCCCTCAGTTCACTCAGCCAAGATTCGGAGCCTCCTCGTCAACAACTAACGAGAGCTATCTGGTAATCAAGCGCTCGCTCGCCAGTCTGGCCACCCAGTCGCTTGCGCGCTCGCTCGCACGCTTGTCAGTCTGGCCGAACCCTAACACCCGGGAGTGTACGCAGCACTAGGACCTCCATCAACAACCTTGTCAGGAAACACTCTGCACGAAGACACGGGTCATCGACCCGCCCGAAACTATTTCACTCAACGCAACAAATATTTACTCGCGCCGAAGCCGACGATAAAATCGTGCGTGTAGTGGTTTTTGTTTTGTTTTCAGAATAAAGCTCCTTCGCCTGTACAGAAGACGGGAGTTTGAGGTAAAAATAGACGCGGCGCCCCCTCATATGAACGCACTAATATACGATGCATAAATCATACAGCCCGGATGGTAGTGTGGCTTTGACTCTTTTTAAGCTAGTCACACATTTAAAAAAACTTAAAAACACTTTTTTTTTTCATGTCACCGCGTCTCGCTAACCGTTCAGGTTATAACAGCGCCGACATTATACGCATGATGTAATCACTACGCTAATATGTTAGGGAGGAAGAAGGTTGAATTTAGAGAGAGAGTATCTGCATTTAGGATAAACCACCCTCATACATCCAACCGGAATTCAAGCCCCAGTCTCCCCGTCATCGGCACGAGCTTAAAAGTGAAAGTTGAAGAACGAAGTAATTGGCGTATGAACCCATGAAAACAGACTAAGAAAATTGAATTGCATGGTCCTACTGTAACTCTGATAACCCAACTCTAGTATCAAGAGGTATTAGTGGAACCATACAAAAAAAAATTTTTTTGTAGGCATCCCTCAAGATAGAACCAGGTTCTCTTGGATCTGCGCCCGTTGTTTCGTAACAGCCGGCCCCTCACAAGCGCTACGAGTCAAAATAAATTTGCCAGTCCGGATCCGTTGTGGCACGCACGAGTGACTTGCGCATCATCATTACCATCCATCAAGTCGACGCCCCATGAAAAGACGCTATACAGAGACTGATGATGGGTCGACATGATGCTCGATGAAAGGTCAACGACCTCTTACATTTAAATATATTAGTAATAATAATAGTATTCTGACGGAGAAAAATTGCACTAGATGTTCATCGCAAGACATAGTAGCTTTAGAAATTAACATTTTTTCCCACCTTGAAGATAAGCGTATAGTCCGAACGGGTAGTAAGACGCGGTGCTAAAAACAAGTGTTTAAAAATAAGTATGCAATGGATGGCACCTAAAGTTTATCACGTGGACCGGTAAGAATGAGTTGTTCACTGTAAGTGCAGTCCCAGAGATTAATATAATAGACCCTCAGTCAAACAAATAGAGATATTTTAATAAGAAGTTATGATGATTACCGCCTGTATTACAATGCCGGATTCAAAAAAGGGTAAAGCGGGATAGTTATCCTCTCCCACCACCAGAATTGTAAACTTGTCTTAATCGGTGCCCACTTCAATCTCAGCTCACCTAATCTTTGGCATCCACCTCAATCTCAACTCGCCACATGAACCCCAACTCACCTAATTTACGGCACTCACCCCAACCCCAACTAACCTAACCTTCAGCACTTACCTCAACCCCAACTTACCTAACCTTCAGCAACCACCTCAACCCCAACTCACTTCATCTATGGCACTGACCCCAACCCCAACTCACCTAAACTTTGGCAACCACCTCAACCCCAACTCACCTAACTTTCAACACCCACCTTAACACCAATTCATCTAACCTTCAGCACTCACCTCAGCCCCAACTCACCTAACCTTCAACACCCACCTTAACACCAATTCATCTAACCTTCAGCACTCACCTCAACCCCAACTCACCTAACCTTCAACAGCCACCTTAACAGCAATTCATCTAACCTTCAGCACTCACCTCAGCCCCAACTCACCTAACCTTCAACACCCACCTTAACACCAATTCATCTAACCTTCAGCACTCACCTCAGCCCCAACTCACCTAACCTTCAAGCACCCACCTTAACCACCAATTCATCTAACCTTAGCAACTCACCTCAACCCCAACTCACCTAACCTTCAACACCCACCTTAACACCAATTCATCTAACCTTCAGCACTCACCTCAGCCCCAACTCACCTAACCTTCAGCACCAACCTCATCCTTAACTTATTTTAGCATCCACTTCAACCTAAACTAATTTTATCTTCAGTATCCATCTTAAAACAAACTCACTCTATCTTCATCTTCATCACATGGCTAACAACCCTACTGGGCGAAGAATAAAGCCAAAAGGTTACAGTTCTCTTCTTATTGACGTATTAGATCAACCTTATGTTCAAACTTTCATGTTGAAATAACATTTAATGGCCTGTAGAATGGCACAAATAAATCCAACTGTGCAGTTGTAAGCAATGCTACTGATGACGTATGAAATAATAACTATTAAGTAGCAATGATATATTCTAATTCGAGTGTTTGGTGACAGGTGTGCCAAACAACAACCATAAGCTCCAAGAATCCCGAATGATCTTGCATCGAACACACTTTCTCGCCTTCGCTAACCTACTTTGAGAGAGTTCTACAAGTTGGAGGTCAGCGAAACCTACGTACAGATTGTTTATCGTGAATCCGCCCACCATCTGGCGTGGTTGTACAACTGTTTTAAAAGGTATCAACGAGTGACATTTGAAACAAATAAGATAAAATAATATTGAAAATATTATTTATTCTAGAAACTAATAAATTTCAGTTTAAAACTAGTTTACGAATTCTGCAAAACATGAAATTTATACCTTAATAACTATTCAAATTATACAATGTAATCAATTTTTGATCTTTGAAAACAAGAAAGAAAGTGTTGAGATTTTACTATCATCATCATCATCAACAACAACAGTTTACAGCCACTGTCCGGATCTGTTTGGAACATTAGCCTCTCCAACTTTTACTCTCCTCACTACCTCTCCTCTCTCCTCTACACTCCCTACAGTTACCTGTCCCTTGGTCTTTTGAGAATCTTATTATATTGGGAAATTAATTTACACTCACTTTAAAAGGAAATCAAAACATTTCAATTCGTTGTAAGGATAAGTGAGCTATCAAAATCTGTAGACCTAGAGTTAAGCGGCCAAACTGTCGTTAATTCCTTTCTTTACCCCAATGTGTTGATTTTTAATCATCAAGAGGGCTCAATATTTTAGATTAGAACTGTAGATCCAGATCTGTTTGAAATACATCGAAATATAACCAATTAGAAAAAAGTTATCTTGAGCCCAACCATGAAAGTGTTTCTATTCGAGATTAAAAATTTTCACAGAGTACGTAAGAGAAGGATAAAGAGAGATAGGGAGAGAAATACTGCTATAAAGAGATAAAAAGAAATAGCTAGCGCGAGATGAGACGAAACGAGATATAAAATGAGAGTGAGAAAGAAAGAGTCAGAGAGTGACGCGCCATGATCCAACCTCCGCTATTCTCTGCAGCCCACTCACTCTATGAAACTTTTAACAAAAAAGGTCTCAACTTGAGCGACTCAGCTGACACAAGTTGTGTTTGTTTCAACCTTGGTGATACAACTTCTCAAGGTCGCACGTTTCTACCCGATAAGAAACGACGGGTTGAACAAGGTGCAGTACAGCAGAGTAAAACTATAGTCGAGTCACCAAAGAAAGACCCTTTTTGAAGAGGTAACAACACAAATATAGAGCAGCCAGTTTTGACAAAAGGTCACTATGATCATCTGACACCGGTCCCAAGTGATAGATGCGGATACTTAACTGCGTATGACGACATAAAAGTAGATTTAGGAACTTTTTTAATACATTCCCACGCAAGAAGGGTGGAAGGCCATACTTTGGAGGAAAAAAAATCATCCTCGGTATCACGATCAGAATCGAACCAGAACCTTCCTAGTCAAGAGCGAACACTGTGGATGGCGCGGAGGCGGGGCTTATAAGGGGTTATAGTCGACTTGATAAAATCCAGTGTATTTTTAAAACGCTTGTCTGCCTGAGTCGTTGCAAAAATGTATCTTGGGTGAGCGGTAGGTAGAAAAACATTATGTTACCGAAATAAACATTTTCCATGATCGGTGGGCACGCGGACTAAACGCCAAGATCGTTCGGTTTGTTAGTGATGGGAAGTAGGAATTCGAATCCTATGAGAGTGCACTAAGGATGTGTTTCCCTACATAGTTTCGTCCTGACAAGCAAATTGTGGTACATTTTCTCTAAAGTCTAGTTTCCCCATTCCTATCCCAAGAGCGTAGTTAAAAGGTCTTCACACCAACGCGGTGGCGATCACGGTCGCACACACCAAAGCGATCAGTTCGCAGTTCAGATATAACTTTGTTTAAGGAAGGCCATGATTCTAACCATTTATTGGATTTGAGAACTGCGATACCTTCATAGAAATGCATAGAAATTTACTAGTAAATAAGCCTATCGGCAAAAGAAGAACTAAACTCAGAATAATTAAAATGCAAACTATCTTTTTAGTATAAGGGAAAAACGCAAACCCTTCACTACGTTATTTTAATTCATGAAATGCTTTAAAAAATTTAAATCAAACAAAAGAAGAAAAAATCGAAAATCAGACTTCATTAGGTTTTGTTCTGTGGTCTACACAGATTACACACACACATTATAAATAAGCTATATTTTATATATGAGTTAGGGGATACCTGCCTGAAAAATTTAGGTATCCTAGATCAACTGGGCTTCGAGATTCTTTCGACTTTGGTTTTTTGGACTCTCCTCCCCCATCGGAACTTTACATCACAAGTATTACTGCATCATTTTAGGATTAAGATTCCTAGGTTTCCTGAGTTTTGAAATTTTGCTGACTGAGATTTTCGAAAAAACCCCAATTTGGGATGGGGGGGGGGGAGGGTCGGCATAATAATTTTCACTAACCAAGTTTGTGTTGACCTTTTTGGGTAGGCGCTAGCTGCCTTCAAATTTCAGTTTCGTAGGTCTTCTAGGTTTCGATTTTTTCCTTTTTTTTTTGTACGCCCCCCGTTGGTGTGCCCCCTCGCAAGTATTCCACAATTTTAATTAGTCTTTCAGTAACACTTCTCATTGTGATTTTTAAAAACTGAACAAAATTGTACGCGGCCCAAGGTAAATTTTGCGCCCGGGCGGAATTGCTTTTTGACACCCCCTATATAACCGCTGTATGGTTGGAAAATATGAAAATAGTCCCCAAACCTAACGTAGCCTGGGTGTGAAAGGAAAATAATTTGAAAGGAAATTCTCCAAAGGGTAATTATACCCCAAACGTTTCACTAAGAGATTTTACGAGAACGTTTGAATTACAAATAAAACTATAAGAACATGTTTTGTGGACAATTTTCTCCTATTTAAATTTTGTCAAAACAAACACTTTGATATGATGAATGGTTAATGAATAATTTGCAAAAAACTTTTGTAGGTTGCCATTTTTTCAAAATGGCGGATGTAAAGAATTTTTTAACAGTGGCACAATATCCTATTTTGCTCACCACAAAAAAATATATCAAATATGTCGAGTTTCGTTTAAGTATCAAAAAGCGAACGATTGTCATGCTTATCAACTCTACTGTAACACCTGGGGTACGTTAGGTTAGGTTGGTACTATGACGGCCCTGTGTATCGCCAATGCCACACTACCCTACACCCCTGTATCACACACTGGACCGAACTTAGCCGCAGAGCAAGAACCACCCATTACAAGCAACAGCAGAAAAGAAAGAGGAGTTTGTTACATCACATTTTTATTTTAAAGTGTGTTATCATTATAAGATTTTCCCGATGACGTCACGTTTATTAGAACAGCAAACGTAAGGTATAGCTGGATTTTGGTTGGAAGAACAGCTTAGAAAGTTCAAACATATTTCTTTTGCAGACAACAATAATAACATTTTACAATATTATTTTTGTTATTTTATAGGTTTATTGATAATATCCGTCAAAAGTGACATCTGCAGATAACATGACTTTATGTATGAACATATTGACATTGTTTTAGTAGATTTAGTAACTACATGATATTGTTCTTCCTAACAAGATTAGGGTATATGTACAACGCCAATAGTAATGAGGGGTCTTTTTTTTTAATGATACGTTTGACACAGGTTAGTAAACTAATTATTCTAAGATACAACGTGGAGGAAATGCGCCTAAATTAGCGTGGGCATGGTCTGGAAAAAAACTACCTTTCAGTGAAACCGGTCTGGATTCGAACCCCAAGCACGCCATATCGCCGACAAACCAAAATAGAAGAGCTTGACGTTTAGTTGGATCCGTAAACATGAAGACGTTTTACCATCTAGGTATGTGGAAAAAGTATGGATATGCAATAGTATCAAAATTTTCCTTCAACACCAGTAAATTTTAGTTAGGCCTATATATTTTTAATTCGGTATTTTCACTTGAGTACCTAAACATCGGTATCTGATCGATGTAAAAAAAATATATCAAAATTTGTCTTAATGTGGGGTGCTAATGAGCGCGAGTTTAGTGCATTAATTTTGCAGTTTTTATAGCATAACATTTTCTTGGCCAAAATAAATAAAATATTTCTTCTATAGAAACATAAGAGTTTAGTTTTCTGCACATGCTAATCTCAACAGTTCTTGAATATCTGTCATGAGCATAGCAGCATTTGGTGACAAATTTTTTAAATAAAGAGAAGAAGTCATTAAATTCCAGGACACCTTTGACGGATATTCAAGAACTGTTGAGATTAGCATGTACTGGAAAACTAAACTCTATGTTTCTATAGAATAAATATTTGATTTATTTTGGCCAAAAAAGTTTATGCTATAAAAACTTCAAAAATATTGCCCTAAACTCACGTTCAATAGCACCCACCTTAAAGTGAAATATTTCTAGCCCACACCACTTCATTCAAAATGATCTATATTACAATGTTGTGTTCATAAATTTTTATGTTATTATTATTATTATTATTATATTATTAACACAATATAAATTTAATTACGTCACTTCATTGCGCTCCATTTGTGCTCATAAGTGCCCGAACATAAAAATTAATGCTTTAAAATTAGGCAATCTATAGAACATTTAATGTGGCCGGGCAACTTGAGCCTTCCCTATAATCATAACCTGTAGAAAACTTGAGTACAATCTAGCTCACCACATTTTGAAAAAATCAATTAACTGTTGCCCATAATCAAATTTGGATGTTAGACTTACTATTAAATGAAGCCTGGTTTATTAAGAAATTCTTTAATATTAAATTAATTTTAATTAATGATATTTTCTGTACCATACCCGCTCTCAGGTCTTGCCTTATTACATCTTTACCGTGATGTTACAGTAGAAGTAGCTAGACAAGGTTTTAAAACATTTTGGCAATAGTGGTAATCGCAGATTTGAATTTGTGGTTTAAATATGTACTTTGGTAGTATTTAAATTATCAATTTTAGTATGACAACCAATTATTATTATTTTGTGATAAAATACATAATATTCCTATTAATATAAAAATGTAGGCCTATGTACGGTACATATTTATTATTTTTTAGTGACTTTTGTTTTGTGTTTTGTATAAAAATTACCAATTTGGTGATACAAATTTTGTTTTTTCTTAAAAGTCCTTTTTTATTACTATAGCTAATTAAAATTATTTTATAAACTAATAATGTTTTAAAATTATTAATAATTATAATTATTATTGATTAAAGCTATTATATGTATACTTAAGAAACTTTATGACCAGCTTCGGTGGCCACGTAGTCTAGCGCGCTAATCTCGTGTTAGACTAGACTGCCGAGGACGGAGGAGATCAGGGTTCGATCAAGTCTGGTGCACTAAAGGGTGGTTTTCAATCTCCTTCCACGCAAATGCGGGTGCACTTCCCATCAATTAAACCTTCCTAATTCTTAAACCATTGGTGTAATTAGTATTTAGACTTATAACCCAAATGGGTAGTAAAACGCTGTGCTAAAAAAGAAAGTATTACGATAACGAATCCCCTCCGACAACAGGTCCTAGATCCGCCCTTGACTAATCGATAAGTATCTTTAGATAGTAGAGTATCGATACTAGCTAGATCCTTATTACCGACTGAGCTAGGATATCGGAACGCAGACACAACACCCCCAGTTTGGTCACCCCTGCAGACGAGAACAGACAGAGCTCTTGGCGGTCTTCTTTCGACCTTGCTCGACGCATACTTGAGCAGCATCCGGGCAACGACTCCAGCACAGCCTCGAGGAGGGGGGGGGGGTCCTCCTGGTTGGAACGGAGCTCATTATACACACCCCTACACTCACTATTAGGGATGGATATATAAGCTACAAGGGCTAAGAAAGGAGGGATGGTAAAGGAAGAACCGAACCCCCTTTGGAATTTGATAGGAGTGGGGGGTCCATATAAGTATAAGCTTAAATAAACTCAAACTTAAATAAATATAGCCTATACTTAATTAAAAACCGTGGTTGAATAATATGCAATAAAGACAATTATCTTTCCTAGAAAACAAATTTCCTAGACAGTTACAAAATTCTCTAATATTTACATGATTTTCTTGGCAGTTTTCCATATTTCCCCCTGAGCGTGGACATTTGACACCCTATCTGTATTCTAATTTAATCTCTGCTCATGTTTCGATTTAAAAAAGTTGGGTGTTGGTGAAGTGGTGAAGGGGGTGGGGCACACAGACGAACCGACACAACCTGCTCAGGTAATATCCGTTAATATCTCGCCTTTTGTTATCAAGCAGTGTTTCCCAAACTGTGGTACGCAAACCCCCAGGATTATGTGAAGGATTTCAGGGACAAGTATACCCAGTAGTAAGTATAGTAAACAAATTAACACAGACTTTGACGAGACGTGAAGAACTTTTAAAAGCCTTTGTCATGGCTTTGTTAAAACTTAACTTCACCGGTTTATAAAATCCTCTAATATAGCGGGTGTGTAGGCGACGCGAGAAAAGGTCAGGGTTTTTTGCAATTATTATAACAAAACTCTTTTAACCAAAATAAAATAAAATATTGCTGCAGTATAAACACAAGAGTTTAATTTTCTTCATCTGGTGATATCAACAGTTGTTGAATTTCTGTCAAGGGTGCCCTGGAATGTATTGACAGATTTTTATCTTCATTTAAAAAGTTTCTCATCTAATGCCGTTATGCTCTTGACAGATAGTCAACAAATGTTGATATCACCAGATGAAGAAAATTAAACTCTGTGTTTAAATTACAGATATAACGGGTAGTAAGACGCAGTGATAAAAACTTGTTTTTTATAAAATGTGAAACGATCGTTTATACTTTGAAAGCCAATCTTTGTGCCTTCTAAACATACCAAGCACGTTCAAATAATATTTGAAAATGAACAAAATAACCTTGATTGGTCATAATCAGTAATGTTATTAGAAAATTAAATAGGTAATACGAAAATTGACATGGTATACATTCGATATTTTGTCCTACAACAGGCAGGGAAAATAAGTATTTGAGGAAAGATTGAGATATGACAACAACAAAAAAAAAGCAAAGGTGAAAGAGTGGAGAAATGATGGATGATCGAGGGACTGTTGATAAGTTTTTACAGATCGGGATTCAAAAAGTTTGAAGACCTCTGCTTTGTTGGATAAGACTGTTTTTTGGTTTCTTATTTTTCTGAATAGCTGGAAGGATTAGGTTGGTTAGGACATATCCCTGAAAGGGTTACGCGACTGGTGAACGTTTGTGAGACCCTGCTATAAAGTAATGTGAGCTGGAGAGAAGAGTCACGTGACTATCTAATTCATCAAAGCAGCATCTTATAACAGTCGGCGAGTGTGTGCGATATATCCCGGCTGATTGATATCAAGCTGGTGTGGTGTGCTGCTGTCTCTACAATTATTTGCGGCGGTGGCAAGCCAATAGACGAGCAGCTGCGTCCATTCGCAGTCCGCATACACTTACATGCGCATTCTTGTTAGCGTACAGTCACGTCCACACGCAATACTGGTACTTGTACAGTCACGTCCATATGCAATACTGGTGCTTGTACAGTCACGTCCACACGCAATACTGGTGCTTGTACAGTCACGTCCATATGCAATACTGGTGCTTGTACAGTCACGTCTATATGCAATACTGGTGCTTGTAGAGTCACGTCCATATGCAATACTGGTGCTTGTACAGTCACGTCCATATGCAATATTGGTGCTTGTACAGTCACGTCCACACGCAATACTGGTACTTGTACAGTCACGTCCATATGCAATACTGGTGCTTGTACAGTCACGTCTATATGCAATACTGGTGCTTGTACAGTCACGTCCATATGCAATATTGGTGCTTGTACAGTCACGTCCACACGCAATACTGGTGCTTGTACAGTCACGTCCACACGCAATACTGGTGCTTGTACAGTAACGTCCATATGCAATACTGGTGCTTGTACAGTCACGTCCACAAGCAATGCTGGTACTTGTACAGTCACGTCCACAAGCAATGCTGGTACTTGTACAGTCACGTCCACAAGCAATACTGGTGCTTGTACAGTCACGTCCATATGCAATACTGGTGCTTGTACAGTCACGTCTATATGCAATACTGGTGCTTGTACAGTCACGTCCATATGCAATATTGGTGCTTGTACAGTCACGTCCACACGCAATACTGGTACTTGTACAGTCACGTCCATATGCAATACTGGTGCTTGTACAGTCACGTCCATATGCAATATTGGTGCTTGTACAGTCACGTCCACACGCAATACTGGTACTTGTACAGTCACGTCCATATGCAATACTGGTGCTTGTACAGTCACGTCTATATGCAATACTGGTGCTTGTACAGTCACGTCCATATGCAATATTGGTGCTTGTACAGTCACGTCCACACGCAATACTGGTGCTTGTACAGTCACGTCCACACGCAATACTGGTGCTTGTACAGTAACGTCCATATGCAATACTGGTGCTTGTACAGTCACGTCCACAAGCAATGCTGGTACTTGTACAGTCACGTCCACAAGCAATGCTGGTACTTGTACAGTCACGTCCACAAGCAATACTGGTGCTTGTACAGTCACGTCCACACGCAATACTGGTGCTTGTACAGTCACGTCCATATGCAATATTGGTGCTTGTACAGTCACGTCCACACGCAATACTGGTGCTTGTACAGTCACGTCCACACGCAATACTGGTGCTTGTACAGTAACGTCCATATGCAATACTGGTGCTTGTACAGTCACGTCCACAAGCAATGCTGGTACTTGTACAGTCACGTCCACAAGCAATGCTGGTACTTGTACAGTCACGTCCACAAGCAATACTGGTGCTTGTACAGTCACGTCCACACGCAATACTGGTGCTTGTACAGTCACGTCCATATGCAATATTGGTGCTTGTACAGTCACGTCCAACGCAATACTGGTGCTTGTACAGTCACGTCCACACGCAATACTGGTGCTTGTACAGTCACGTCCATATGCAATACTGGTGCTTGTGCAGTCATGTCCACAGGCAATACTGGTACTTGTACAGTCACGTCCACAAGCAATGCTGGTACTTGTACAGTCACGTCCACAAGCAATGCTGGTACTTGTACAGTCACGTCCACAAGCAATGCTGGTACTTGTACAGTCACGTCCACAAGCAATGCTGGTACTTGTACAGTCCTGTCCACACACAATGCTGGCACTTGTACAGTCATAACTTATAACAGAAGTATGTGTACATATTATTCTCATCTATACTTTCATGTTGTGTGGCGGTCAAGGGTCGTCGTAGCAACTGTGATAATAATACTTTCCAGTAGCATATTAGATTATCGTAGAGTATTATTAATCATTTAGTTTTGTATCTTTTCCTTATGTCTAGGCTTGTAATTTATTGGAGTCATATACAAATCAAATCACCTGTATTCTTTTTTTTCATAAACATTAAATTACAGTACTTTAATAGGAATTCAATCTTATAGACATTTCTTGCGTTCTAATCAGGGAGTCGAACCGGAACAGGAATCGGAACCGATAACAGAAATTAACATTTATTTTTAAGAAACCGGAATCGGAACCGGAACCCTAAAAACACTATTATGAAAAACCGGTACCGTTAAATAATTTTAGGTTCTAAAAAGTTATTAAAGCTTCCTAGTTTTACAGAAATGTATATAATTTTAACATGTTGCACACATTTATTTATTTTTCCCAAGCTTAGTTTAGTTTTGAAATGTTGTGTTTCCTCCTTTCTCAGTAAGTTCTGAAAGGGCTTGATGTATTTTAGTTTACTACTTTGTTCGAAACCTCTTTTCTAAGGTGATTTAGAAAAGAGTTAATGAGCCCTTAGCAATACCCACTAATGAGTTTATATTCTAGAGGAATGTCGTGACTGTCATATTGTTCACTATTTTCTCACTTTAATATTTAAGTTAGAGGTTTTAAAAGTTGTATTTAGCTTTGATAGAGGGCAGATAATACCCATTCCTTAGAAGTTGAAATACAAAATTAAGAAATCATCTTTTTTGGACAAGCAGTATAAGCCTAATGTGCTTAGTACTTCCTGGAAGTGAAACTGATAATCTGGTGGTTGGTTGAACATCTTATATTAGAGGGAAAAGGGAGATGGAGGGTGGCAAAATGCAAACTTTAAATTCTTTCACTCAAGTTTAAATTAGGAAGTAGCTCGGTGAATGTGTTCCTTGTGTACAGTGTGGAGGTGATTATTTTTGTTGTTAGTAAGTGGTTTAAGTAATATTATTGATGGGGTGCGTTAAAGAAATCTCAGTTCGGAAGTTTTTTACTAAGAGATTGACGGTTACAGATCAAGATGCAAATTAGAAGGATGCACTATTGTTATTAAGGTACGTTATATTCTTTTTAATCTAGCAATAATTTTGATCCAGAATGTTATTTCCAAAGTGGTTCTCCGCTCCTTCCACTCAAATGTGGATACATTTCCTCTAAATATAAAAATATAACCTTCCTCATTCATTAAAAAATCATTATCGAAATTAGTACATTGACGTAGCCAGAATTGAGAGAGAGATGCTGTGCTAGAAAAAAAATATTTAAATTTAAAGAACCGGAACTAGAACCGGAACACTATCAGGGATATGCCAGACAAGTGCAAGGAAGTTATCTATGCCTATTACCTACCAATATTGACGCACGAAGCAGTAACGTGGGTAATCAGGGGACAGGATGGAAGCAGAATGCAGGCGAGTGAAATGAGATTTCTGGGAAGCAGGATCGGTGTGACAGAATTTGACAGGATGAGCTGGTGAGAGAGTAAGAGGAATAGTAAAGAAAGAGACAGTCCAGGACAGGATAGAGAAGGCACGACTAAGGTGGTATGGCCATGTGAGAAGAATGAAGAGGGAAAGGATGCCCAGGAGGATGTTGGGTATGGAGGAGGGGGGTAGAAGGCCGAGAGGAAGACCAAGTGAGTGTGTAGGAGAGAGGAGAGGACTGGGTCAAGGTGGAAGGAGAGAGGTGATTGGAGGAAAGAAGGCGGTAGAGAGGCTTATGTGCCAAACAAATCCAATGATCCAGCCAGTGGCTGGAAGCTGTTCATGATGATGAAGATGATAGTTGTGATGACTTGATTTTAAAATAGAGGTAATTTAGCCCCTAGCGCCTCAGTGGCTCTAATAAGTAGAAGTATTCTCTCTCTTATTCTCAAAGTGTTTAGAATACTAACATGCAACAATATTTATCTTGCTTCAGGAACTTCAATAATTTAAACCGGAGACTAAGTTTGTATTTTCTATGCTAAGAGGCACCTAAGTTTAAAAAAATGTATATAAGAAAATCTAACTCGATCTAGTTAAAATCTAGTGGGAATTTACATAAGAACTGTTGAGATTAGCATGTGCAGAAAACTAAACTTTTATGTTTCTATAGAAGAAAAATTTGATTTATTTTGGCCAACAAATGTTTATGTTATAAAAACTTCAAAAATACTTCCCTAAGCTCACGCTCACTAGCACCCCATCTTAAGCCAACAACGAACACCGGTGGTCACCAAGTCTAGGGCGTATACATTCGTCATAGACTGGATTCCCAGTGACAGAGGAGTTCTAGGTTTGAATCTCGGCAGGGTTCACTCAAGATAGTTTAACCTTCTTCTTTCACCGCTAATGCGGGTGAATTTCGTCAAGGTTGCCCTCTAAAAAACCAGTGAAACCTAATCCAAAAACTGTTCATTATACCCCTTCTCACAAAATATACCCTAACCCAAACTCCTTCACTTCAAGTCATTAATAACCTTGGTGCTAATCATAATATATATTTTTAAATAACTAACAGTAATAATTACAGGGCTTTTAGCACTTTAACCTCATTCTCACTTTATTCACTCTTACGTAACAACTGACAAACATATTTTTACAAACAAAGCCCACTCTTCCATGCTCTTACCAATAACTATTTCTGAAACGTGATCAGACGCGGACGTCCCGGACGGGTCGTTGGACGCGGGAGTGAATCTAGACGCACGGAACTAGTATTCTTTTAAATTTCTTTTCTCTTCAGAGGAGTCAGGTCTTGTCAGTGTTTATTGAAGGTTAGGTTTTGTTAGGTTGGTTAATATTATAATCAACCTTGCGAAGAAACTGGTTTGATGATAAAACATAATATTGCAAAAGTACGCAAGGGAGACACTAATACCTTTTCAAAGTGAATACACGTTTGATAGGCCGATAAAGTCGAATAGGCAAGAGGTGCAGAATCCAAGCACATAATCGGGTATCCTGAATAGTAGGGGATGTATCTTTCTATTAACTATTTGATTCCTTCGACAAACAACAAAGTTGCGTTATAGGTTAAACTAACATTTTTGTTCTATTTTGTACAGAAACAAAGTAATTTTCAAAAATTAGTCATTAGTAAATTAAAACTTTTGCTTGATATGAAATGTTTTTTTAAAGAAACTCTCCCCATATATCCAATTAGAGCCATTTCCGAGGGGAAAAAATTTATGAATCAAGTGAAACTTTTTTTAAAAAATTCTAATAATACGTTTATATTTATACATTTTTGAAATTATTTTTGTAGGCCTATTACGTTTTTTTAAATAAATACTTTTTAACTTAAAAACATTCACGTGTTTTTATTTGTTCCACCTAGTCCGTGTGATTCAAGTTTTTGATGAATCGAGATGGGCTCGCCGCCCCCCTTCAACTTGAAATATAAAAGTACTATATTTTTAACATTCTTGGAAAACTCTCTTGTAAACTAATTTAAGTTATAAAGTAAAAATCGTTCTCTCTTTAAAAAAATTTCAAAGAGAAAATAGGCTACAGATTAATCAACAACAACAAAAAGTTTGATAACTTTAAAAATCGCTTGAACAATTTTAAGCTAATGATTTAGATAATGTATAAAATCTTATTTGAAACCGCAATTATTTTTCTAAGTAAAATATTCTACGTACCGGGGAGTCGAACTGAAATTTGTATCGGTTCTGGTTCCGGTTTTGATTCCGGTTAGAACACAATAAAGGTTCCGGTTCTTTTCGGTTCCTGAAAGTGCTCCGGTTCTGGTTCTTTAAATTTAAAAAAATAGCACAGCGTCTGTCTATCAATTTGGGTTATGTGAATATAGGACCTACTAATTTCGATAATGGTTTTTTAATTAATGAAGGTTATATTTTTATATTTAGAGGAAGTGTATCCACATTTGCGTGGAAGTAGAGCGGAGAACCACTTTGGAAATAACACTCTGGATCAAAAGTATTGCTAGATTAAAAAAAAATTATAGCGTACCTTAATAACAATAGTCAATCCTTCTAATTTGCATCTTGATCTGTCACCGTCAATCTCATAGTAAAAAAATCTCCAAACTGAGTTTTCTTTAACGCACCCCATCAATAATATTACTTAAACCACTTGAGCTTACTAACAAACCAAAATAATCACCTCCACACTGTACACAAGGAACACATTCACCGAGCTACTTCCTAATTTAAACTTGACTGAAAGAATATATAAAGATATCAAGCCCTTTTAGAACTTACTGATAAAGGGGGAAACACAACATTTCAAAATTAAACTAAGCTTAGGGGAAAAAAAAAATGTGTGCAACATGTCAAAATTATATACAATTCTGTGAAACTAGGAACCTTTAAGAACCTTTTAGAACCTAAAATTATCTAACGGTTTCAATTCCGGTTCTTCGAAATAGTGTTTTTAGGGTTCCGGCTCCTTAAAAATAAATGGTGTTATCGGTTCCGGTTCGACTACCTGCTACGCACATTCAACCTTTTAGAGATAAAAATATATTTTATATTGTTCAAAGTTATTATTATTTTTTTCACAATAATGTATACCATACTATGTAGTCAGCCATGAATGTTATATCACATGAATAATTGATACAATGGCTTGCAAATCTTGCGGTAGAGAGATGGTGGAATTTAGAAGAAGTGTGCCGTAGTTACGTGAAGGGAGGGTGGAAAAACAGAACATTTTCCCCCTCCCCAACACCCCTCTTCAAAAAGTAGCATTGTAAAGTCATTTTAGGAGCAATGCATAAACAAATAAGGTAGCCTAACTTTTTTAAGACTTACTGTATAGAATTAATTCCGCTATCATATTATTATTAGTTTTATTTATTTGGTTCAAAAAAAATTTTTATATATAATTTACAGTGAAAATGGGGTTGTTCTATTCCCCCAGAGATAGGACACCCTTGGTTCATCCAGCATGGATTCAAACCAGACGAGACCGACTAACGCCTTTGCCTGCGTGCCCACCGGTGCGTGTGAACTAACTCTACCAGTACCAGTTCTACATTTAGAGTCAACAACACCTCAGCAGAGAGCAGAGTGAATGAATGAATGAAGGCCAGCGCACAATAAGTGCACGTGTTCACATTGCTCTGTCCCCCACGTGTACATCAGAGCACGTGATGGTGTATGAGGACACGGCAGATTGGACTATCCGAGCATGTTTACAAAATATAACACACCAGAGTGGATTAGTCAAACAGTGACAAATGGGTTGCAGCTTTTAAAAATGATCCTATCACTAATTAAATGCAACAACAGTTTTAATTTTATTAGGCCTATTCGTGTGTTTTGGGTATCTGTGGTAGAGCAAGCTCTTTCTTTACACACACGTAGTCTACTATGTTTCATGACTAAATCTCTATAACCCTCACACACCATACGAGCAATTCAATCAAAGTTTTATAAAAACACGTAAAACTGATAACATTATTAGTTTTATTTTATAACTATTGATAATATTTAAAAGAATTATGAACACGTGACATTAGATATAGCATCTGTCCTAGTTGTCAGTGTGGACCTTCCTTATGAAAATTATACTGTAATTTAGTTATTCAGTGTTCCGATACTTTATCTCAGTCGGTAGTGTCTGTCTACTGAGCTAAGGGTCCTGGGATCGATTCCCGGCACGGCCGAGAAATGTGTCATTAGTTTATAAGCCGTGTGATGATATAATCAAGTAAGTTCAAATAAATTTTAAAAATATATTTTCAGTGTCCGACAAAGATATAAGTAACGATTTAAAACAATAGCGGACCCCGATAAAGATAATATATAAGATTGGTAAACAATACTTAGTAACACAGAAATGTTTGGCTACATCACCATGGATGTTATAATTATTAGGTTTTTTTTTAACTTGCCACCCTTGGTAGTTTCTTTGATTTGCTTACGGGTAGTTTGACTTCTCTGAAAAAAAAAATTAAGATGCAAGCCTCTTGTTTTTACTTTGGTGGGTCGCCAAGTCATAAGCCTATGGGGAATGCGAAAAAAAAAAGTGGGATAGTAATGTAAAATACGCTTATTTCAAAGTCACATGAAACCAAAACACTACAAGTGAAATATGAATCAGATTTAGGAAAACTATAATACAAGGTCAACAAACCTAAGTTTGGTAGGACTATTGCGAAATGTACTAATAGGATTGCTAATTTATTTTTACTTCATAATCTAAAATCACGTTTACATTATAAAATTATTATCCTTTTGAAGTAATGTAAAACCAGTTTTCGTTGCTATTTATTTTTTTTACGCGCGAAAGACTTGTGTATGCTTCTTGTTTAGTCTATGGTCTATACATTTATTATCTCTTTAGAACAAAAGTGAAATAAGTCGATTAAAAACTGGTTATATATTATTATGTATTGTAATTTTATTGTTAGTTTAGGTTTTAAAACTTCTTTAACGCAAAATACATTAGTTGCATTCTTAAAAGTTTGCCAAATATGGAATTATTTCATGCGATGATAAACATTACACTACTAATGAAACTTACCTAAATCCTCAACAAGTTTTAACATAACTCCCCCGATGTGCAGATCACCTTTGACCCGTAAAGTTCGGTCCATCTGAAGATCAGTGACGAAGACCTTTAGATTCCAAGACCCATCGCCGACCAAATATCCGTCAGACATCATCTTGAGAAATTAAGTTTAAGCGACAAAAACAAAAATAACACGACAGTTTAGAACGTTAAAAACTTTTACGTACACTTTTAGTTTTAAAACGAAACACAATTAAATCTTTTCTTCATGATGACGTAAAAGTACATAACTCTTTTATGATTTAAAGTTTTTTTAAACTATATTAAATTTAGAGAAAATTGCGAAAACCTTAACACACTGCTTATTTTAAATAGTGTAGTAGCGTGCAGCACTGAAGAAAATACGAAACAGATTTTATTCCACGTTTCAAAACAATACCGAAATAGACACGACTCACGACAAACACACGTTTCGATGATAAGTGTCTCGCTGTTCATCGAAGACTGCCGAGCGACGAGCGCGCCCAAGTCGAGCCGACACGAAGAGTAGTATTAAAAACTCCAGTCATCACCTTCCGCGTAAGATTCACGTGACGTCACCATAGAATATTAAAATCACCCGGTGTGTTTAGTTTATTTTTATTAACCGGATAAGATGTTTTATTTGAATCAGAAGTTGCTATTAATATAGAATAAACTTATTTTCGAATTAAAAATAAATTAGATTTCAAAATTACTTTATGTTTAACATACTCGTAAAATCTAAAGATTAAATTATTACGGTATTATGACCTCAATTACTTTAACATAGAAAAGAAAAGTTGAATTTTGCAAATTATCAAAGTAATTTGGGATTTGGATGTAAATAGAAGGGATGGCCATCCAAATAGTATGCTTACAGCAATGACCTATGTCCAAATCCAGACCATCTGCTGGTTATTAAAAAATATGGCTCTCATCCTCTCTAAAAGTATCATCTTAAATGTTATTATTTCTTATGTATTTTCTTTTAGTTATCATTTTAACACTGTTTGAATGAACATATAAATGATAACCCAATTAAAATAAGCGTCATAATTGAATAGAAAAGATGAATAATATTCTCTCGACAGCGCTTTGTGGCAACTTAGTAAACTACTAGGATAGTAGAGCTATGTTGCTACCAAATGGCCGCTTAAAGAATTTAACTAGTTAAGTTGATACTATTGAGCAACTTAAACAACAATATCTCCTACTAGTAATAACATTCTACATTATCGGTCTATAAAACACTTTTACTGTAGTACATTTAAGTACGACCAGAAGTAAGTAGACTTTCCACTGTATTTCTTCTCATTTTAAACTATTTAAGGCTAAGATTGGTGTTGTCCAGCAGCCTAAACACGATAATCTACCAAATTCCTTATTGCTATTTATTATTCTCACTACAAGGATTCCCTAAGCCAAAATTGTAAACGGGTAGGGAACCTCTTGTTTTATAGCAGTATGAATAAAAAATAATAGGTACTAGGTACATTTTATAGTTAGCTATCTTATAAATAAACAAGTATATTTAGTGTGAATAAAAGAAGCTAAAGTTAAGGCTGTATCTGAATAGTCCAAGGATCCTTAAGTTGTAGTCTTGATGAATTAACACTTGCCACGCACTTCCCAACGAAGACTGCATATTAAAGTTTAAACTATTTGAATGGTGACGGCCTTTCTACATATCCGGGTTTGTAGTGCAGCTTTCTAGCAATGATCTTAGAAACCATATAAACACACCTATTAGCCCTAATGAAAATAATATGGTGTACTAAAATTGACTCATTTTAAAATATTTTTTTTATTACAACGTTTGTTTATCGTACATCATGCCGAGAAACAATTTAATAATGTTGGCAATAATATATGCTAGATGTAGAATGAAGACACAGACTCCGTATCCGTACGTCCGTTGTCTGTACTCTGTGGTCCATAAGAAATCAATGCCACAATATCAGATTGCTCTGGCCACAGAGTCCTTATCTGTAAGTCCTTACTCCGTAGAAGTTGCCCAACTTTAACTTTCTACGGACTACCAATCACAGCCGAGTAAATATGTGCATGCACATTGGAATAAAAGAATGAATGGCAGTAAGAGGATCCTTTGTTATGGAAACATATATAACATGAAAAGATGGATACATGTGGAGCTATTTCAGAAACATTTTTCTAAAAATCTAAACACCCTGGGAAGAGCGGCTTCTAGGAAAATGTTTTCTGAGAAATACCAAGTTCTTAGAAATATTGGCTTTGCTTTTGTAGGTTTAACACCCCCCATTATCAAAAATATTAAAAGCGCTTGTTTTGTTTTCATCCAAAATACTAGTACATCTGTTTTGCATTTTCAGGCTATTGCAAACACTTATTTATTTCAAGTTTGATAGTTAAAATTGAGCCATAAATATATTTCTTGTGATAGTACCTTACCTACATTTTAGTATATACTGAAAGTTTTCTCGACAAAGTTGTTTTTGGTTTCTTTAATTCTTATATTATGATCAGCTGACTGCTGACGCTCGCTCCTTGCTGTAGACGATTTTCTTTCGAATTTTTTGATTGGACGAAGTCTCTTACTATCTCATTGGTTGAAACGGTGACGTGATTATGGATATTGAATCTGTAATCGCTAGTAGAATTTCTTACGGACCAGGAACACGGAGTACAGACTACGGACCTACAGATATGAGGTTTTTTGTTGGGGGCTTGATTATTCGATGTTTTCATATCAGTTTATAATTAATGGCTATGATTAAAACTCAGAATCAAGAACATATAAGAAACCAACCTTTTCTTTATACATTTTAAATAAATGTTCTGATAGTAAATATTTGAATTTCACAAGACATGATGATGAGAAAATATTAGTATACACCACTGACCAAAGTATTATTTAAAATAGCAGTTAACAAATTCATTGAGCTCTAGCAGACGAAAAGAGTAAAGTAAAACAGTTGCAGATCAAAAACCGCACTGATGGTGTGTCGACGACGTTATCGTTTTCATCCTTGAGCTCAAGGGTGTGTGCAGGGTGCATCGGCGACCTTCATGACTATTCAGACAGATCTATACTTGGTCACATGATTGCCAATGAAATTCGCAAGGGCACTTATCAAGGCGACAGCGCATAACTAGACTATTCAGATACAGCCTTAGTCTTGCACTGGATTAAGAGACCACCAACAGAAACTAATATGTGGTCATACATATTAAATAAGAAAAAACAAATGTGCTTTGGGGAATGGTATGCAGCTTACAGCAGTTTAAAGACTTAGTTTCTATGACATATACAAATTTTAAAATAATATTTGGGACAAAACCTAAGAAATTGACCTTTTAGGCATATTTTTTTCTCTCTAAAAACCCCAAATTTACAATATTTATACCAGCATTAGGCTTGCACTCACAAAAATGCAGGGAACCAAATAATACTAGGTTCAAGATTATATAAAAAAAATTTGTTATAATGAACGATTCAAAACCAAACTATTCTAAGTGACACAGGAACAAATACTGAAAAATTGAACGATTGAATCTTTACGTAGATTACCTATAAATGCACATTAATATTCTGCAGCGTCCACACTTCTCTCTTTTTCACAACAAATACATTTATTGAAAATTTTAATCTTTTATTAACTATATAAATCAAAACATTCATGCATTCTCGTGGTTTTTAATCAATTTGTGCATGTTTTATATATTCATTAATACCTACCTTACTGTAGTTTAGATACGCTGACAGAGTAAAAATATGGCAGCATCAGCATCTCGCGAGAGAAAACACATGACTTTAACAATCAAGACAAAAACCAATATTATAAAAAGACTTGAAAAGGGGGAGAGTGGGGCATTTTTAGCCAGGATGTACGGAATAGGGAAAAGCCACAATAAGTGATTTAAAAATCAAAAGAGAGACTATAGTGCAATGTGTGTCCAAACTGGATTCGGATGATGGGCCTAAACACTGAAAATAAAAAACTGCTGTGAATACAACACTTGAAGGCGCTGTTTATTTGTAGCTTACACATAGACAAAGCTTGGGAGAGCCTATATCAGACTCATCGGTGTGCGAAGAATCTTTGGATTTAAATAAAAAATTAAATGGGCCCTCCAACTTTAAAGCTAGTAGCAGTTGGCTGCAAAACTTCAAGATGCTTTACGGCATTAGAGAGCTTCAAATTCAAGGCAAGATCCTATCAGGTGACCACATTAAAGCAGAAGCATTCAAGGTCAATTAACTGGCGCTCTCTGCCTAGTCCCTTGCATCTCAACGCAAATAGGAAGCTTTGGGTTTTAAAGTTAGTATAAACAAAATCACCACCATGGTTTGTTCCTTAATGCAATTGGTACATATTACCTTCCATTATTGGTGATCGGAAATAACAAGAAACCTCGTGCTTTTAAAATTGTCACCTACAGATCACAGAAAAGCTCCTGGATGACCGCTGCAATTTTTTTTAGTTTGGTTTTCAAATTTTTTTACACCAGAAGTAAAATAGTACAGGAAAAAAGAAGGTAAGGTAAGGAAAGTGCTCCTTCTCTTTGACAATGCACTTACTCACCCAGGTATTGATAATGTAAATGCAAGTGATAAAAACTTTGTGGTCAAGTTTCTTCACCCCTAATGTCACTGCCATTCTGCAGCCGATGGGCCAAGGCATAGTTTCTAAAATGAAGAAGTGTTACAGTAGGAGTGTGTGAAGTTTCGAAACGGCTTTGAAACAAACATCAGCTTTGACTTTGCTTCGAAAAAAATTACAGCTTCGAAGATTCCCCAATAAAAATATTGACAGCTCAAATACTCAATTTATGTTAAATTACCGCCATTCTGAGCTGTTTTGTATATTACAAATTACTATTCCTATGGTAAAAATCTGAAGTAAATTAATTGCATGTTGTAATAAATAGCTTGATATATCAGATTGAAATAAAAATATTGCAAACAATTATGTAATAAACAATTTCCAAGTATATTTAGTTCATAAAGTAACTTAAATAACCACAATATAATGTTTTTTCAAGTGTAAAATAACTAACAAAAAATATTTGAATTTTGATTCGTCTTAGAGAATATTTCATAATATTCGATTCAAGTTCGCTTTGAAATGAAAAAGTGGACTTCACACACCTTTAAGTTACAGGAAACAGATCCTACATTTGCTTCTAGCTGAACGGAATGAGAACAGTGGGATTGAATTTTCAAAGATAAACATAGAGGACTGCATGGAAAAGTTAAACTGTCCAAAACTTGAAAAACGGATGGAATAAACTATGGCCTCAACCGACAGAGGGTGGGGGTGGAAATGTCCAGGATGAAAACGTGACAGAAGAGGTTGCTGCCATATACCTGGCTTCAAGGAGTGTGACGAACAGGATGTTAATGAATAAGGCTCTCAAATTTATGATGATGATGAGATTGTCAGCATTTTTGCAGAGTCCAGTAATGAAGATGCTGTTGATGATAGCAGTGATGATGATGGCCCTTCACATTCAGATGCATTTGAAACTGCCATGAACGGGTGTGAAAAGCAGAGCTTTCATTGTTAAAAAGACTAAAAGATCTTGCTGCTAAAAATCATAAATCAACATTGTTGCAAAAGAAAATTTGTGATATTTTTGTTACTATCAATTAGTGATTTGAAATATTACACAGCCTATCTTTTTGCGTCTTAATTCTCCACATTGGTAAAAAAAAAAATTTTTTTTAAACAATTACTGTAGGGCCTACTGTACCTTATTATATTGTATTCTATTGGTCTCGTTTATAAAATAAAATACATCGACCTACTTAATCCGAACCACCCCCGGTCCCAATTATTTCGGATTATCAAGGTACTACTGTAATAATAAATATTTTAAGCCTTAAGGTGAAATATTATATAAAATATATGACTAGGTAAGGTTCCTTTCCAACCTTCCGCTAGCCTTGGTACCGTTCCATTCATTAATAAATTAGAATTTCAATAACTATTCATAAATACAACAAAATACAAGAACAAAAAAAAAATACATGGCAATAATCTTTACAATGCACACTCTTATATGTGTTGAGTAACATCCTCATCTTAGCTTTTGTGTTCCTCCCTCCCCTTCCTCTCTAAAGCTTATGTTATTTCCATCTCTCTGGCTTGGTATGCTATGACACCCGAGGGGTGCAAGAAAATAAAACTTATATTTGTGATGAATTTATTTTGTTAAATAATAATTGTCAAATTGAAATATGGACCTATGTTAATTTTATTAATTTTAAAAGAGTGGTGGTCAAGGCATGTTCACTAGTGCCCCCACTCTCCCTTCATTATCCACCTTTACAGTTGATAGAAAAATAGTTTCAAGACATGTATCTATTGTGACAAGTGTATTTCTTGTTAAATTGCTAATAGTCCATAGTGATTTAGTTAGCCCTGCATTATCAATACCAAATTATTGACTCTATTTACAGATCAGATTACCAAAGGTAGGGCCTAAGTGTTTGATTGGTACACCTAAGTGAACCGAGCCCTTGTGGGTTTTACGCCGATGTACTGATCATGCTAATGTGTTAGAGAATAGTAAGGTTGCTTTTAGATGACATACACTCAGATTTGCATGGAAAATATTTAAGGAATAATAACCTCATAGCTCTCAACTGAGATCGAACACCGAACCCCGTCCTTGGCAGTCCAGTTCATTGTGAGATTAGTGCCTTAGATCATGCGGGTCTCGTAATTATATTAATTAGGTATTCTACGCACATGATTTGAAATTAATGGATGAATTCTAAATTACAGCATTAAAATTGTATTTTCCATACAGAAATGATAATAAATTCATAACACCTATTTTTTTTTAAAATCCAATTCACAAGAGCAGAAGATTTATATTTCTTTTGTCTGGTTGAGAGATAAAGTCGGTTTTTATTTTATTTTCTTCAATCTCTTTTTACAGAAACGGCTTCCATTGCAAAACACATCGTATTCACACAGCTGATTTCATAAATGAGTGTAGTCGAGTTGATATTTTTCCTGCGAGCATCTGTGAATCACAGTGCAACGCTTGGCATCACTGCCTTGAGTTTTCACGAGAGGCTCATCTTCTTCAACTTTACACAGATAGGTCGCAGAATACAGCACCAACACACTTTTTTGAATTAAAATAAAATTGTACCACTTTATTTTAGTTTATAACATTATGTATGTTGAAAAATGAAAGGATAATTATTCTCAATCATATCTACTAGGTTTAATGCTTTGTCTGCAGATTAAAAAAAAAAAACATAACAGTAAACCATGAAAATACGACCATGTAAAAATTATCTAAACAAAGCTGCTTACAAATATTTAACTTTTAATTGGCGTTAAATTATACTAAAGGATAGAGAAATGTGTCTATTGTAATATAATGAAAACAGTTTTAGCCTAAGTATTCCCATATTTCAATGACAATATAAATTGTGCACTGTAATTATGTCATGTGATGCATCTATATAAACCCAGCCTTAAGCCCCATTTATAGAATCTGTAAGCTCTGCATCCTTCTAATCCTTAAAAATGAAAATCACGTCTACATAGTTATCTGTAGTCACGTTGGCCGTGCCCTCCTATGAGAAAGTTGGAGACATCGCCTAATTAAATTATTTGAAAGAAAATTTTCTAGAGCTAGGCACAAGCAGATGATATCCTAGCTGAACAATTATTAACACAAGTAATTACACAACATATTATTTTGATAAAAGGTTTAGGATAGGCTATATTTGAAAGGTAGGTTAAGTACAGTCGCAAATAATGTTTAAAACATGAGCTAGTTAGTGTTGCTATGATAATGCCATTGATGCTTTCATTTCGATGCATGTGCACGCTTACTTTGTTGTGATTGGTAGTCCTTAGAAAGTTAAAGTTGAGTCAACTTCTAGGAGTGATAAGGATTAAGGAATTAACGATAAGGACTCTGTAGACAGTGCGATCTGATAATGTGGAGTCTATCTCTTACAGAGTACTAAGCACCTTATGGGTAGAAAGTTTGTAGATGGGTTAAGTGTTGAAGCCAAGGTCATTAAGGCTATATCATTTAGTTATATTATTGCAAAAATAATCAGTTTTCTGTAGGTAGTGTGTGGAGGCAAAATGGGGCAGCTTATCTCCAATAGTTCAAAAATACATATTTTTTACATCACCAATTCTTTTAAAGGGATTTAGCTTCGTAAATGATGATGATGATAATAATAATAATTTAGCTTACTAATGGACAATCTATTTCTTGTGTACACTTATGTTTATTTTGAAAGTTAGCAAGCTTATCTTGCATGGCCCATTATGGCTTAGCTTTTTAAGATAAGACTGCTACCTTTCAGGGTAGATGAAGTGTACTACATAGTTTATTAGTAAATTTAAATAAAATTAAAAAATTGTTCTAATTATTTTGTGTAAAAGGGGGCCTCCAAAATTCCATTACACTGGGCTGTCCTATAAATAATTATTACCCTTTCTGTTGAAAGTATTAGTGTAGTCATCACAAAATATAGTTTTAAGCACTAGAAACTATGCCATTACCACCACAAAAGCAGCTACCCCCTTTAATTTTTGCGAACAGGAGTTACTTGCTGCAAGGAGTGCATTGAACACACTATATTTAGTAGTAAGTTGATCACATAGAGGCCCAAGGTTTGATAGTTTTCAAAATAAAACTACAGTCAACTCTCGATTTAACCACCTTTCACGGTTCCCTGGAAAAGGGTCGTTATTTCGAAGCGGTCGTTAATGGAATTTTAACCGATTTTGTTCCGCCCCTGACCCTCATATGCAAAAATGGGATTTTTTTAGACAAAACATGAAAAAAAAACACACATTTCTTAATAAAGTCCATCATGGAGGCCTGCTTCGTTTTAGCGCCAGTTTGCTCGATAAAGTCTTTCACTTTATAGAACTGGAACCACAGCTCTTCGCTAGCGCCCTGGCGCTTAAGTGCTCTTGAGTAGACGTCCCTGGCTTTCGTTGTGGGGATGTCTTCAGGCTCGTCTTCCATTTCTTCCTCCCCCTCTTCATCGCTGGACTCCTGCTGCTCCCTGATTATATCGGCGTTGTCGAGGGTGCCCCAAAGTGTGATGTCATCATCTGCTGCTATGTACTCCTTATACGTGCAGTCTAGGGCAGTCTCTGCCACGTTTCCTCGTCGCATGGCCAAGTAAAAGTCAGGGGGGCAGACGAAGGGCTGTTGATGAGCCAGGCTGCGGTTCCGTGTAGGGGCCTGGCTGAGAATTGCCGTTCACTGACGGTCGTCTGGGTCTTCGGCGCTGGCAGGGGTGGGAAGCACATAGACTGCAGTCTCTTCGTTGACTCGTAGGACAAAGTGGCTGTGTCGGAAGCAGTCGGCGATTACCACCAGTCTCACGACCCTCCAACTGGCGACGATTCTCTGCATGGCCCTGAACCCTTCCCATTTGTTGACCTCCTTGCCCATGTCGAGATTCCACACCATACTCTGCACAAGCTCTCGCGGAACTTCACCTTCACTTGCTGGATTATTCCCCGGTCCAGGGGCTGAAGCAGGCTGGTGGTGTTCTTTGGCAGAAAAACCAGCTCGATGTTCTTGAGTTTGTCTAGAGCAGGATGTGCGGGACAATTGTCGACGAAGAGCACGACTTTTCTATTTGCGGCGTCCATCTTCGAATCGAAGCCTTGAAGCCACCTCGTGAACAACCTCGAGTTCATCCATGCCTTCTTATTAAAAATCATAGTCACAAGGCAGGATGTTGCCCTTGAAACCCTGGGTTTCTTGAACTTCCCGATCATGAGGTGCTTCATCTTATCGCCGCCGTCCATGTTGCAGCACAGTAGGACGGTGCGGCACTCCTTGCTCCTCTTCGCACCCTTGCACTTATCCCCTTTCACAGCAAGAGTGTGATCTGGCATGAGCTTGTAGAACATGCCCTGCTCGTCAGCGTTGTATACATCTTTAGGCTGATAGCGCCTAAGGATGTTTCGGAGCAAGGGCATCCACTCCCTCACTGGTGTTGGGTCGACTGATGCGCTTTCACTGACGACCTTGTGGCTGGATATGCTGTGATGCACTTTGAAACGTTCTAGCCACCCACTTGAACACTTAGTTTTTTATACCCAACCTCAGGGAAAATTCACTGGCCTTCCTATGCATCATCGGTCCGTTTATAGGCACGTTTTTCGCTCTATGCTGGCTGAACCACTCCAGCATAATTTGCTCCAGATTCACGTGTGTCACACCCTTCAAATTTTTGGCCTTTACATTGTGGCCTTCCTTCTGCACTGCATTCTCAAGTTCTTCTCTTATTTTGAGAATCGTGAAAAGTGTTGACTTCAGGATGCCATGCTGCCATGCAATCTCAGTCTTTGTAATCTTCTTCTCATCCACTTCCTGGATGATCTCATACTTCTTAATGAGCGTCAAGAAGGGCCTCTTTCCACTCATTTCGTCGAAATTAAAAGTTCGTATCAAATAAAAAAATAGCGTGGGTCGTCAAAAATCATTCACAAAATGAAACAAAAAACATAACCAAATCGAAATAACAATGTTAAGCAATAGCGTGGCTTGTCAAAAGCCGTTCACAAAATCAAGCAAAAATATAACAAAATCGAGAATCGAAATAATAATGGCAAAAACAAGCCTGGCGCATGATGTAGCGGTAGTCGCGTGGGGGGAAACATTGTCTTGCTTGTGGGAGGGGGTGGACAGAGTCAAGTGCTATTGGCTGGCATTGATAGGCTGGTGTCTATTTTTATACCTGACCTACCCAGTTACTAGTAATACAACGCTCACAAAAATAATCGCAGCCCAGCAACCTAAATAAGTGTAACCAACAAATTTTACGGCCGATTTCCTTAAAATTTTCGACCATTTTCCCACATTTTCACGGTTCCCGAAAAAAGGGTCGTTACTTCAAGAGGGACATTATTTCCTGGGTTGTAGAATCGAGATTTGACTGTACTGTACAATCATACCTCAAAAGTAAAGAGGTTTTTCCCTTAGACTTAAATTATATAAATGTAACATTGTTTCCTTTGAAACAGGGTGGAATGGAATAGCTGCGAGGTAATCCTAAATGAAGAAATTGTAAAACTACACGTGCATCAACAACACGTAATTATGTTCTCATTTATCAAACATATATCAACAATGACTCCTTGCAAGAAGGTACTTTTCCACAGATATTTATCAACAACATTTGAACAACATAGTCTAAAAAGGACCCTAGAATGCCTCAACCATCGCAGCATCCTGAGAGTTTCAGGCAACGAAGTGACAGAGTTTTTACAAGGACTTGTCACTAATGATATGCGCCATTTGGAAGAAGGGGCTTTAAGTATGTATACAATGTTTCTCAATACAAAAGGGCGTGTTCTCTATGATGCCATAATTTATCGAACAAATTCACAAAATGCTTATTATATAGAAAGTGACTCGGCAGCAGTAAACTCGTTGCAAAAACATTTGAAATTGTATCGTGTACGTAGGAAAATAGATATTGAGAATGTTGAAAGTGAATTAAAGGTTTGGGCTTTGTATAATGCTTATGTTGCTGATGAATTTATAAACAATTGTGATAATTCTTCACAACTAAACAATTTAACTGAACAGATTTTATCGCAAATTGACTGTACAATCAAAGAACTCTCAAGAAGAGATATTATCGCTTGTAAGGACCCACGACTGACTCTTCTTGGTACACGGCTTTTATATGCAGCTAATAAGAGTGAGACAGATATCATCACAGAATTGGGTGGAGAAGTACAATTGCCTAAAGATGAAGTACAATATAAGATTTTACGATATAAACTCGGTGTAGGGGAAGGTGTCATTGAAATTCCATCAGGCAATTGTTTTCCATTAGAAGCAAACTGTGATTATCTACATGGGGTGAGTTTCCACAAGGGTTGCTACATCGGACAAGAACTTACGGCAAGAACACATCACACAGGTGTTGTGAGGAAACGTTTAATGCCCCTTATATTTGATCTGGTCCCCAAGAATGGTCTCGAACATGATGCACCAATATTGGCAGCCACAGGAGTACCCAAGAAACCAATTGGCAAGCTGCGTGGGGTAGAAAGAAATGTTGGGATAGGCCTTCTGAGGGTTTCTGAAGCGCTCGATTCTGGGACATTTCAAATTTATGATGGAACAGGACATACAATGAAGCCATTTTGGTGGCCCCAAGAAGCACCCAAAGAACGTGTGTCATTAGTAAAACATTAAATGACTAAATATATTTTGTATGTATCCATTTTTTTGTATGTGTTTGATTGATCTGATAAAGTTATAAGTAGTTTTTGATGTGAAAATTGCTAAAAGAGATTTATTTATTTGGCTATCCTAACATTGTCATTCCAGTCCTATTTTTTTCTTACAGATAACTTAGCAAATAAGTGACTAACAAAGATGGAAGCAGAACCTCCGGCACAGATTGAAGGAGGAGAATTTGTATGCTCCACATGTGGATTGACTGAGCACTACACTTATAAAGGGAAACAACCTCCATTCTGCAAGAAAATCTCATTCATAGATGACAGTTATGTCATGAAGGACCCCTTCTCCCCGCCAAATAAAAATCAGTTTCTACTGTTAGGGTCCGACTGTCATCTTTGTAATAAACAAGTATGCCAATCACAAAACTGCAGTCTTTTTTACTCAAAAAGATTTTGTCAGACGTGTGCAGTTGACAATATAGGGTACTTTCCAGTTCAAATTCAACAAAAGTTGAAGAAACAGTTGCTGGAAAATAATTGATATGCATTTAAAATTATACTTTCTAGCAATTTATTAACAAATATAATCAAGTTAAGGTTTTGATTCATTTATTATATTTAATTGCATAAGCTTTAAACTTGACAAACTAACAAGAAATAATATTGTATTATTTGGTCATGTACATGTTCATCTAAGGTACATACAAAATACATACATATACAATTTTGTAAAAACCTTTAAGTTGTAATATGTAATTATTATAACAAGAAATTAAGTTCAACCGTAATAAAGAGTTTTTACAAGAATTAATTTTTTGATTTCTCTTTCCTAACTGCGAGTTGCTTTATAATCTTTTTTTTCTTCAATTCTGGTGTGCTTAGCTTTTTCTTCTTATTCTGAAAGAGTAAAATAAAGATTGCATTTAAATTAAATCCTGGAGTTACACTTTATATAATAATTACATTTTTTGTGTAAAGATTTTACGAAAACTTGGGAGGAACTCAAATACTGGTCAATAAATTCTGCTATGGCAACAATACAACCATGTTGTCTTCCACCTCAAACTTTCAGCGAATTCAGTCAAATTTGTTTTTAAAAGCAAAATTTGAATCGCCTTCTAGAAGTTAAATTTTAAGGACTAAATTTGTATTATTTTAAAGTTATACATTAAAACATGTTGTTTAGTAGGCTTAATTACAAAGGCCCACAATTTAAATAAAATTTCCTAGGGATCAAACATATACAGGGTGTATTTTAATTGGTGTCAAATATTCTAAGGGTGTATTCCAATCAACCAAACATTAATAAAAGTTCATATGAACATGGGTCTAGAAACGCTTAGTTTTAGAATTATTAAAGGTTCTCCTCGAATAATTGGTAGCAGAGGATCCATTGAATGGCCTCCTACTTAGTCAGCAGATTTGAACTGGATGGATTTTTTTTTAATCTCTGGGGACATTTAAAGTTCATTGTTTACTCAACTCCTGTTCCTGTTGATGTTTTAAGAGACCATATCATAAATGTATGTGGGCAAGTACGTAACACCTCAGATGATCCAAAAGGGTACAACAAAGCATAGAACGCAGGCTCAAAAGAAGGACACCATTTTGAACAATTTTTATTTGTTTCTGTTAAACTTTGTCTTGTTTAGTTGCTTTACTTCTTCTGTTGGATTATTAATTGAACAGTAAAATTCCTCCTACTTTAGAAACTGTTTCTAGACCCATGTTCAAATGAACTTTTATCAATGTTTGGTTGATAGGAATACACTCTTATAATATTTGACACCAATTAAAATACACCCTGTATAATACCATGATCAAACACACACAAAATACTGTTCATATTTCTTATGGCTATGATATTTTGAAAAATTTATTGTAGTTTTGAATCGCATGTTAAATTCAATACTGAGTGTGTTTCATTACTATATTTTTTTAAACATGGTTACTTAAGAAAGTTTTTATTCTTAATTTTGGTTTAAAGTACCTATAGGTAAATTCTGGTTGTTACATACCTTTTTAAGTTTCTTTGTGTCAAGTAGAGTTTGACCTTGAAATTTTCCTGGACCACCTTCTGGAAAGTTTTTAACCATGGGCTCTTTAATCTTAAGAGAATTCTTGACAACCTTTAAGGTTTCTGTCGATTGTTGATTTTCACTATTATTTTCAATATTGTTCTTAATCTTCCTTTTCAGGTGCTTAGCCTTTTTAGAAACCTTGCCTTTGGTGTTTTCATCAGACTGTACAACTTTTCCACGAAACTGTTTCTTCGGTTTCTTTGAACTGGTATATCGGGTTATGCGGAGCTCTCTGTCTTTCAGCTTTTCTCCGTTAAGTTTCAGAGCGAGTTCAACACCATCAGCATTCTAGACAAGTCAAAAAATAAGACTACTTAATTATTCTGTTTATATTTTCTAGTTAGCAACAATACTATAATCAACTAAACTATTTTGACTGAAAACATCAAATTAGGTCTATTTAAGCATTAATAGACTTGCATTAGTGTGGCACATAAGATAATTGAACATGTAAAAACATGTTATGACTGCTGTTTCTCAGGCAACCACCCTCTCTCTACCTTGCTAACACAAGTTAACAAGGCAAAGCCGCAGAGCTTGGGAACCACCATGACTGGTTCTCAAACTTGAGTGTATAATGTTATTTAATCTCCCACCACAGAAGTGCAGTAACCATGTGCATAACAAAGACAGCTGATAAATCACCATGTGAAGATAATCAAGGAACTATCTACTACCAACTAACAAAGTACCTTTCAACACAAGACAGTAGAATGAAGACAATTGGACGTAAATAGAAATGGGTCACAATAATTAAGAAATGAAGTCCATCTTTTGTTATTCTCTCAAATAAAGGTTGTGCCAAAGTCTGAATTCGCCTTGTGTCACATCTATCGTCTCAGATTGAACCACTACACACACCATGCTAGGATTGCGCTCTTAAGGTGGTGATATAAGGGACGCGATAAATAGTATTTTTGCATTTTTTTGTCAAAACAAATCAGATATTGCTTCCATATGGACTTAAGATTATTATTATTATTATTATTATTATTATTATTAGCACCGCGTCTGACTACCCGTTCAGGTTATACGCACTTACGCTAATCTGTAATGGTAGGGTGATTGTGAGATGAAATGGAGGACCTACAGTTTAACGTGGAATCCGAACCACGGTGGAGGCCTGGCATTCCTCACATTCACACGTTGTGATTAATACACATTTTGTCAGAGGTGAAGGAAGGGTTTGGTAATCAGATAAATCTGTGCCGGGACTGAGGATTGAACCCCGGACCCTCAGCTCAGAAGTCTGACACCTTACCCCTAGACCACCAGGTCACCTTTTTATGGACTTAAGAGTTTTTGAATATATGTCAAGGGCTTCTTGGAATTTAATTACAAATTTGTGTTTCCGTTTAAAAAGTTTCTCATCTAATGCCACTATACTCATGACAGATATTCAAGAATGGTTGATACCACCATTTGAAGAAAATTAAACTCTCATGTTTGTAATGAAGCAATATTTGATTTATTTTGGACATATAAATAGTGAAAAAACCCTTTTCTCACATCCCCTACATCCCCACCTTAATACACCCCCTTATTAGGTAGGCCCATCCAGATCCTTGCCCTTCGGCACATTACCATCACTGAACATCAACATATCATCTTTACCTATGGCTGCTCAAAGACCCCCTCACGCTCTGTGGATAACGATGACAAACGTTCATATAGGTAAACACCACATGACTAGCCCTATATTGAAACAAAAATATTTCTGATTTTATTATTAGGGGCCATACATGTATTACGTTGCAATTTTAGGCCTTTTTGACCCCCCCCCCTCACATAACGCTATGTAACACTTTCGCAAACCCCCCCCTTAAGTTAAGTAACACTTCCAGTTCCAACTATTAAAAAAAACCTTTCCCTAATGTAATTTTCGAATGGGCTTTTTTTTTTAAGTAGACTAGTTAGTTTGATGTTGGACCTTATAGGTTTAAAATAAATAAGAATTTGAATAAAGGATGCAATTTCTAGTCAAACAGTTTTATTTGTATTTACAAAAACCACAATTTTAAAAGTGTGATAAAGCTTAAGTTTATACATGACTATTTTTAAAGTGTGTTTTATAAACTGAAACTTTGTTATGTTATGCTAGCCTAAGCCACTGCTTCCCCCATGTCGCGGAACATAACGCTACAATAACCCCCTTCTCCCCCTCAAGAGCGTTAAATAATACATGTATGGCTCCTTACGAAAAAAGATGTAATGTGTAAACTGTTCAAATGTGATTCAGACACATTGAAGAATTCATTTAGCTATAGGTGCAGCTCTCCAGGGGTAGGGATGAATGGTTTAAGGATTTTGACTTTGTGATTTATCGTATCTGTTAAATCAATATTCACAATATATCACAATTTAATTATTTGAGTTTTTATGGATATGTTTAGGGAGGGGGGATTATTTTGTTAAAAGGGGGGATTATTTTGTTAAAAGCCCAGTCACAATCTCTAATCAAAAAGAAACAGTTGTTTAGAATTGTTGTTGGGAATAAGCATTTGAGTGAAGATATATAATTGCTATGCTTATTTTCTCAAACTAGCAATAACAAAAAAACTCAAATATAAAATAAAATTAATAATTTTGGTAAAAATTAAGCTTGATGGTCTGGTACCCATTATTTGTTGAGCCTTAATCTAATTTTAATACGAATATATTTGTTATTTATAACACAAAACAATTTTACCTATGGCTATGAAACATGGTCACACTTTGAAAAGAAATTTAAGGTGTTTGAAACAAAGTGCTTAAGAAGATATTTGGTCCAAAAAGGGATGAAGATACAGATTGAAGGATACAATCAATGGTGTGTTAGTTTTAAATCACTTAGAATTTCTCTTGGCTTTTTTAATCTACTAAGTGAGTAAGATTGTTGAAGAAGACATGAACACATGATGACAGAGTATTTAGAGGTTTTTCAACACGTGTAATAGCAAAACGCAACTTATTATTTTGAAAAACACGAAACTTTCTATTGAACTTTTTTATCTGCATCTATTTGATCTGATTGAAATTTATTTTTGAGTGAGTTTTAAAATCTAACAAATTATGAAACATACATAAATTTTATTTAACATAAGCCGCACAAACTTAAAACGAGTGGAAACAATATCGATAGCAGTTGATGATGTGACAGATTCCACAGATATAGATTAGATGAGCATATTCACACTTTATTTTGACAGCAGTCGTTTATGTAAAGAATTGTTAGCGCTACTTCAACTGAAAGAAAATACTACAGGTCAAGCTATCTTCAAAAAAATTCAAAACTTTTTATTGAAAACAAATTGATTCACAGAAAATTTGTCTCCTAGTAACAAATGGTGCTTCCTCCATGATTAGAAGCTTTATCCCCTAAAACAGTGACGGCCAAACTTTTCGACGAGTGGGCCAGAATAAAAACATCAGGCAGGCTAACACAGTTTATTAAAATGTTACAATGGTACATTTTACAAAACTACTGTACAGTTAAATTCTATTAATTATTAAATGGATTTGTATTATAATGATATCTAATTCTAATACAATTTGAGTTGTCTACATTATTTAACAAATACTCAAATAAAATAATACTTGAATCAAGGAGTGTATGAGTGGAGCTGTTATTGTTCTTTTAAAAGTGTTTCAGAGTTTAGTTCCAAATGGAACTAGGTGACCCTCAGAAAAAAAAAAGCTAAGTGACTGTTTCTAACACTACTTTTTTGAAGTTTCATGATAGAAAACACTAATTGCTCACATATATATGATAAAGAAAACATGGCGATAACCTTCTGGGTATGAGATAACAGATTTGGGAAACTTGATTTCGATAAGGACTTGTAGAACTAAAGTTTTGGGACTTGATAAACAACTGCTTCAATTGTGTGTTAAATTGCAATTCAATTAACTCAAGCTGAATGTCCGGTTTCACTGTTTCGCAATACACATTAAACGGCATACTGAGACGAGATGAATAAATGTCGATAGCCCGTCCCCTACTAATAACAGTTACTCTCAACCAAACGTTAACATTCCAATCTCGTGGATGGTTTGCGTAGTCTATTATTACATCTCTGGACACTGGTCACTAATCTATAAAATATAAATAAAACAAACTTGTGTGAAATTGATTTTTTCTCGTTTTTTCACACTTTCTCTTGAATCAAAATTTAGAATCCTTTTGCAGGCCGCATTGAACCTGCCCGCGGGCCGTACTTTGTCCATCACTGCCCTAAAATGTAGTCCTTACACCGCATTATTCACCCGTGTCTTGTGCGCCCGACTGATACAAAGTACAGCCTTCATCAGACTGTCCCGCAAATTATTAAACATGTCTGCATACCACCAAGCTCTTTTGATTAGTAATTATATTTGTTGTTTAAGTAAGGTTAAAGTTATGGAGACGTTTATTGAGCTAAAAATAAAATGATCATGTTTCTTGGATCTTCAACTCTAAAAGGAGCTGCAGAATTCAAAAACTTGCTGCAGGGTGAAACTTTTATGTTTGAAGTTGGGTTATTATGCGATGTTTTTTGTCACATTAATATGATGAATAGTAACCTTCAAGGAAAATACAAATGTATAGTTATTGCATCTGGTTGGAAAGAAAAAAATGCAGTTCAAGAAAAACTTTTAATATTTTCTTTGGACTTTACATCAAGAAAATTACTTCATTTTCTTCAACTACATAAATTCTCGATGCTTCGTCAAAGAATTTTAACCCTGTTTTAGTTAATGTCTTGAGTAATATGAAGATAAACTTTGAAGACTTATTTAAAGACTTCAACAATGAAATAGAAATAATAAATTTTGTAGGAAATCCATTAAAGTCCAAGGGACAAATTTGTTTCTGGAATTTGTTCACAACTTCTACCTCAAATTGACGAAGGACTTTTTCAGTTAAAACTAATTGACCTGAGATCATTATTGGCAATGAGTGATCACTCTTAAGATGTATGGGTGGTGCAGTTTTGGATTGGCATTGATTCAAACATGTGTCCAGATATAAAAAAACTTGCTATGTTCTTATTAACTATGTTCAGGTCTAGATGTGCTTGTGAATCATCCTTCTCGCATATAAACACTATCAAGCGCAACACCTGTAGCTCACTGGGAAATAAGCGCTAAAAGACTGTCTTCAAATAGAACCACATTTTTCAGATTTGGTAAGGGACCATTATTCTTATTAAAGATTTATATTTGAATTATGATTTATGTTTAAATAATTTTGACACGATTTATGTTTTCATATTTTCTAGAAATATTCTAACTTTTATATTTAATGTTACTGAAATAATAAAATGTATAATCAAATGTAATACGTTTAAAAAATATATTTTAATAATGCTCAAAACTATAGCCGACTAAATTAAATGTCTCGCCTACCAAATATTATGATTTTATGGAGTTGCCTGCTTGGATGACTGATTAAAGATCCCTGCTCTAGTTTATCAATAATTTCATTTTATACATATTTTATCTAAAATTGAATACCTTTAACACAAATACTAAAAAAAATAGACATATATATATATATATATATAATATATTCTGTAGCTAACAGTGTTATATATAGTTTACCTGAAAGTTCACATATCCAAACCCTCTGCCAACACCTGTGTACTTGTCCCTTGAAACACGAATGTTTTCAATGTTTCCACATTCTTCAAACATTTTCCACAAGTCTTCTTCCTCGGCAGCTGAGATAACAAAATATAAAACTATTTATATATAAATGTATAGATTCATGAATGTTAGTTTTTTATTTGATACATTGTTTAATATATTATGATACAAGGGCATAAGTATGCAAAGGTGAGAGAGTATGGTAGCCTTAATTATTTTCACATTACACAACTTGATATAAAAATAAAAAATCAATCAATAGAAAAAATGGCAACCCAGACATGGGAATCAAACCCGAAGCCTTTGGTTTTGCGTGGCAATGCTCTACCAATGAGCCATCCTTGTTTGTCTTGTACCCAGGGCCATCTTTAATTAGTTGGTGTAATGAGTCAAAATGTGGTAAATGGTGAAAGTAACGACCACTCATAGTCTATGAAGACTTGTAAATGACAGTATGCTGCCATGCGGTTAGTATTATTAATTCATGTGTATCAAAAACTGATATGTGATGGCTATCGCCGGGATCAGTACCGAGAGCCGAGTCGAATTAAATTAAGAGAAAAATGACGACCTGGACACGGGAATTGAGCTCGGGGCATTTGGCTGATGGTAGAGCAGAGTATTGGCGTGCAAAACCAAAGGAGTTCGATTTTTACTTTCGCACAGAGAAAGTATTGTGACAATGAAAATTTTCGACATCGAGATTATGATGAATCTTTAGGTTATATGTGCCTTCGAGCCCAAAAAAGTGGTTCTTGCAATTCTGTGCCTCCATGTTTGTCTATTCCTGAGGTTAAAGGCAAAAGATTTGACAGATTTTGTTCAAACTTGATATTTAGATGTTATATGGTCATACATACCTCAGGACTTAATTAGATTTTAACTTTAGCCCTCCAATTAAGGGTAGTTTAATAACGATTCTAATTTGAATACTTTTTAATACAGGCATCGTACTTACTTAAAAAAGAGAAAATACTTGTCCTTATATATATATATATAAAGTTATTTTATGATTATTTTATTGTATTTCAAAATATTTAACTGAATATAGTATTTGTATCCAATGCGTAGGTGAAACATTGTACCGTACATAACTTGTTTGCGTCATGATCAATCAAATGGTTTAAATTTGTCGGTGCTATTTTGAAATTATATTTGTTAGACTTTTTGTGAAAGTGCTGTGAATAATTTTTTCAATTATAATAAAATGATAAATACGCTTTGTGCCCGACCTCAAAATAAAAATAAATAATACTGGCCTAAATTAATGTGATTAATTATCACATTCATATATTACCATATGTTTTACTGTATCTGTCAAAGTGAAAGATGTCAGCTGTTGGCATAGGGACACATTAGGGACTATTTCTAGTAACCTTTTTGAGCTGTCATCCAAGTGAACTCAGGTGGTGAATGTACTTTATGTCACTACTTTGTTTAACTTACCATTAGAGCTTTGTTAAAATTTGAAGCAACTTTATATTTGACAAGATAGCAGGTATTTGTTTCCTTAAGATGGGTACGTTGGTTAGGATACATGAATGGTGAGAGTTTGGGAAACAATGCTGTAAATGAATCAACCATTTTTGTCATATTGCTCCAATAGTTGCATAAAATAACTATGCACATATTACACTCAAACAGTGAATTGAGTCAAGCCAATGGCATGTGGTAGTTCCAGATTTTAAATTTTACCGTAAAAGTACCTAAGCCTATGTATTTATGTTTTGGTTGAAAATGCTACATGTAATTCTTAAGACCAAGACTATGCAGAAGGTTGTGTTTGAATCCCACTCAAAGAATGCCAGGACACGAGTGGTTCAGAGTCAATTTTAACTAGGAGCTATCTGGCATATTAACTGATTGACAAGTACATTGTTTAACCCAGCTTACAAAATGGGAGGTTTCCAATGAAGATCGCTTTCCTGGGATCATGTTCAGCTTTAGAGTTCTTCTCTGCAAGGTCAACTTGAATATGGTGTTCATCCAAAAGAGCGCCGTTAGCAGCAAGTGCCTTGTAAGCGGAATCCTTTTCCACAAAGCAGACAAACACGTGGATGTTAGTCCTGTCAGGGTGGAATTTTTTTGTTATGATGGCAACCTTCTTGGGTACTCTTGGGTCAGCCAATGGAGGGCATCTTAACCTCAAATTCTCCACTGCACCATACTTAGAAAAGTATCTTTTTATTTTGAATTTGTTCCAACTGTTAGGGACATTGCCAACAAATATTGTTCTAGATTCTTTCTCTTCATCACGTGGAATTCTCTTTTTTTTCCTGACTCGTTTACTAGATTTTACCGAGAAATCTTTTGATTTTTCCCTGAAATGAAATTAAACAAATTGCAATGATAAAACAAAGCAAGGTTCTAAATTATGACATGAAGTGATCCATAAACTCGTGCTCAAGTGTTACTTTTCTTTAATTATTACATCTATTTTTATGGCTTAATCAAAGAGTAAGGATGAGAAAGGTTGCCTAGAAGAAATGCATCCTCATTAACATGGAGATGGGATGTGATAACCACCTTAAGAGTACCTAGCCAAGATTTAAACCTCAATCTTTCCATCACTAGTAATTCAGTCTATTACAAGATTGATACCTTAGACCATGTGAACACCGGCGAGAGTACCAGTGTAAGTGTTTACTGACTTTGAGGCTTGAACGATGAAGCATAGCCGACACGTTTTAAGTTGCTGTAGAACTATTTCAGGGACATGATTTAGTATTTAATAAACATAATATAATTACTGAAAATGAAACACAAATTAAAGTAAAAACACTAACACACATTTAAAACACTTCAAAATCTCAAGGCCCCATGGCATCGTCAAAGGAAGGCCAGCTGCAGTAACTAGTTTAGGTGCATTGCACCATTATCAGGAGCTTAGAAATATTGTTATCTCATGTTAGAGCAGACAAGAAGTGATTAAATTCACTTGGCAGGCCAAGTATCTGCTATGCCAAAGTAGAAAGTGATCCAACCCTTGGAGAAGAAATGAATATAGGTTTCATATACATTTAATTTTGCTTGATTTATTAAATTTAATTTCAACTTACTTTATCTACTTAGTCAAATATATACCTCCCTTATTAAAAATATATAACCCTGATGATTATTTAGGAAAAAATAAGTTTTAGATATTGTTTAGGTCACATTTTAACCGTGATTTCATTTTGCCCAAAGTTTGTTTTGTTTGTTTCCTGACTTCTTGATGTGGGTCATTTTATATTGTAATGCAATACGCTATTGTAATTATATAAAAATTAATATTTCATTTCTTACTAAAACATTAAAATCTATACACTCCTTACCAAACTTAAAAATATTTTTTCAATAAACTATTAAATTACAGTAAATTTTTAAACTATTTTTGAATTTTATTTTGTCTTAACAAATTATTAAAAGTAAGAATTAAATGTGAACTCTTGATTTTTTTTAAATGGTTTTCTTAGTCTTTTCATGTTCTTACACTAATGTCTCATAGACCATCTTGGAACATTTTGCAAAAACTCATTTTTGTCTCTCTTTTAGAGGATATTAAAAGACCATATACATTACCTAAAACTAATCATTAATGTAGCCATGAGGCAAATGGTAAACTGTATTGATTTAATTTAATTTTTAAATAAATCCCTCAGGCCAGTATAGATGTAATGTATACGTGACTAACCTATGTTCCATAAAATATTCTATAAAAATATATTTGTAAAGATCAGTATTGAGCTTTGTATGATTATGATTTGTTAATGCAAAGTGCAAACTAATATGTCACTAGCTTGCATTTTGTTGTGATTCATTAACTTAAATTAAATTTTGTATTTTGTTTTAAAAATGTTGGCTTGGTTTCTGAAATTATATTAATTTGATATTAAATTAAATATAGTTTAGCATATTTCAGTTCAAAAAGACCTAAGTAATAAACAAGGATCAGATTTGATGACCTAAAAACTTTAAAAGATGACTTAAAATTTTCAAAAAATATTTTAAAACATGAACAAAAACTTGTAATAAATGCACAAGACTAAATCAAACATGTATTATTATTATTATTATTATTATTAGCACCGCGTCTTACTACCCGTTCGGGTTATACGCACTTACGCTAATGTGCAATGGTAGTGTGATTGTGAGATGAAATGGAGGACCTACAGTTTAACGTGGAATCCGAACCACGGTGGAGGCCTGGCATTCCTCACCTTCATAAGTTGTGATTAATACACATCTTGTCAGAGGTGAAGGATCAAACATGCAATTTAGAAATATAAAATGCAATAAAAAGCCTCAACTAAACTCTTGTATTCTGAATATAATAATGATTTACAAATATGTGCTTCAGAAGTAATGGCTACCCCAACTCAAAGCAACCCTTTACAGTTTAGTTGCAAACACAATAAAACCCAGGTTTTACTTTTAAACTTGGGCTTTTGCCAATCTTGAAAGGACTGGTTGATTCCTTTTGTAAGTTCATTACCCTCCTGGTCAAAAAATAATCTCTTGTCATTCAAAATCTAACTATGGCGTGGTGAAAGGAATTCCAAAGAAGGATTTTAATCACTTTCTAAATTATTTTAAAGATAGTTCTATAGTAATATAGTTAAAAACAAATTGAAGGTGACATAATTACTAGCTCTTAAAAAACTGCTCTAATATAACAAAAAATTACATTTAGGGGTTAATCATAAACCACATAACACTGTTGAGAGGGGGAGCTGTCTACATCAGTGTTACACAACACAGATTTCATACTTATGTTCTAATGTTTACAAATAATATAATTGTTCATGTTTTCATCGTTACTAAACATACTCATCTAGATAGTTTCTGATTCTGAGTAGTATTAAATATTAGTCCCTCTTATAGTGTCAAAAAAGCATCTCTATGAAATAAAAGGCGTGTTTTCACGGTAGACCTGATATCGATGTTTACGACCACAGCATTTTCGCGGTTGACCTGGTATCGATGTTAATGAAATGTTAAAGACGATACCAGAACCCAGTTTAGTAACGCTTTCCTTGACCAGACTAAACAGTATGGTTGTGACCGATGAGCAGAGAATTTGTGTGCCAATTTCAAAACAGCATCACTTCTTATGTTAAATTTAAACGAGTATAACTTTGTAACAGTGGTGTAGCGTGGGTTGCCAGCGCCCAGGGCAAGACAAGTATTGCGCCCCCTAATCCGTGAACCTTTAGCACCCCTTGAGTCCCTTCCAATTCAGAATTAAACCCCTTGGCCCCTAAGCACATGTAATGTATTCTGGAAATTTTTCAATAACAATATTGAGATTGAAATCTCTCTCCATTGAAAGTATTGCTAGGCTACACATTCTTTCTCAACTCATTATATATCTCTGATAAGTTTTAAGAAACTTATTTCACAACTGGCAGTTGAAACAGTGATAGTTAAAAAGATTCTTAATGTCACAACAAAGTTAGTCAAACTCTCTTGCAGCTTCCACTTGTACACCCATCGAAGCAAATCTAAAGCTGCCCAGTTAACAATCTGCTCATCTTCCTTATACAAGACAATGTAACAATTGTAGCGTTTATTGAAATAACCACTACAAGAAAAGATTAAAACATCAACGAAGCACTGGTGAAGTAATACTAAAGTGGACTTACCATGCCCCATCGCCCTATGTTGTTGTTATCACGTCTCCCGAGCCGGCCTCCCGAACTACACTCCACTATAAACTTTGTGCTAAGACTGACTGAATGAAGCACGGAGTTCAAGTCGGCGCAAGGTGTCATGGGAAAAATAGTGTGACGTATGATGCCCGAGATGTCAGTGAGCGATAGAAACTTTTAGTCTGGATCATTCTCCATGCTCCACCACGCTTCTAGAACCGTCCTTTCGCGTCTAGATGTTCCGTCCCTCTTATGTCATGTGTTGTGTTTCTCCTTTGTTTTGGCGTTTCCCCTCTCCCCCCTCTCTGAGCTAAAATATTGGCATAAATACTGGTGTAGAATAGAGGAATAATTACTCTTGTCTGGACTTCCTCCAGGAACACGTTGGTGTTCAGGATGAATACTAAAGGTATAAAATTCTTTTTCGGCAATTGTGTATCAAAATTCCCTTTTGGCTAACATTTTAAATTTAATGAACAAGTCCAATCTTTCAAATAGAAACTTAGCATTATTGTTGTTGTCTTGTAGACACGGAGGCCCCTTCCGGGTTGTGTCGAGTAACATTTGGTAATATCATGGAAATGTCAAATTTTTTATGGTTAAATTTACAGCCTGTTTGGCTTAAGAAAAATTAAATCTATTTAGAATAATTTTGCGGGAATTAATGTTCCTTTGTAGAATGTAGGCTAAAAATCCCCTTTTGGGTTTTTGTCAATATCCATAAATATTGTTGTAAAGCTAACCTTTTATTTAAAGACAAGATTATAGTCTGTACAACTGAGAAAAAGGTATTTTGTATCTTAAAATATTGATTTGGTTCTTTACTCTACGTGTTTGTTTTTGATAATTGTGAGTAAGAAATAATAGAATCACTGCTAGATTGATGCAGAGCGTTGTCATTTCGCAACGTGAACATTATTGACTTAGAGCCATCAGCTCACTTGTTAGATGCCTTAAATGTTTACATTTGTCATTTTACGACTTGAACTATATAGTAGAATCACTGCTAGATTGATGCAGAGCGTTGTCATTTCGCAACGTAAACTTTGTTGACTTAGAGCTTTCAGCTCACTTGTTAGATTTAATCTTTTTGTTAATGCTTTGAATGTTTGCATTTGTCTTTTTTACGACTAGAACTATTGATGATTGAGACGATCATAGATGATTCATATTATTATGAGTTTATTATATAACGTTCACATATATATATATATATATATATATCCTTCTGTATCATATTTAAAATATCTAACTTTTATATATAAATAAAATACCTTATACTGTTACCTATTCTTTATGTCACTTTGGTACCCTAGTTTCATCTAATCATGGGAAGTTTTTTTTATATAATGGCAAATATTTGAATTGTTTCTAATAATAAATATTTGTAGAGCGGGTTCGCGGAAACAATACTCAAATGGATCAGTGTACGGTCCTTTTGTTTGATGTTAGTCCTATCGGCTCCTCTAAAATATTTGTTTTTTTTATATCTTTTGAATTTTCTGCTAATGGTATCTTTTTTGTTGTTGTACACCGGCCTTAATTCGTTGGGGAATTGAGGAGGTGGCTACACAATGAAGGTGATTTATTTAGCCAATCATAGCTGCAGCGTTCAACTCTGTGTAATTAGCACATGTGTGCCTAATATCTGCCAACATAGTCACGTGCCTACTAGGCCTATGCCCTATGCGTAATTCCGCCCCGGCTCTTTAATGATATCATGAACCGAGACACACTGTTTCTACAGGCTGTACATGAAATAACCACTACCTTTTTCTTTTGAAATTTTGCGCCCAGGGCAACCACCCCTCAGCCCTGCCCCCCCCCCCCCCCCCCTCCCGCTACGCCACTGCTTTGTAGTCAATGGATTTTGAGTTTTTGTAGCTTAAAATGGAAAGCAATTACTAGCTATAAATACATGGCAGTAAGTAGGTACTTAAAAACAGTTTTGTTATGGACAAAATAAAGAGTACTATATGATCTTGGCCTACCGTTTTTAATATTACATACATCCTTCATGTTTTCTTAATATTATTTTTGAGAAGATATGTTTAGCTTGACATAATGTGTAAATATTAGGACTAGTAAAAATAAGCACAAATATAACTAAGAATAAAATTAAATAGCTTATTTCCCGTCGATTTGCAGTACATGTAGTAGGATTACATAAATTCTCCTACCAGCTGTTAGATCTACTCCACCCCAACCACCATTTTTGTTCAAAAAAAATATCTCAAAATTGTTTTCGCGATCCACCTTGGTAAGAACCACTTAAACCCCAATACCAAGACATAACCACGTCAATCGCAAAAACTCGCCTAAGGACATTCACTCTCTATGTGAAAAGTTATGTAGCACAGGTTGGAGGGGAAAGGGATTAGGTTAAATGTCTAATTGTTACATTGAGGGAGGGGGGGGGGGGGGTAGATAGGGTGTCAAAAAAAGGTAAGTAAAAGGTGTTACCAATATGTCAGTATGTGCTTTATGGATGACCCCTCAGCATTGAGTTAATGCTGATTAACTTACTCCTCTAGTATTTTATATAAAAATAACGTTTAAGAAATATATGCACAGTTTTTGAATACAATTTGCAAATGCTTACCTCAAGATAGAATGGTTATTTTCCTCAATCTTTTGTTTTTTAACGGGTGTTCCTTCAACGACCTTATTTTTTAATTTCTTGGTTTTGTTTAAGATTTTTTCATCATTTTCAGATATACTACTTTGTACAACTCCTTCAGTACTCTCTGATTTTCTTTTCTTGCTCTTTGAAGAAGTTTTCTTGTAAGCCACGGTCTCTCTCTTCTCAAAGAAATCTTTGAGTTCTGGCACAGTGTAACCTTTAGGGTTTAGCAGTTTGGCTATGCCCCCTGCAGAGTACTCGGTATCCATTATTACCTAAAAATAACAAAAGCTTAGTGATGTGAATTAGCTTCAGTTATGGATACAGCCGTCACTAGTGACATCTTTAAATTAAATTAATTATAGTTAAACAAATGGGCAGGTGTCATTTTTCAACTTTATCTAACTTAATTTAAAAAAACAAAAGTTTAGTTTATTTTCTAAAAACATGCTCAATGAGAATGGACACAAACCATCATCGCCCACTAATTTGGACCACATTGTTTTAGTCTGATTGAAATTAATTAAAATATATGTATCAATAGGACTAATTAAATTAAATCCAAATAAAACTTGTGTTGCGAGGAGAACCTCTTGGTGATCAGACATCCTCAGAGGAGCTAAGCTTAGGGAGATGTAATGGTTTTTCTGGGCAATTATTTGAACATTCAATGCCTCGAGAAGATATTTAGAGTGGGCCTCTTTTGTTTATAAATATAAAACATACACAAACATAAATTTCCCCTTTATCTTGTTTTTTCTGCTTCAAAGCTTTTCCTCTAATACCTGCCATCAACATCAACATTTTTATGAATTATGACCAAAGCTGTAACGAGGGTATTATTAATAACCCACCCACCCTTTGCAGGGGAATCTATAAAGTAGCTTTGTTATTTTAAGTATATAAAATTAACAAGGAATAGTGCCCAATCCTAAATTACATTTAAATATTAATCCTTTATTGGTTTAAATTGTGATACAGAACTCGAATGTAGGCTGGCTTATACACAATGTCAAAATAGAGATATAATCTGAACATGTTTTAAAACATGACTTTTTTTTAAGATCAAGTTATAACTTCTCTATTCACAATACTTTGAATTATTGCATGTTAGTGCTAGTAAAAATTAAAAAAGTGTCACAGCATAAAAAATATGTTGTTAAAGGGTCATAATTAAATTCAATCTTAAATAGTATTTTAGCATTTTTTACCACATTTACATAGTTTAACATTTTTACCTCATTTACCTTTTTTTACCCTTCTTGCACTTTATTAACTTTTTTACCATAAAGTAATACCCTTTTTGCCCAATTCACCCTCTACCATTTCTACCCCATTTACGCTTACTACCTTGTAGACATTTTTAGCCTTTTAACAATTTTACCCTTTTTATAACTTATTTTGCAGCTTTTTAATCTTTTTACAATTTTTATTTATTTTACCTCTTTGAAACTTAATACCATTTTTTTATGATTTTATTTTTGCCCTTTTTACCAGTTTGTTCAAGTGTGCCTTTTTTAACAGTTTAGTCCTTTTTGGACATTTTTGCCCTTAGAGGGTAAAAGAAAATCTAATCAAATCTAAAAATAAAAGGTTAAAAAGTGTAAAATAGATAAAAAGGGTAGGAGAAAAAAAAGTTGATCTATATTTTAAAATTCCAGTTTCCAAGGCCACCTATTTTTGCAGAGGGGCTAACATAAACTGATTGCACAACTGTCTGAAATTTAGTAGTACAGTAAATCTTGAAAATACTAGCCACACAGTAAAAATGTTTTTAAAAGTATGCACTAAAAGAGGTCCTAAATTAATATTTTGCATTCAATTTGAAAATACTGTGTGCAACATGTGTAAGATTTCTGAAAAAGTGTTATGTTTAAGGATGATTCCCAGTTGTCATCGTCGTCCGCCGTGATGACGACCTTTGATCTAGCTCAATGGTTAGGTGGTTGTATTGTGAGTCGTGTGCTGTTGGGTGCTAGGTTGTAGTTTTTGTGAGAGGGTAGTATTGGGGTCTCTTTGAAAGGGGTGGTAGTCAGGTGTTAAGGTGGGGAGCTTCCTTGTTTCGCCCTTACTCTCTGTTTTGTTCTTCTCTCATTCAATGAGGCAGTCCTTCCTGAAGTAGCTAATATGTGGGTCTCAATGAGAGGCGTGTTCCCAGACATTTTGGAGGATGTCTTCGTGGCAGTAGCGGTAGATCCCGTAGGAGGGGTGAGGGTCGGAGCAATGAAACAGATGGTGATGTTTGGCGAGGGAGAATGCAGGGGCCCTCAAGTCTATCACAACTTTCATTGGAAAAATATGAGGATAACTTTCATCTTACATGAACACAAGGGTGCAGAATAGCTCCTAATATGAAAATAAAGCTCTGGGGAAATCAAAGCGCTCATGGGGGAAATTTGGGGCAGGGAGAAGTCCAATCATTGTGTTTGACGTTTTTAGTACATTCTGGTTCTCACGCGGTAGTTTCATCCTGTGAAGAACAGTGGCAGAAGACACCAACACTATCGATAAGTGTCAGATCTCTGTTCAGCCGATCAATTCAACTAGCCTAGATATAATAATGTTGTTAAAAGTTACACTAGGGTGTGATTATCTGAAAAAAGGCTTCATAAAAAAATCAAAAGTATGCACATAAACATTATTTGAGTGAAAGACAAGCGTCTATATGTCATCGTGAGGCAGTGCTGATGTATTATTAATAATAATCCTTAATCACCCCGGTTTCCATAAAATGTTCAACGTTGTTTTATTTTGTGCTCTATGGTTTTCTGGGAAATTTTGTGTGAAAATTTTATGTTCTGAGGAAATATTGGGTACCTGAAAATATTCTGCGCCCCTGCATGGACGTTACATGAACGCCAAGTTGATTGTGATTCTGACATGAGATGTATTATTTTAGAAATTGTTTTATTTCACCACATCTTAGTACTCGTTAGGATCATATGCATCCATACATTAATTACACTAATGGAATAGGAACGAGGGAGGTAGAATTTCAAAGGAAATGTACCCACATTTGCATGGAAGGAGGGTAGGGAATCGTTTAGGAAAACCCATTTCAGTACACCTAACCAGGATTCAGACCCTGATCTGTCACCTGTAATCCAATCCATCACAAGAGTGACACGATAAGCCATGCAACCCCTAAGATGTTTAGTGCACACTACAATAAGGTATAAGATTTATATTTATTTGTGCAGAGCGTCTTACCAACCATTCAGGATATAAGGTTTAATTTCACTAGTGGGGTAGGAATGATAGGGGTCAAATTTAATTCCCTTGCTTAAATTTTTAAAATTTTATTTATTTCCTTCATTCTCCCTCACTTATTGTTTACCTAAGTAAATTACATTCTCAAATAATTATCTTTATTTTCCTGGTTCTTCCAGTTTTCAAGGTTATTGACCACGCTGGGTGTGTATTATTATTAATAATAAATAATGTATTTATACTAATATGACAAAGAAATAGTGTTGTAATCCACTACCAAGAGTATACCAATCCTCTCAGTGCTACCAGAAGCAAAAAAGTAAGCACATCTTACAAGTGTGTGTTCAACTAATTGTTGAAGCTCTGCATCATGGTAACACCCTCCAATGTGCTTTATAAATTAATTTTCACAAATATACACTTGTATACCTTTGATCCCCCCTTGCCTTTGGAAAGAGGGACATGGCTAGAGATATCTTACAATAATCTGACAACTCACAACTATATAATGCCAGGATCACGATCAACTTAGCATTCACTTAGGGTGTCTGATTAGTCTGTCCAAGGGCCTAGACTAGCGCACTTGAAAGTTGCAATGGTGTCGGCTTAAAGGGCAAAAGTCATTTTTTATGGTGTTCGAATTCTCGTTCAGGTGTACAATTGCACCCCTTACAGCACACTTTACTAAGGGGCCTTGCCCTTTATCGTGCACTTTAGTTAAAATAACATTTAATATGGATTAAAAGTACTATATATTGTGTGGAAATGGAGTAAAACATACACAAACTGATAAATAAAACTGAACATGCTATATTCTTTGTTCATATGGAATGTTTTTTACTTTACATTCATTACTGTTTCCAGCCATGTATTTCCCCTATCGGCTTGGTAGGCCTGTCGTAGCTACATATACCTTATAATCTAGCTTAAATCTAAAACAGGCACAACACCCAGTCACCAGCCATTAACTAATCCCTGAGAAAAGGGTAAGCCCACATTTCACCAACGATAATTTTTTTGACCATAGCGAGAATCAAACTCGAGACCCTTAGCTCAGTAGGTAAACACGCTACCAAATGAGCTAAGGTGTCGGATATATAGATATGTTAATTGGTTGAATTTATCTTCCTTGCGTGAAAACCTATATTATGTAATTTCAGTTTAAAACTATGCACTAAAATTGTTTCCGAGTAATACTTTACTGATAAAAGTAAATTAATTAGAGAAAATAACATTATCAGCATATATGTTACATAACTATATATTTAATGATTGCTATAAATATGCAGAAATGTTTTTCATATTATGTGTTTTTGGCATGGAGTTGTAATTTTGTGTGTTGTGTAGTGAGTGACCAGTGAATTATTCAGCAGAATGTCTTTTATCAAGAGATCTACTGGTAAGTCAATTTATTTTTAAATCCTATAAGTCTATTTATTTATATGTGAATAATTTTAACTGCATTAAAAAAAATTGGTAATAGTTCAATATTTCCACTGGAGAGTACACTTAATATGCCATGGACAAAACACCATCAAAATTCAATCTCTGCCCCATTTTAACAAGTGTTTATAAAAGAAATCGTCACCAGAAAGCTCTGACTGTACTATAATGTCCGAAAAGTACTATGCATCCTATGCAACACTTAAATGCATCACCATTTTTAAACAATAGGTAGTCTTTAAATTCACAAGTGATACAATGCTAAACAAACATTAGGCCTATGAAAAGATTAACAATCTTTGAACATTTTGAATTAACGGTTCACTGAAGTGAACCAAACTTGATGTACACCTAATTTCATAGGTGAGGGAACTGCAGGTTTTATGGAGATAAGATTTATCTTCGCTCTCTCTCTCTCTCTCTCTCTCTCTCTGTTACCGGTCGCCAAATCTTCTAGCTTTCATTTGTTGGGAAGTGAGGGGGGAGGGTTTACTTGGAAATCCCTCTTTGAAAACAATGCGGCATGGGGAGGTTGGAGGGTTCAATTGAGAGGCAAAAACATTTCCTATAGGTGTACAGCCTTTTCTAGAAACATTAACTATTTTCACAATCATATTTTTTTCCCAAGATTGCAGTTTATTAACTTTTTCTATTCCCCATGTAATTATGCTTAAAACTAGTTATTGTATAAAGTTTTTTTTCTTATAATTAATATACAAACAAATATATTACAACATTCATTTTATACTAAATTCTATAAATTACATTCTTACTTGTTCTTAATCAGAAAATTAGGAAGGTAAATATCAATCAAAGCTTTAATTTTCTCTATGGAAGATAATATTGTTATGGTAAAGTGAATGTACCTTTCTGCCAATAATTGCTTGAGTAAAAGTGTCATATTTATCCAAACGTTTGTCATCCATCCCATCGACTCGGGGGATACTGGTTGATGTAGTTGACGGCGTTGACGTCGTGGTCAGACACGCGTGGGTAGGGAAAAGGTCGGCGAGTGTGTTCCGGCAACGTTAGTCGCGGTGGAACATAAGGATGTTCCGGCAACGTTAGTCGCGGTGGAACATGAGGATGTTCCGGCAACGTGAGTCGTGATGGAACTGAAGGATGTTCCGGCAACGTGAGTCACGGTGGAACGGAAGGATGTTCCGGCAACGTGAGTTGCGGTGGAACGGAAGGATGTTCCGGCAACGTGAGTCGCGGTGGAACAGAAGGATGTTCCGGCAATGTGAGTCGCGGTGGAACATGAGGAAGTCCCGGCAACGTGAGAGTCGCGGTGGGAGGTATGGTGATGGTGGAGGGAGAGAGGGTTTAAACAAATTGCTCTTCTGTAACATATAACAATTTAATAAGCTCTCTCGTATGAGTGGTGCACCCAGGTGGGCCACCACTGTTTGGCCGAGGCTAACTGACCGTCTGACTGGCTGACTGGTCTTGAGACCAAGGAATCACCGTGTTAAATACCCTCCACTGCTGCCTGGCCTTGTCCAATGGGAGAAACAGGGGCTTCCCATTGGTGCATGCAAATTGAAGGGATAGTGCCCATCATGCGAGCCAATAGAGTCAGAGTTCTCTTTGGCGCTGTGTATAGAGGTGCACTCGTCACGGACGGCTTCGAAGACATGGACTGTGGAGCGGTCCAGGCAGTAGAGAGGTTGGTTGGCGCGGCTTGTGCAAGTGCGGAGGAAAGAGACAAGGGCTGACTCAACAGTGAGGGATAACACGTTATTTCCTTTTTTGATTGGTGTCAGTAACTTTCCCTTAGTTTTGAATTCTTGTTTAATAGATATTACTAACTTATAAGACACACCTGTAGCTTTTGCAGTCTGCATTGCCGCTTGATTTACTGAACAAGTTTCGTCTTAATGAAAATAGGTGTAGACTCTTTAACATCATTGCCCTTTCTTTATTACTTAATATTTTCCTCTTGGAATATAATTGTTTTTAACAAGCTGGAGATGCCATAATTTGTGTTATATTTTAACTGTTAACAATACACTATTATTCAAATAAAGATATTAATATGCACATAAAACTATAATTCCACAACCTTACAGCAAAAATACAAAACACACAACCAACACATACAGATACACACAAAATCTTGTGATCAATAACAAATATTTTTCTACACAGAGTACTAATAAAATATGAGTGTTTATTTAGTTGATGTTTTTGAGCTAGCTATTAGGAACACGAGACTCAGACAACTGTCACTTTACGACTGTGCTGGAGGAAGAAGCACCAACTACTGGCAACAACGACAGTCCAGCATTGCCAAATTTGACATACATTCGAAGGAAGACTGATCACTGAAAACAAAAGAATGACAATGCTGTTGCTCGATAGTAAGCATGCAGTTCCCTCAGCAATGAAATTAGGTGTAGTCCCTATCATACATATAAAAGAATGATTTTTCCCATCTCTAAACCAAAGTGCATAAACTACTGCACACCAATGATAAACCCGCCCAGACAGCCTCGGATGCTCGAAAAAAGAGGATATGTCTGGGGAAGTCCTAACGGATGGCAACCCTATGTTCAACAAGTGACTGTGGCAGACATGGACACTGTGTCTTGGTGAGACACCGCTTGAAATACATTAATTTCAATTGGAGCATTCATTTAGAATTCACGTGACTCAGACAAACTATACTGAAATTCTTGCATACCATCAAGAGGGCAGGATTCATTTTTTTTTTCTGTCAAACTATGAGAAATGTAATTTTTTTCTAGCATTTATACATACAAATGGAGTTTCTGACTACCTATAACAAAACAAAAGCGGTGAAAGAATTCTAAGAAAACTCACCTAGTTGGTAAATTTTTAAGCACAGGTCTTATACATAATTCATCGAAATTTTTATTTAATCACAACTGAAAGTTTAGGCAAAGCTCGATAATTTTTATTTATTTACACATGAAAGATTAAGATTATCATGCATTAAAAGATTTCCTAAGCAATAGGAATGTTTAGCGGCCTGCTCATGTGCAGTTGTGTTGTGTGACGATCTGCTTCAAGTTGTTTTGTTGGAGGACATTCAAAGTTTTTTTTTATAATAAAGATAATAAAACAATAATTAATCATTTGCAAAACTTAGGTTTAATGCTTGAAAAAAGATAAATGTAGTACTTGTTGATGCTTTATGTATATTAATAAATACATAAAATCACAATTAGGCTATCATTTAAGATGCCTTAACTGTTCTAGGAAAGTTTTTTAATGCAAGGAACTTTTTTCGAAAATGTTCTTTTACCGATAGGTACAGTTTTTAAGTTATTATGGTTTGGGTGTTGTCAAGTAGCCTTTATCTAGCGGTTCTGTGAGTAGGTTATTTAATACACCCAAAGGTTCGATCATTCAGTTTTATCGGTTTTTCAACAATATTTGCTCCTGGAAGTTGCTTAGGGATGTGGACAATTTTATTTTTGCTGGACCAGGGGTTGTGGTACAAATTTACAGATCTTTAATTTCAAAAAGAAAAAACAATAAGGGTAGAAATGTACCTGAACGCTGGGTTTTGGGCATGTTTGATACCCTAAAGCGGCGTGTAGCGATTTTTATACTATTTATTCCTAAAAGATCATCTAAAACTTTGTGTGAACTTATTGAGAAAGACATTTCTTCAGGAACTATTACTTGGACAGACAGTTGGGGAGGGTATTTTCCTCTGAAGTGTTGGAAGGGTGTGTCATCCTTCGTTCACTGTATGGTCGACCACAAAGAAAAACTTTGTTGGTCCAGTTTCAGGAACCTGCACCCAACAATGTAGAAGGGTTCTAGTCCGGATTGAAAGGCTTTTGTGGGCGCCTTGGAGTTTTGAGATCAAATATTAGTATTTGAACACATCAACAGGTTCATTTGGATGGACATCTATGTGAGAAAACCAATTAAGGTGTTCTGCGCAATGCGACGACATATGGCAGAACATTACGCCTGTCAATTAGGTGAGTTTTAGAATACTTTAGTATGGTTTGGAATTTTTCGACAAGGTTTTTTTTTACATAGGCTAATCAGAAACGTCAGAATCTTTTGTATAAAGGTGCTAGAAGGAAAATTAAAAAAAAGGAATCCCGCCCTCGCTTCATACTATTCCCAAATGAAATGGTACTAAATCAGCCTTTTGATTGTCCATAGAGAACTTAAAGGCCCTGACAGAGACTCTGTATCCGTAGGTCCCTGGTCCTTAAGAAATCAATGCCACAGTATCAGATTGCTTTGGCCATAGAGTCCTTATCCGTAAGTCTGTACTCCATAGAAGTCGATCAACTTTAACTTTCTAAGGACAAGTTTATATGGACTACCAATCGTAGGTGAGTAAATATGTGCATGCGTGTTGGGATCCATCTTAAACACCAAAATAAATTGTTTATAATTAAACTTTATTTTGTGATTGGTTACCGTATATATTTTTGTTAAAGATCAAAACCCATATATGTATATAAATAAAGGAAGCACGAAAATAATATTAAAGTTTCTTGCTTTGTTTACATTCAGAATAACCCGCCTCGGTGGCGTAGTTGGCTAACGCGCCAGTCGTGTTGAGCTCTACCGCCGAGGACGGGGAGATCAAGGTTTGAATCTCGGTCGGGTGAACTGGAGGTGGTTTTTCCTAAATGGTTTTCCACTCTCCTTCCACGCAAATGCGGGTTCACTTCCTCTAAATTCAACCTTCCCAATTCCTAATCCATTAGTGTAATTAGTACTTAGGCGTATAACCCGAACGGGTAGTAAGACGCGGTGCTAAATATTATACATTCAGAATAATAGTACCTACATTTGTTTTGCAAATTTTCAGGCTAATTTATTTTAAGATTGATAATTAAAATCATGCTATAAATATATTTATTGTGATTGTACTACAATTTAAGTATGTCCTGGAAGTTTTCTAAACAAAATTGTTTTTTAGGTTCTTTTATTAATCTGATGATTGATTGCTGCTCAACCTTTGCTGTAGACGTTTTATTTCAAAGTTTTTGATCGGACAAAGTCTCTGACTATCTCATTGTTTGGAATGGTCACCTGACTACTGATACAGACTGTGTAATCGTGAATAGAATTTCTTGAGGACCAGGACCACGGAGTATGGACCTGGAACTATGGATACAGAGCCTTTGTCGGGGCCTTAAGGACTATCTACAGACTCCGTATCCATAAGGTGCTTAGTACTTTGTAAGAGATCTACTCCACACTAATAGATTGCACTATCTACAGAGTCCATATCCTTAATTCCTTAGTCCTTACCACTCCGTAGAAGTTGACTCAACTTTAACTCTTTAAGGACTAGTCAATATGGACTGCTAAGGACTACCAATCATACCAAAGTAAGCATGCACGCGCATCGAGAAAAAAGCACCAATGAAAGCCAAAGGATTTGTTGCTATGGAAACAAACACAAAATTATAAAATAATTTTACGGACTAAGCTATTCCAGAAATATCCTGAACGTTTTATAAAAGTATATTGAGTAGTTACTTATGTTATACTATTCTGCTGGGATATCGGCTACTTGCGGCTAACTCTCGAAAATTTTCTTTCGGAGTGTTTTATTGGACGTTGTTTCCAAATTCCCAATTGGTTGGCACGGTCACGTGATTACGGATACGGATTGTGTAGACGCGATTTCCATTTCTAAGGACCATTAAGGACTTATGGATACAAATCCTACACGCTCTCAGGCGGCCTGTATGGTTGGCCTGAACAGTCACACACGAGTTTTTTTCTAAGACGATCGTGATCCTAACATAGTAAAAAGAAGTTTGTTAAAAATAATGAAATTATAAGAGTGTGAATCTGTCAAACCATAGCTAAAAAACGATATTGAGAATATGAATTCCAGATTGTATTTGAGTCAATGACATAGGCCTACCTATAATTATCACGTTTTCATAATCCCAGTCAATTTAAAACAATTCAAATACTTTTAAATAAAATATTTTTACTATGCTTCACACTATTTACAACCTTAAGAAAATAACAGGCATTTCAATTTCACACATGTCTGTTTGTATAAATATTTAAATAAGACAGAAGTCTTCCACAAGCATTTATTCGTTGTTTCTAGTGGAAAATATGATATGGTTCAAGGTGACAACATAAAACTTTAATACTAGATATAAGTATTAGTTCCAAATTTATACGTTAGAAAGCATGTCAATCAACACTAAATAAAAGACAGGTTCCAAGTAAAGAATGGAAATGGGAGCAATAAAAATGAATAGCAAAATTATACAAAAAAGAGTTCTAATGAACTCTTATTTATTATTAAACAAGCGCAGCATAACCTCAAACTTTAGGGTGCTACAATTTTTATATTTGAATCTGTGGCACGAGCACACAATTATGGTGGCAATTATTGTATAACTACACTACATAGAAGTGAAATCTGGCTCTTCCATAAACTACGAGTGAATTGTATTATATATGCTTATAGCTCCAAAACTATTGGTTTTATAAAAATATATTTTAAATTTAATAGTAGGTACCTTCTACATATTTATAATGATGTTATTTCTTATCTTAAATAGTGGCGGAGATATGATTAGTTTTGGAAATTTATGCAAATGTAAAGTACCCTAAAAGTCATTTTCAGGGTAAATTAAAATTGCCTTATTGTTTGTAATGTTGAACAATGTCTTGGATCAAAATTTAATCAAAATCGTTAACATGAATTATGATAAAATCGATTTTATTTCTCTTTGCCCTTTGGTAAACTTCACTTACCTAGTTTTAGGGTTGGATATCGTCTTCCAAAAACACCTCGAAGGAACCTTATTAAAACTGTGCCGGGCTAAATGCCTTTATACCTTCCCAATAAGACGCAATCCATCCTTACAAAAATCACTATATAAAAGTCACTCAATCACCATATGAAACTGCCTTTAACTTACCATGTCTCTGATGATTTATCGGCACTATAATCGCAGACGTTCAGCTCCAACCAACTTGACACACATATTGAAGAGCCCGATTTAGACGCATGTTTCACAACGTTCCAGTAAATGAGGTTTATGCGCATGCGCACTGCCAGCCTCCATGATGACTATTTCTTCTGAAATGTGCTAGAGCACTTTGCTGGGGAATAACGACCCCAACCCTCTTTTCCCTCACATTAACTTGTTCTCTATTTGATAGTATATACAGTAATAGAATGTCCAAATAAACAAACCACACACTTTTATTTAACCACGCTTGAAGGAGGATCTCTGCGCAAGCCAGCTGAACTACACGGTCTACTATGTCTGAATGAACGGTCACGCCAGCACAGGGCCGTATTTACGTATGTGGGGGCCTCGGGGTGGCATACAGTATGGAGGCCCCCATAAACCCACGTAAATTGCATCATAGCATGTCTGAGGAAAGGTAAAAATTAAGCTATTTTTTGATTTTACACAAACTCATAGCAAAGTAAAATGAATTAGGCTACATAAGGACGTCATAAAAAACGCTCAAACAGTCTAGTTTCAGGCGCTTGACAATTGTTGTTATGTCGGTTCGGTGCGTATCAGGAAAATTTCTCCATTTGACATGATAATTGACTTTAATTTTTATTGATACGCTTGGCGCATATATATATATATATATATATATATATATATATATATATAATTTATCTGTCTTACCAAATTAAAGGAGGCCTTTACAAATAAAAATCACCGCTAGCGTGGAGAGGTGATGAGAAAACCACAACAATATATTACTTTTTTTTATAAACATGCGATAACTTTGTAAGAATTTTCGAATAGCAGAGATGCGCGAAGTGTCTTTGACAGAGACATTTTCACTCTAATAAACTGGAATCAGTTTGGTAATTACTCGATGGGTCACTCATCAGTTTGACCACGCAGTCGCTCAGTCACTTGCAAGCTCGTCCGCTTGCAGTGGCGTTTATTCAATGGAAGCAAGGGAAGTTTCCCTAAAATTAAATAGGGAAAAAAGAAAATAAGAGGAAAATGAAGTTATAACAAATTATTATTATGACAGAAACGTCTCTAAAAAGTATACTGAGTTGAAGTCGCAGCCCTTTCTCAGAATGACCGGCCAGCCAGCTGGTCTCGCTCACTCTTTATTCCGCCAATCGTTTATTTCTGGGTCTGTCCGGCCCTGATCGGTGGAAGGGAAACACCATATCCCTAGGCGAGTATTAGCGCATGAGTTTACTATCGTGATTGGCCAGTTCTTTATTTGAAAAAGTCAGGATTTTTCAAAAGCAACCTCTCTTGACCCATTAAATTTAATCCACAAAATGTCCATAGCCACATCTTATCCAAACTTCGTAAGTGCTTTAGATTATTTTTAACATTTCCAGTTACTAATGCTTTTGGTGAACGAGGTTTTAGTAAGCTGAAAATAATAAAAAATTACTTAAGGTCATCAATGGGTCAAGACAGGTTAACAAACCTGGCAATTCTATCAATAGAAAAAGATATTGCTAAAAATATTAATTACGATGAAATAGTAAATGATTTTGCTGCTGTTAAAGCTAGAAAGGTGAAACTATAAGTATAAAATGTAACTTTGCCCCCACTTCTATTGTTGAAATAACACACAGTGGCAGGTACAAGAGAGTTATAAATATTTATTTTTCAAAAGTACAATATACCTCATTGAGGGAGAGGGGCACAAGTAAATAATAGTGCCGTGGTTAAGCCACATACAGACATTTGAGTTTAAAGGCGTGCAGCCCCTTTGTAAACAATCACGAAAACTACTCAGGACGTAATGTCCAGATACCCTCACCATAATAATGTTTTCCCTACACAAGATTCATGGGTCCAAACGGTCCCCGGGCCGAGGATAATAGCCACGAAATGTTTATAGCAAGACAATACTAACATATTACAACCTTTGAAAATATGCAGCTATACAAACTGGTAGCCCTAACTGGCTCGCGGCCCCTTAATTGACTAGCATTGACATCTACAAGAAATAACAATATGATATACTCTAACATCAACAACAATCTTGATACACAAAATAGGTAGCCCTAGCTGGCTCGCGGCCCCTTGGTTAACTAGCATACACATTTACAAGAAATAACAATATAGAATAATCTGACTTTAACAACAATCTTGTTATAGAAAACTGCTAGCCCTAACTGGCCCGCGGCCCCTAGGTTAACTAGCGTAAACATCTACAGTAAATAACAATATAAAATAATCTGACTTTAATAACAATCTGGATATACAAAATAGGTAGCCCTAGCTGGCTCGCGGCCCCTAAGTTTACTAGCATTGATATCTACAAGAAGTAACAATGTGAATTAGTCTAACTTCAATAACAATCTTTATATACAAAAATGCTAGCCCTAACTGGCTCGTGGCCCCTTGGTTTACTAGCATAAACATCTACAAGAAATAACAATATTAAATAATCTGACAACAATCTCGCTATACAAAACTGCTAGCCCTAACTGGCTCGCGGCCCCTAAGTTTACTAGCATAAGTATCTACAAGATGTAACAATCCGACCTACTTCCCGTGAAGCGGGCAACATATGATCCAGGGTAACCAGAGCGGTCCCCTCTAAGTTGATATAGCCATATCGGCAAAATAAATAATCGCGATAAATCGCTGAACCAAAGAATATACATGAAAGGTAATATTAGTCCGAGACGTATAATTTTGAAAGATAAATAGTTATAGCCAAAAGGGAATTTTTGAAATAGTAAAGCGAGCCTACGTAATAGTAAGGCTCTTACCTCCTAAAGTCCATAGTGCAAATGCGTCGTCATTCACTAGACTCTGTCCATTATACACACACACGATGGTTAGGTGCTCTCAGAGCGCACAAGGGGGGGGGGGAGCATCTAGAACATCCCAGAAGCCCAAGGAACAACAGCCATACGTCGACCACGCTTCGAGAGGCTTTCCAAAATGCGCACCGCGCATGCTCGGCGAGATTCACTTGTTTGGAGCAAGAGAGAGAGAGAGGGGAGGCGTCGGCTGACACGACGAGCGGCGAGGCAGGAACGCTGGCTTAGTTGAATGGTGTCAGTGCTGCAGAGTGTTTCTTGGGAATTGGAGTCCCGTCGTATCGCGTCAACAAGGGCAGGTTTTGGTGAGTGTACCCATTTCCTTCACGTATGGTTGTAAACTAGGTTACAAAAATAATTATGTTAATATTTTAAAATAATATTACTTCTACATTTTTTCATAAGTAATTGAGATAGCAATTAAATATAAACAACAATTACTCAATTCAAACTATTTACCATTTCTTTTCTTTATTACAACACCTATTTAAGCTCATATAATCAGCACAGGCTATTGAATAAGATTATCTATATAAGTTAATGTTTTGGTAAAAAAAACATTAAATTATGATAAATATTTAATTTAAAAAAATTGTTACTGTTTAATACAATTATAAAATTATAAACAAGACAATAATTGCAAGACACAATAATATTAGCAAGATTTTAGCTATACAAATATTGTATTAGATCTGCAACAGGCTTACAATACAATCGGACACCATCATCTGCTCTAGTATGACAGGATGGAAATGGGTGGGTGGGGAGGCGCCAATTCTTTTAGATACGACTCTGGTCTATACCACAAAGTTTTATCAGTTCCTGTCATACTAGCTTCAAACAGTTTTACTTTAGAAGTCAATACATACAAATTTCCTTCCATGACTATGAATACATTTTTGTTCATATAAACCTTTTTACTTTTAAACAAAACTTCGATCCTTTCTTCCATTTTCCTTACTGATGAAATATTCCGAGATAGATACTCACATTCTAGAATATTTTCCATAATGATATTCATGCCATCACTAGTTTCTAAATATAAATCTCCCTCATTGACTCACCCAATTTTGCTATACTTATTTTATGGTTTACCTTTTTCACATTTATTGAGAATTTTCCTGTTTGTGAATTCACTAAATGATTTGTGGAACCACTGTCAATAGTAAAATTGATTTCATCTTGACTTCTAGAAACCAATGGGTCAAGTTTGGCTATGAACGAAAAAAACCTACTTTCGTCTTCCGTTAAGTTCGCATTATTTCTTTGATTTATTTTAGGATACTCAAATAGTTTATGTCTTTTAACACCACATTCATAACACTTGAACCGAAACTTGAACCCTGATTCTTTATGATTATCATACTTATCTTTGTTATTCATGTTACTCAAGAATGCCTGTTGAGTTGTTTCAGCTTCACAATTAGATTTACTTTGACCTTACCTTGCTTCTTCCATAAGAATTTTATTTCTCACAAAATCTAAAGATACTTTAGTTTCATCCTGACAAAATAAAACATCAATCGTGGTTTTAACAGCTTGATACGATTCCGGCATTGCAGCTAATAAATGACTAATAATTTTACTTTCCTGTGTTCCACCAGAGTTTTTAAATTTCGAAACAGTTTGGTCAAAGTCTGTTAGAAACACCCTTAGTGAACTACTTCCGGAGAATGTCAGTGTGCGCAATTTTCTTTGTAGCTGCACTTGATTGATTATTCCTTTGTTACATATGCAATTTTCTAAGCGTCCATGATTGTTTAGGACGTTGCCTTGTCGTTCATCATTTCCAGAATATTATCAGCTAAACACTGCACTATAATGTTCCAAACTTTCACATAATTTTTCATTAATATCTCCAATGGGATTGGATCGTCGGAGGCTTTAAAGTAGGGCAATCCAAAACACCATTCTGTTCAAGAAACAATATGACACGAAGTTCCCAACTGGAATAATCATTGGATTCCATCAAATTACTTCACACTTCCGAATTAATTGGATGAATATGCCATTTCTAACCTTTAGCCAACACGTGCTCGATCACTTTTCGCCATTTATCTCTATAAAATAACTGGTTGGACATCTGTGGCTGAAATTTTCGAGCTATTGGCCGTGTCTGAATAGTCCGTCTAAGGGCCCTTGGGAGCCATGTGCACTTTAAAGTTGCAATGGCGTCGGCTGAAAGGCCGGAAGTGATTTTTAATGGTGTCTGAATTCTCTTAAAGTGTACAATTGCACCCCTTATGGCGCACTTTACTAAGGGGCACATACGACTTGCCCTTTATCGCGCACTTTAGTTAAATTAGCTTTTTATATTGAATGAAAGTAATATATATTTTTGTGAAAATGGAATAAAACATTCACATAATGTTAAATAAAACTAGTATGGTTTGTTCTTTGTTTATATACATGAAGTTAAACAGTTAAATCTCTCTATCTAATGTGAAAATCTCTCTCAAAAGGAACTTTATTTACGAGTTAAAAGATCTTCAGTAAAATTTGTTTGAGAATAATACTTTACATATATAAGTAAATTAATTAGGGCAATATATATATTTATATAATATACGTGTATATTTTCCAATTTCTCTACACATGCAAAAATGTTTGACATGCTCTTTGGTATCCCTGCGTACATCGCGCTCCTTTTGGCGCGTAGCTTTAATTTCTTTGTTTATTCAGCATTCACTCATTCCGGAGAAATGTTTAAAAACAAGAGATCAACATGTAAATTAAGTAATTTATTTTTGAATTCCTATAGGCCTATGTATTTATCTGGCAATATTTTTACATGCTTTAAAACAACTTGATATTAATGTAAGTTAGGCCTAGTTTGTCAGCTTCCCAAAATTTTAAAGTTTATGAAACTGTGATAGGATTGACCATTTTTGGCGCACGTTTTCCAAATACGTTTTTTAACAATAACATAATAAAGGGGTTAAATAAATAAAAACCATAGCTTAACCTCATTTTACTTTTGTCTACTTTTGATTATAATGCTCTTTTTTTATTATGATTATTATAAAATATCATCACCGGTATACAATTGATTTTATTCTTTACAGGGGAAGTAGAACAAATCTTAAGGTTCGTAGAATTAAGGAAGATAAATGATAAATATGAATTTGCGCCTTAAAAAAATGTCACCATTGACAAAACACTATCAAAATTCATTATCGTTGCCATGGAAACGCATGTTTCAGAATTAGCCACCAGATGGCTCTAGCTGTACATTGATGTCCGAAAACTATCATGCACCTATGTACTTAGGGGCGCCAGAAACTTGTTTTATTAAAGTGCGCAGTAAAGTGCACAAGTGCGTAGGGGACAAACTATTCAGACACGGCCATTGTCTGCAGACCATTGTGTAAGAGAGAACGAAACTTTCGGGTATCTCTTCCTCTATTACGTCCATATAAGGCAATGTGGCATTTTGACATCATTCATTAATTTGATTGAATATATGAGCCAAATCAATGGGTGATTAGTTAAATTAAATAAATATGTTAGTAAGAGCTTTGAAGAGAATATGAAAGCTCGACACTGGTTAGTTTTTTCTTTGAATAAGTTGATGTTGCCTTATAAATGTTGATTTTTGAAGGAGGTTTGCTCATAAGGTTTTATTTAGTACCAGAATCCTACCCTAGAGTTGTGTTTAGTTAGGATTAAAGACCTTCTAGAAGGAAATTTTTACTTCCGTTCTAAATGGACGTTTATCCTGCCAAAATAAATATATGATAATATTCTGGTATAAAATAAAGCCTTACAGATTGGGATTATTACTAAATTCAAGGTTTAGTAGATACCGTACTTCCTATAAGCCTATAACCTAAATTATAATTTGAACGTAAGACTTCTACACAAAGTATGTCATTCAAATAAATGTGATACCTTTTTGGCTAACTTGTTTCATTATCGTTATCGAACTTTCAACATAATATGCTTTCTGAAGGCAATATACAAGATATGAGCTAATTAAAAAAAAGGTAGTGTAATAATACTTTCTACAAGCCTACAAATAACCTAAGTGATAGGTTGGATGACAAATTTTGTCATTCAAACAAATGTAACCAAGTTTTAAAATACCTTATTCATTATATTTATCAAACTTTTAATATAATAGCCTATGGTTTTTTGAAACCAATATATAAACTAGTAACCAACTTTAAATATAAGTGTAGTCTTGGCAGACTGTGAACAACGTTGATGATAACTACATATTTAAATATGTTAAAATTGTATTCACATTTGTACAGTATTACCTGTAAAACTGAATCGTATATCCTTTAATGTAAAGGTTTACTCAGGAATTTGATATAATACTTCACTATTTTTAAACAATAACAATTTTATCCTTCACAGACATGTTTTCGCATAAGAACATTGAAAGAAGCCGTTAAATCTGTCCCCCCCCCCCCCCCAGAGTGTAGCAGACGATAAACTTGAGCGTCACGCTTTTGTCCTTGGCAATGTGTATGTGTATATCCATCCAGTTATATTATAGAGATCAATACTTTTCAGATGGGTTATTTCATTTTTTTCACACACATCAAATTAGATCTTCCTTGGTCCATAACCTGTTGAATAAATAAACAGCGTTGTTCGAAAGATATACTATTTATTTATTGTACATAATTTACTTTTATATGACGGAGCTGAACTGTAATTTTACATCATTGATCTCTATAATATAACTGGATGGACATCTGTGGCTGAAATTTTCGAGCTGTCGTCTCCATACCATTGTGTAAAAGAGAAAGAAACTTTCGGGTATCTCTTTCTCTCTTTTACCCATGCAAGGCAATGTGGCATTTTGACATAGTTCATTAATTTGATTGAATATATGAGATACATCAATGTGTGAGTGGTTAAATTAAATAAATATGTTAGTTAAAGCTTTGAAGAACATGTAAAAGTTCAAAACTGGTTAGTTTTTTCTTTAAATAAATTGATGTAGCCTAATATGTACGATGATTTTTGAAGGAAGCTTACTTATAAGGCTTTATCTCGTACCAGAATCCTACCCTATAGTTGTGTTTAGTTAGGATAAAAGACCTTCCAGAAGGAAATTTCTACTTATGTTCTAAATTGCCGTTCATCCTACCAAAATATTATATATATGATAGTATTCTGGTACAAAATAAAGCCTTACAAATTGGGATTATTACTAAAATCAGGGTTTAGTAGATACTGTACTTCCTACAAGCCAATAACCTAAATTATCATTTGAACGTAAGACTTCTACACAAAGTTTGTCATTCAAACAAATGTAATCAAGTTCTAAGATACCTTGTTCATTATATTTATCAAACTTTCAATATAATATGGTTTCTGAAACCAATATACAAGTTAATAACTAACTTTATATATAAGTGTAGTCGTGGCAAACTGTAAACAACATTGATAATAACTACATAAAAATTGAAATATCTAAGGTTTTATTCGTATTTGTACAGTATTACCTGTAAAACTTGATTGTATATCCTTTAATGTAAATGTTTCTTCAGTAAAGTGTGGTATAATACTTCATTATTTTCAAACAATAACACTTTTATTCATCAGAGACATGTTTTCGCATAAGAACATTTAAAGAAACCGTTAGATCTGTCCCCTCCTCAGTGTAGCAGACGATACACTTGAGCGTCACGCTTTTGTCCTTGGAATGTGCATGTTTATGTCCATCCAGTTATATTATAGAGATCAATGTTTTACATAGATATAGTCAAGGAACATACAGTCACAGTCACACTACTTAAGTCATGGGACATTAAAGGGTAGTAGTGATTAAATATTAGCTACCCACAAACTGTGTATCCATATCTAATAGGTAGCAGCACCAGATATTCCCAGTGAAATAAATATCATTCAGAATTGGCACATCAACATATTTGAATATTTTCTCTAGTGAAACCATCTAAGATAAACTTTTTTTAATACCCCTCGATGGCACCTAGTGATCCTCGTGGTTAAGGCCTCAAGCTCTCCCAAGGGGCATAGGTATTTTAACCTGGAGGCTAGGTCCTTAATAGTTAACCTCCACTCCCACCCCCACCCCAATTAAATTTCTAGGAGAACCATTGTTTTTTTACGCCCATTTTTGTTTCATCAGTGTATAAAGCCGAATGATATTTTATGAATATTCTAGCTTTTTTGGTGCCATTAATATTTCATATGTTGGTATAATATCAGTAATACTCTATATTCAACTTTGATTGAGCATAGTCGGCACAAATCAAATCTTCTACTTAGATAATCAATTATAAGGTCAAACACTTTTCTTAATGTACGGCTCTATGATTACATCTTTGATTCGTGGAAATACGTAACCATAGATATAAGTATAGTTACGTAACTTATTTACATAGTCTAGATAGCGGGGCATTTATTTATGAATATACTCGATCTTTCATAAAGGTTTTGTTAATAATGGAGATTAAAGATGGGATATCTGTATATGGAACTTTTGTATCATTTCATAAAGGACAACTTGAATTATCAGGTGTTCCGAATCACTATTGGGAAGCTTTATTTAGAAAACTTAAAGATCAGATTTTTGATGCAGGCAATGTATTTAGGATTTTAAAAATTAAATCTGATGAGTCAACATCTATGAAAGTTGTGGTCAATCATGAAGAAGGTATTAACGTAGGGGACCCCTCTCATATATACTTGATTGATCATGCATGGACTTACCTTGTTAATGAAGCCAAATCTCACCTTCAACAAATGCCAGACTTATTAAATAGAATGAAGTCACTCATGAGTATTTGTGATAATTTAACGACCGAGGATTCTATCAATGCGGTTTTTGCGGAAATGTGGAAGTTCAATCAAACATATTCTGTTGGTTCAATGTCTAATGTGGAATCGAGACTTCCAGTTTGGTACATTATGGATGAGTTTGGATCGGCCATACAGCATGCAGAAGAGCCTAATTTTAGAGTAGTGCCTTTAATATACCTCCCGGAACAAATTCCATACAGTTTACTTTTCCCCATTAAAAATCTATCTAAGGATGAGGAAGTCACAAGAGATTTTGTAGAAGGACCTATTAGAACACCATCGGACAGGAGAGTTCTTTTGCTTCCATGGCAACCAAGTTCATTTATCTCTGAAGACTTTAAGCAAGAAGAACCAGGTGAAGAGTACTTTCTAGAAGGTCATATCATCGAAAGTTTACCAAATTTGGATACCATTAAGGCTAGTGCTATTTCTTTGGAAACTAACATGAAATTAAAAGTATACTCTGAATATGAATTTGTCAATAATTATCTGACAGATTCTAGATTTGAGTTAACAAATGATGAAGATGCAGCAAACATATTATGGTACACGCATCACTTTAAACAATTTGAAGATTTGAGTGAATCCATCATACCAAAGTTTGTTAACCAATTTCCTTTTGAACATGTAATTACTATCAAAGATCTGCTTTCTATTGTGTGTCGCCGTTCTAAAAATATAAGTAAAACCATGGATTCAGAATTGTTGGAAATGTACCCGTTATGGTTACCGGTAACTTACAACTTGAAAACTGAACTGACCAAGTTTGTTAGTTATTTTCAACACAGAGAGAATAAAGGTTTGGACAACCATTGGATATGCAAGCCATGGAACTTGGCTCGAGGCTTGGACACACACATCACTAACAATATTAACTACATAGTTCGGTTACCTTTTACTGGCCCCAAAATAGCACAGAAATATATTGAAGATCCTGTATTATTCAATCGCCTTGATTGTGGACTAGTCAAGTTTGACATCAGGTATGTGTTGCTACTTAAAAGCATACAACCCTTGGAGGTATATGTCTACCGTAATTTCTTTCTTCGTTTCGCCAACAAGCCTTTTGAGTTGAACGATTTTGATATTTATGATAAACATTTTACAGTTATGAACTACACTGACAATTCATCACTTTATAGGAAATTATGTGATGAATTCATTGAAGATTTTCAAACGCAGTATGCTGGACATCAATGGGAAACGTTAGAGAAGAAGATTTTCTCAATGTTTCTTGAAATTTTGGAGGCTGCAACATGCAAGCAACCACCGCTTGCCATCGGCCACAACCCACAATCCCGCGCGCTGTATGCTGCAGATATTATGTTGGCCTGGAGGACGGATGAGGATGGATGTCGAGTAATGCAACCCAAACTTTTAGAAATCAATTGGACACCCGATTGTCAGCGTGCATGTGAATACTATCCGGACTTCTACAATGATGTATTCTCTTTATTGTTTTGCAATGAAGTTAGAGATGTGTTTGTACCATTGTAGCGTTTCTCGCCTTCATTTAGGATATTTTGTTGGTATAAAGATGACATACTGTGCAGTAACATTATTTTTACTGGTGGGGCACTTGGACTAAAGGCTGAGCTCTTCTTGTCTGATTTGCTGGTTACGGAGATGTCAGGTTTTGAATCCTGGCCAATTACACTGGGGCGGTTTATCATTTATGGTATTCCACTATCCTTCCATGCAAATGCAGGTTCATTTCCTCTCAAACATTATCTTCCTTAACCTATTTGTTTAGATCAGGGATGGGCTGGTGTGTTCAATCTGGCCTGTGGGATAAATCATTTAAATGTGTTACATTGTGAAGCAGTTTTTTTTTTAAACACAACAAAACTGTATTTTTATAAAATTATGCCAAAATCAACATTTACAAACTTGGTAAATCATGTCGAAAAGTACATGGCATTATTTGCATCCTCATATTAATGGAGTGTTTTCAGCCATGAAACTTATGAAAAGTGATTTTAAAAACCGACTTACTGATGGCTTCTGTCTTTTCTCTTGAGAATTACCTCCTCACAGTTTAGCCCAGATTATATTAAAAAATGGTTGGAGCTCATTCATAGTTTCACTCATCTCACACCCTCATCAAATACAGTAAAACCTTGGATTGCGAGCATAATTTGTTTCGTAAACGTGTTCGTAATACAAAGCACTCGTATATCAAAGTTAATTTCCCCCATAAGAAATAATGGAAACTCAGATAATTCGTCCCACAACCCAGAAATATTTAATCTAAAAATGATTAATACCTTTTTTATTTTCGTTATTTAAATGTAACTGTACTGTAATCAAATTTATTAATTAAATTTAATGGTTGCTGGTGTGAGGTAGACGAGAGAGAGGAGAGGAGGAGGTGAGTTATTGTTTAGGATGACTTTCACTGTCACTAACGGAATCACTGCTATATGTTGGATCACTGGAATATTTTTCTTTTTGTGCGACTTTAACAAAGAACCTATCCAATGACACTGCTCGGCAGACAAAGCGTATCCATAGTACTACTCATATTGCAAGATATCGCTCGTTTATCAAGTTAAAATTTATTGAAAATTTTTGCTCGTCTTACAAAACACTCGCAGACCAAGTTACTCGCAATCCAAGGTTTTACTGTAAATCTTCTGAACAAACTTAAAAACATACTAAACCTCTAAGGTATTTATGATGGTTTTAAACCGCTCCAGTGGCCACATGGTCTAAGGCGCTATTCTCGCAATAGACTGGCTGCTGATGACAGGGAGATCAGGGTTCGACCCCATTCGGGTGCACTGAGGGTGGTGTTTTCCTAAATGGTTTTCCACTCTCTCACACAAATGCAGGTGCACTCCCTCCAAATTTGACCTTCCTCATCTCTAACACATTATATCAGTTACCTAACTTACATAAGCGTATAACCCGAAGGGGTAGTAAGACGCAAAAATAATAATAATAATAATAATAATAATGATTGTTTTATATTTTCAATGTATTTATACTTATTCATCCCAGTATATTTATTATGTGTTTATAATTTTTTCAATTAAATTTGAAGAAAATATTATGAATAAAAATCTTTGGCTCGCCAAACATTTTTTGGCCTTCCTGTTACACGGAAGTAAGTTTGCACATCCGTGGTTTAGATAATGTAATTTATAGGGACAGTTCAGTCCATATGGTTCGTATTGCGTAGAACAAAAACAAAGCCATGTTTCTAGGTAAATCAACTAAATGCACAAGATCTAGTGCCTAAGTTATTTTTAATCTTTGGATTTAAAAAAATATCTCATTCAATGTAGGCCTACAGCAGTAAACATATTTATTTCATTTTTGATACATAAATACCAATACTACATTTCATTGTAGATAGGTCTTACAACATAAAACATAATTAGCATTTTAATTATATATATATTGTATGTATATGTGTATGTATATATATATATTTTTTTTAATGGTACCGGTACAGGTAATCAAACATTTTTACATACAAATTAAGTAGGCTTGAAAAATTATAGTTTTTTCTGGCTGTCCACTTTGTTAGAAATCTTGTAACATTATTAAATGAATTCAAAGTAGCCATCAACATGGACAAAATTCAGTGATATATTATTGACAGTTAAGCGACCAATTTTTCCAAACTTTCTTTCTATGCAAATGCAAAGTGTGTTTTATTAAACTCATCTTTGTGTTTTTATCAAAGTTGCAGCTAGGTTAAGAATCATAACACACATTAGAGGTGTGCAAAGCTTTGAAACTTTGATTTCGCTTCGAAACAAACATCAACTTCACTTCAAAATAAATTTTGGCTTTGAAGCATCACCAATAAAAATATTGATAATTAAAATAATCCATTTATGTCCAATTATAGTCATTCTGAGCTTTTTTTTTACATTACAAATTAATATCTATATGAAAAAATCTGAAGAAATTGAATTGCATTTGGTGATATTAACTTGATTTGTCAGAGTAACACAAAATGTTACATACAAACATTTGTGCAATAAAACATTTTCCAAGTAATTTTAGTGCATAAAGTAATATGAATAACCAAAATATAATATATTTTCAACCATAAAACAACTAAAAGAAAATATTCGAACCTCGATTCGGCTTCGAGAATATTTTATATATTCAATTTGAGTTCGCTTCAAATTGAAAAAAATTGGACTTTGCACACCCCTAACACACATAATAGACTTTGTTTGCGGATGAAACAGTGATACCCATGTCCTACTTATTTACCCTCTAATGAAAACTTGAAAGATTGAACACAATTATCAAACCTGTAGTCTACAAATAATGAAAATATTGATTTTAAATATTTGGAATGAATATAACCTTAACATGCTTATAATTTCAATACAGCTTGGTTTTATTAGAGTGGCCAAAATACTTTGTTCTTTCTCAGGCAACGTCTAAAGTTATATTATTTGGTAGGTCTACAAAGGTGATTATTAAAACAAATTGCACTAGAGTTTAGTTTGCCTTATTTAGATAGTGGTTAGGTCAGTTGGTGTAGAAATTCAAGCATTCTTTCTTTTATTATTCTCTTCTACTGACCTGCCTGCAAAGACAAGCTGTCCTTTGAGACTGTCTGATCAAGGAGATTTATATGTATTGTTTAGTTGAATCTTCTTGACTTTTAATTGTTTTCTTGGATTACTGTATGACAAATCTTAATTAATGTTTCAACTGTCTATACTCATGCAATTAGCTAAAAACAATCATCTTCCATTATAGACTTAAAATAACTCGCGTTGTTTAACTTGAGAATTCCCTATTTTTCCTTTTCGGGGCTCACTTAGAGGGTGTACAGTGACCTGGAAAATCTGGAAAACGGGGAAAAGTTAGGGAATTCGATTAACTTTATGAAATGTTCACATATTCATTAAAAAAAACATTACTTTTATTTACAATGGTTAAAAAACAACCATTTCTTCCAGTTAATACACACCACTTATCTATTTTAACATAGCCATCCCAGTTGAGCATGCTAATCTCAATTCTCAACGTCAACATTTGATTTTCAAGTTGTCTGTCCACCCCTATATCGCGTGTCTTTATCCAAATGTGTGTCCTGGTTATGTGCATGTGCAAGAATTGATTACATTATAGGAAGAAGAAACTATACAATAACATCTCGCAACAATTTTAAACTGTACTGGTGTCTTATAATGTCTCAAAATGATCTAACTGAAACATAACTTAGCTTTCACTTTCCGACAGGCCATCACATTAGGTTGATATCTTTTAACACCTCAAAGTGTGACATAATTTCAGAATGGGTATGAGTCAAAAAATAGTATTACATTAAATTGCAATATTATTATAAAAAATGTATTATGTAGTGACTGGAAAAGTTGGAAGTTGATTCTGGAAAAATCTGGGAGTTTTAAAATATAATTTGTATGAACATCCTGATTAATTGGAGTTAATATTTTCACTGTATACTTATATAAAGGAGCTGTAATATAAGAGTAATATTTCATATTGATGAATCAACGTTGATACATTTTTCTACTAAATTTAATCAAGAATTAAAATCGAGGAGGCTCGAGCCCCCCTAATGTAGTTTGGTGATGCCCTGAGATCTACTCAGATCTGAAGATATAATAAAATGAGGGTGGAAGGGTATGACCAGTTAAACATTGTGAGCAAATAAAATATCAACTCCCACACATCCTTGTGTTGATCCTCCCTTGTAGTCCTAATTGATGTTCTTGCAGTCTAGGAAGTGGTCTAAGTCCTGAACATTACGGCAGGTTCCAAACCTCCCAGTTTCACACATGGTTCCATCTAGGAGTTGCACAGTGGTTAGACATTTACCTATTATAAATAATTGGTGATTTTTGTGACAGTAGGCCTATGTGACGGCTAAGCCAACTTTAATTTAGGCATAATTATTTATTATTTTGTTTAATTATCATGTTAATAATCAGGGCCACATTTAGAAATATGGCGCCCCTAGGTACAGCTGCAGGCGCTCCCCACCCTCCCCTCCTCCTAACAATCTGCTCCCACCAAAACATCATACTGTTATTTGTTAATCAGTTAATGAACACAAATAATTATGTTGTAGGCCTATTTATTGCTACTATTAACAGTATATCCCCTATAATTATATGACCACTGGGAGAAATGGTTGTGCTCGTCTCTATATCTGACACAGCTTTGCTTATGAGTGACTCAATAATTATTAGTTGACAGATTGCAATAGTAGATACAATATAACTCAATACACTAGCACTTATAACAAGCAAGCTTCAGCTCCAGCTGAGTCCGTGTGGGTTGTTTCAGTGAGAATTATGTTTATTCATGTTGAAGACAAGGGTTTCGGTTTCACATCCCGTGCTGTCATATTTCGGAAAGGGCGCTGCTGTAAACAAATTGTTTTTTTAAAATGTTGCGCCCCCAAAAATCATGTGCCTAGTCTGCCTAGTGGGTTAATGCGGCAATGTTTATAATAATCAAAATATAAATGATCAGGTTAACAAATAGCAATTAAAAACTCTATGAAAAAGCTTCTAGATGTAGGCATATATAATGGTTTGAAAAAATTTGTCTCTGGCGGTTGGGGGGGATCTAACCCTAAACCACTCTTGGCCCCCTACTTTGCATTCCTGTGTACACTACTGATTACAATGAATTATAGCGATATGCAGTTAAAAATAAGTGTATTTATTATGATGTTACAAAAATTATACATTTTAAAGATTGTTTATTGTTAAATTAAATTTGCTTTATTAATTTAGTCCATCAACGTAACACTTGGGATTGATGTTTCTTACAAATCTCGCCAATCCCATGTCGAAAATGTGAAAGTGCAACTCGTAGAGCGGCTTCTCAACGTTAGAAAGACAAATCCTAAAACTTGATTTTATATTATCCATTGCTAAGCATGCCTGCTCATACACAAGTATGACGTTGAAAAAGGTATCATTAATATTGATAATTATGAATATCTTTCTGTCAGCCAGAAGAAATCCTTGCAGTCATTTGGTCTCAATGAGGAATCGCAGCACATCTCAGTGAGCTTATCTTTTCTGCAGTCCGACCCAACTATTCATCTTTGTTGGCAAAATAAAAAGGTGACAAGCTAAACTAGGTTTGTTGTTGACAACAATGGAAAATAGTTATTAATTTTTACTTACAAGTTCAGAAAATGTACGGTAATTAATGGTTTCAGTTCTTCAGCTTTTTTTCCTAAAGTTATATTATGAAACGAAGAAAAAATTTGATAGATCCCCATTTGAGTATTGCTAAAAAATTAGTTTCCTCTGGAATATTTTGATTTTTTTTTTTTAGAGTTCCCATTCCATTTTATAATATCTTGGCTTCCCTACATTGACAGGTCTTGATCATTACATTTTTCAATATTTATTTATTTATGTAAAAGCTCTGTTTTGGTTTTTGAGTACATTTTGTTATATATTTGGAAGAAGGTACAGGAAAGATGGAACAGAAACATATAACTTATAAGGGAACAAACACAATATTTCTTTTACAATGAAGATAAGAACACAGTTTGCGCTTTATATTGCTGCTATTGGACAGAGGTAGTGGTTGTTTCTTGAAGAAAATTGATTGTTACTGCACAATTTCTAGACCTCGGTTTCATTCTATCGGAACTCATCAGGAGGGAATATGAAACATGCAAAGCAACTTCCTAAAAGAGGAAACCAAAAAACATATAAGAGTGAGAAAAATAATTCATATGAAATATAAGCTTGTTTAAAACACCAGATTTTACCTTTCAACTATCTAGTAAATGAAGGGTGACCCTTGTAAAAAAACAACACTTTTTAACTTTTTTTTTAGCGCTGTAGCTTACTACACGTTCAGGTTTACACCTTAAAGTACACTTAAATCTTCCTTCAGCTCATGTTAAGGTGTAAATTTAAAACTTGGCCTCTGGGTGATCATCACCTGGAAAAGTAGGGCTTTGTTGCTATTTAATGGCATATTTTCTCACTACGGGCAAGATTTTACAAAATTCACTATTTTAACCCAAAACAGTTATTTCATGTTTTTTGCTATCAATTCAGCAGTTATAAATGACGCCTCAAGTGCACTATTTGAAACTGTAACTCGTTTTTTCTATTTTGGTTGCTGCCTATTTTTAAAAGATGTTCAAAACATTGATGGTTTTTGGGACTCCTGGGATGTTTCGTGGTTGGATTTCGCTTCATCTTGTTTGGAATCATTGAGTCATTCATTACTCAGGGGTTCTTTACAAAAGATACAGATGGTAGCTGGCTGCTCACAATCTTCATTCCAAGTGAAACCGAAAGCTAAATAGTTATTATATTTCCACAGACATTAAGTAAGTTATTAGACCATTAGCTTAAGGAGGGAAGGAGGCAACAAGGTAGACATCGGGGGAGAAACAAGTCGATACCATTTGTTTTCAAGGCACCGATGGATGAGGAAATGCGAGAACAGATTTACTCGACATACACAATATTGGCAAGGAAGGAATTTCTCAGAGATCGTTCCCCTGTAAATATATTAAAAAAAACTGACAAAGGCTTTTTAAGGTTCTCATTTTTACAATAAGCACCAACCAAAGAAATATTGTTTTAGAGGTGCTATAAAATTATCACATTATATTCACTATTACCTAAAATAAACCTGTGTCTCAAAAGATTATGTTTCAAGATATAAAAATAAAAAAGACACTTATGACAAAATATTGTCCCTAAACCTAAGATATAACACACCCCCCACCCCCGAAATTATTGGCTGGCTACGGCCTTGCTGGTAGGAATTCTTGGACATTTACTACTATAGCTGGAACGCTGTGGATGCTTAAATATCTCAAAGGTGTCTCCTCCATAACTTTTATTTATTGATGGCATTCTAATGGCAACAGTGTACAAGCAGTTGTAACTACCAAGAGAAAAACAATAAACCACCACATAAACGAAACCAAAAACAACAGATAATTTAATATTCAGTATAAAGAAATATTCCTCAAACAAGTTGCAGACGTTGATTTCTCTCAACTCAACTCTTGTGTATCACCATCCTCCAAGTTATTCCTTTTCATACATCCCCTCACCTTGTCATCTTTAACCACATGTTTGCAGGGATTGAATGGCTCCTAATAATAATATTTGATGTCGGATGGAATAATGTGTATCCTGTATACCAATCTCCTCTAACTTGTGGTAATAACTGTGGCTCGTGAATTGTGAACCTTGATCCGACTGTATCTGGCTATGCTTTCCTACACTGTTAATCTATCTCTTTACCTGGGCAATATATATTTAAGCTGTAGCTTTTTTCATGCAAAACAGTTGACAAATCTTAGAGAAACTATCTACCATTGAAAATATGTAGGTTAGATCGCTAGTAGCGTTTGGCAATAGTCCAAACAAATACACAGCTAGGTACAAACTGGTTTGGTCCTCGGATAATAACCTGGAAGGCTTCCTCAAAATGTCGGTGCACAATGTTTAGTTTCCAACTTCCATCCTCATATTAACATTGTGTTCAGTTTTGTTTCTGTTATTCTTGCTTAAATATGTAGTAGATTATAGTCATAATTACTCTAGATTATTTTTAGTCAACTTGAGGTGTGCACTCTGCAGGAACATGGTTGCCAATAGCACTAGTACATGTTTGCCAATATAAAAAACACCTCAACATGTAATATTTGAATGCTCCAAAATGTATAAACTTGATTTGTGTGTGTGATACCAGTATATTCCTTAAAACTGCAGACATGAAAACTGATGTAGATAACTTCAAGGGTTAGTGGACTTGTTTCTATTGTACAATAATCCAGCTTTTAAAAGTGTATTAACTTAGACCCCTGACCGTAGACTGGTTGGGTACCAGGTTTAGAGCTTGTGACTGTAATAGTAGCTAATTCATCTCGTTTGTTTCTGTATTCATGTCCCAGAACTAATGAATATCCTTTAGTTGTCCCTCTATATTTGGATTAGTAGCTGATTAATGTTGTTTGTTTCTGTATTCATGTCCCGGAACTACCGAATATCCTGTGTAGCATGTCACCTAAATCAAGATGGTATCTACAAACTGTAATCCGCACAAAATGCTAAACTACAATAAGGGAATCAGAAGAACATAATTAATACTGATGTATTTAGCAATAATATTGTTTGGATTCTACTTACATTACGTGGATGTTCCCGGATACGATCACCATGCTTTCACCAACTGTTCTGCTAGCATGGTGGAAGCAAAGGCGTGGCAGTTTCAACGCATTTCTAACCTCTTGACCTCAACATTGAAGAAAGACCAGACGGTCCTTGGTTCATCACAAGTGACGCCGCGAGCTACGACCATTACGCCCCTAGCGGACCTCCTTGGCAACTCTTTCTCCACCGTTTCAAAACTCCCTCCCCCTTCTGCCCTATTCCATTGTTTATCTCGCCCAATTTTCTAGTCAAGAAAAGAGTATATAACGAGGGACTCCTAGGTTCACAGATTGTAGTTCATCACTTGGATATCGTCGAAGAAGGAAACTCTGCTCCAGCACCTGTAGAAGATACTGCTGACCATGACGGTTAGGTTGTGGGTGTCACCACCTCGACGCCGAGGGAATCTCTTCTATTGATCCAAGTATTCTGTCATTTTCCAAGTCCTTCAGACTTGTTGAGCTAGTCCATATGACTATGTACATTTTTGTTAGTAAAAAATGGCTAGGAGATTATTCCCACGTCCATCAGACGTGGTTGCTTTATCAAGATGATTTCCTTTTTATTTGTCCTTCAGACGCTATGTATTAGTAAGACTAACATTAGTTTTTGTGTATAGCTGATTTAATCTTCTGTTAGTCAGAAATTTTGACTACATATTTTTTACTATATCCATAAGATATAGCTTAAATATAGGAGCCTTGAGCTCTATATGTAATAGGACCCAGTCTTTAGAGTCCTCTTCTTCTCAAGTTCATTCTTCCACTGTAAGTCCATAAGAATTCAGAATATCATATGACGCCGTGGACGTCATGCTCATATGTTCTAATTGTTGTATGGCTACAAGCAGGTTGTCTAACGCTTTTACATGAGGACCTAGTTAGGTCAGTATCTCACAGTGCCCTAGTCCGCGTCACTTATTCTGTGGTATTATTTTGGGTGCGCAAACTGCGGAACACGGCTAAGTTTGTATGGTGGCCCGCACAGATATTATTTTCTTTCGCCCCTTGGTTGGTGCATCTTAAGATTTAGAGTGTAAAGTTAGTATATTCTAAAATTGAGGTTTGCCCCATGCAGTGTGTAGTGACATAAATGTATTATTGAATGCTCTGGGAAAGGACCGTCCATAGTACTATTTAGCTTTTAGCCATTTGCTGTTGTAATGGACAGTCCATCCTCCTACAATATCTGAAATAGTTCTTTATTACAAGCCTAGGCAGCTAGCTAGGACGAGCTTCGGTTAATAACTCTAAAATTATAAGTTCTGTTGTTACATCTTTATTTGTATCTAATTCACCATGTTTTTGTTTAGACCTTTCTGGTGGAAGTCAGGCGCTAGCCCGACTCTGTTGGAATCCAATACTCTCCGTTTACATAACGTCCTTTTGACTGTTGCCATGTCGTCTTGGACACGTATTCTCCCGAGCTACGGGAAATTCCTATAACTTTGGAGTTGTTAAACCCTATCAAACTTAATATTATACATTTATAAAGCACTAATTTTTTTGTGCCCATTCAACGGGCTTCACCACAGTTCCTACTTTCTATTTGTTTTTATTCAGCTATTGTAACCTGATTTCAACTTTTATGTTATTGTATAATAAATCTATTTTTATTACCTATTTAATTCTTTCTCTGTTATAAAGTATGTTCCTATCACTCACACTATAAAAATGTAACCACCCTAGTAGTAGGAATTCTACACCTGTAGTTGTCTCTCGATGCCTGGGCTTACAGCTGGTAACTGTAATAACAGCTGTTTAGTTATGTTTTTTTTTATCCAGGTCCTGGAACTGTTGAATATCCCGTAGTTGATCCTCAATCCCCGGTTCACCTTCTTACCTTGTTTAAAGCACCATACAAAAACTGTCTGGGGCATCTGGACGGTTCTGGTTCCATCTCACATTGTCATTCATAGGGTATTGACTTGAAGTATCAACCTGTTGATTGTTCTTGCCAGGTAGATAATAATACTCCAAACCTAATTCCTGGATAGCCAGAATTTATCTGGTTAAATGATCACTCTTTAATCTGGATGACTTCATAAACAAGAGTGAATAGGGGTAAAATAATATTATGATATCATTTCCTAGTAATAAATTGCAAATTTCTGAAGTTCCCACACCAATAGAATCATGACCGTTAGTCATGGGGGATAACACATTCGTGGTGATGTTATTTTTACATTGCGCCTTGTGGGATAACACATCTATAGTAATGTCTTATTTACCCTCAGACATCTCTAGTGATGTCATGTTTACCCTCAGCTATGTGGGATAACACATCTCTAGTGATGTCTTATTTACCCTCATCCATGCGGGATAACACATCTATGGTGATGTCATGTTTTATGATAACACATCCATAGTGATGTCATGTTTACCTTCAGCCATGGGGGATAGCACATTTATAGTGATGTCATGTTTACCCTCAGCCACGTGGGCTAACACATTTATGGTGATGTCATATTTACCCTCAGTTATGCGGGATAACACATCTATAGTGATGGCATGTATATAAATATTAATGATGTTGATAAATGATAAAATTGTAATAGCCCTGCCCTAGATTGGGATGTTTGTTTAAAACTAACATAACAGTGTTGAAACGAAGCAAGTGAAAGAACTGGTCTAGCTTGTTGTGATGAGTTAGTAAACATTAGTTAATATTATTATTATTATTATTATTATTATTATTATTATTATTATTAGCAACGCGAGTAAACATTAGTAAAGAACACTGACAACTTACAACAACTTGTTCCCGTTGTGCTCAGTAATTGGACCAATTTGCAGTATAATGGGTTATATTTTAGAACTATTGAGGCTGACACAATAAGATCTAATCACAGAGGGGTCACAGCCAGTTTTGGATCTGCGCGGATTAGAACACTGGGCCATCGGGTACTTGCGCTAGAGGTCAACCATCGTGCCTAGGGTACTGAGTTCGAATCTGTAAGGGGTGTCAGTCAAGCCAGTACTGAACTAGTTCTCTCACGTCAAAGTCCTTATATGTTTTCGTAGCATATTCTTAACATCACATTTTTGTAGTAACTTGTAGTACTAATAATAAACCCTAAAAACCAAAGCCATCAGTATAATTTCGAGCTCACACATCTATTTTGCCATTGACCCTACCCTTCCCCGCAATCTATCCTGACAGATTAGGCCCGCAGGATGGAGGGTGGTGACATCTCCCTATATGTGCTCTGAAACTTGATGACGAGCCATAAGCGCGGTCCTACGTGAGCGCGAGTGACGCGGGTGGCGTGGCTCAACTTGAAGTGAATTGACGCGACTTTACGGTGATGGGGGGCGAATACAAGAAGCAAATATTCAAATCAGTAGCCATGATGTTGTCAGGGAAACGTGAGCTCAGTTAATTGTTAATAAACTACAAAAAGCTAAATAAAAGGATCTGAAGCCAGTACCGGCCATCTACTCGGAAAGGGGATTTTTCATTGAATTTCAGCATTTAAATTTAGATAAACTCATTAAACATTAAAAAAATTAAAGAGGATTATTACTATTGCTATTTCATTAGCCTCCATTGTTTTTATTAAAACTAAGTGTAAGTTCTCATCCCCTCATAGATATCCCGACTATCATACTTGAAACGCTAGTGCTGAAAAATACTAGGTGCACCTTTGATGTAGTTCACTACCTTTAGTTGTCCTCAGCTAGCTCTCTTGTGTGGCGAGACTCCTCTTATCGGTACTTTTGGCTAGATGGTGGAGCTGAGTAGGGGTAAGAAAAAGAACAGGGTGTTGGAGTGGGGGTGACGGGAACCATTACTATCACATTGTCGCGATTCTCCTTCCCACGCGAACCTCCTGATGATGTTGTTAATTAAATAATGTATATATTAATACATATTACAAGTTTTATTTGCACACATTAAGATGCTACATTCAAGAAATTGCCCCAATAACACTCGCGTTTCTTCATCGTGTCTTTCTCTCAGAACACCTCGTTAACAAGTGCTGCAAATTATTCATACCCCCCACCAGTTTCATGGCTATAACATTAATTTTGATACTGAGAGCTGCTGAACTCTTGCGAGCACAAGCAAAACTACCTTTTAAAAAGAAATCAAAACAAATACAGTTTGCAAATGAAAAATATTGCTCTCTTTCTCGCACTCACACTGCGAGGTTTTTTTCTTTAATAATTACTAGAGCTAGAAACAAGCAAACCAAATGTTCCTAACCCGTAGCCTGCTCGCACGTGTACGGAAATGAATACACAACAGTACAGTGCGACAAATAGATTTGACACAAACTTAATTTAATTACACCAAAAGCTATGCAACAAAGCAGGATCATTACAGTACTCCCCTACTTTCTGAGTTATTTTTAGAAGAAAAATGAGTCAGGAAGTAATTCGGTCAGCTTGTTTTTACATTGAGCCCTTTGCACATTATTATGACACCACTAAATCTTATATATTCAACAAAAATTAGAAAACCTATGCATTGGTTACATAGAGTAGCAGCAAGCTAAGGTGCGTAGTGTTCATCACTCATCTGATATAATTTAAAATGTTTGTCGTTTACTTCAAAATTTCTCACTTAACAGTCCTAATAATGTTCATCTTGCTTTGCCATTTCCTTTTCTGATTTTAATGTTCTATGGCAGAAAGGTTTTAGCGTCTCACTTTAATTGATAAAACACAATAGACTAGTGATATTAAAGAGAGTTATTATTTAGAGTTTAGCTAGCCTTCTTGCATGTACACTATTCTCATATGATAATATAATATAATAAACAACATAAAAAAAAAACATACACATTGCACTGCACATAATTAGAATGAAACTCTTGACAAAACACAAAATATAATATTTCTGACATTTCAGACTAAATTGGTAGTTCTCTTGAATAGCATTCAAAATATACACTATCCATATTTCGGTAGAATTATACCCTAAGTTAAATTCACATTACAAGAAGATCTTAAAAGATTTCTCTTATACACACTAGGTTTAAAACACAATTTACTAAGCTCATAGTAAAATCCTAATAAAAGCTTTATCATTATGAGGACACAAAACCTATTCCTGCTCCAGCCATACTTCCCTAGTTTCCCTCTATCTTTGTCACTTTCTCAAAATAAGGTTTAATTTCATCCAAATGTTTAGGCTGATACACCTCTGCCATTACAGTTCTCGCTCGACCTCGTCCATCATCTTGCCTCTGTCCCTGATTAGTATTTTGGGTTCCCATGTCTCTTTGTTCTCTGTACCTTGGTGGGTGATAATACTGATTGTATCCCTTTGGTCCCTGATTGTGATCATATTGCCTATCCTGTCCCTGGTTGAATCGTGGACCACTATCTTGGTTTCCCCTGCTCCTATCTTCTTGCCCTCTCTCCCAGTGTTGTGATGTAGGTGGTGTTTTGCTTTCTTTCTGAAACTGATCATTTGTTCTACCTTGTCCCTGAGGATGGTATTGACCCTTAAATTTCTGGAAACCTGACCAATTTTGTTTACTTTCTATCCCTGTACTTCTTTCTAAATTTGAAGGTACGTGCCCATTTTGTGTTGAATCATGTTCCTGCACATCCCCTAAATATTCCCACTCTCTAGTTCTTTGACATCTATCATCAAATGCATTTAACACCCGCTCCATGTCTTGAAGGTCTTGTAAATTCGCGCCAATAAGAGCATCCTGTACATTTTGAGGAAAATGATATATTAAATGCCCCATGAGCCTATCTTCCTCTATCGGGTATTTCAAATACTTTGCTTGTACCTTATATTTGTGAAGATATTCACACATAGTTCCTGCTCGAACACTGTATTTACCATTGAAAATCTGCTGCAAAAAACTATCTTGTTTTACCTGTGACCAAAATTTTCCCAACAAAGCACTCTTTGCTTGCACAAATGTATCCCATTCTCCTTCTACAGAATTTGCCCAGGACCTAGCTTCCTCTCTTAATCCTGATAACAAAATAGCAATCTTATTCGCTTCACTAAATCGTTCTCCTTCCAAAGTACGCTCCACTTTTCGAATATATTGGATTGCCGAAATATTTCCTTTCTGCCCCTTGAATTTGGGAATTGAAGATAACATCTCCTCATTCATTCCTCTAAACAAGACACTATTATGACAAACATGACTATCAACTTTCTCTTTATTTTTGACTTCGTTAAATTTACATTCTAAATCCTCCACTTTGTTTTGTAATTTCTCAAGATTTTTCATATAGCTATCTTTTAACTTTTTGACCTTTTCCTCTATGCTTTCGCCTTTTTGAGTTAGTACATCTTCTACTTGAGACGTAATATAATCCCTGTTCACATCCAGTTGACCCTCCAGTTCTAACCTAACCTTACTGACTTCTCTTTCCAAGTTAGACTGAACTATTTTGACACTCTTTTTTATTTGAACAATTTTGAACTCAATACCTTCTACCTTATTTTCTGTGCTTTTGACTGTCTCTATCAATTTCTTTTCTAGCCCTTCTATTTTTTCATTCACTTTGTCAACTCCCCCAATTAAATCAAAATGAATTTTTCTTAAATTATCTTGTTTTTGTTCCAACTCGTTTTGATTTTGTTTTACAGTGATCAAACTCTTATCTAGATCCATTACCTTAACATTAAGTGCCTGGTGCGATATTTCCAGGTTATCTAGTTTACACTCTAATTTTATTCCTAATTCTTTAATATTGTTTTTTATTTCTTTATTATTGTTTTTTATTTGTGTTCCCAATTTTTTATTATTATCTTCCATCTGACTCATTATAGTCATGATAAGTTGTTCAATTTTTTTGTTCCCTTCCCCTATTAAATTCTTTTCTACCTGAGCTGGTTCAGAATCTCTTTTACTATCCTCTATGTCTACAGTAGTTTTTTTTAATATCGAAATTTCATCACCCCCATCCTTTAATTTTGAATGTCCCTTCGAGCTATTTTCATCTAATATCTGATTCTCACTATTATTTCCTGACTCCCCTTCTTCTACCTGTTCTATTACAGAAATGCACCCTTCATGTAAGTTTCTACTGTTTGCATTTCCCACCTTTAGTTTGTTTAATCTACTCTCATACATTTCATTTTCCCAATCCTCGTCACTCTCCTCTAATCCTTCTTGGTTATATGGTCTGTTCATGATGTCTTTATCTTCCGAACAAAATGGAAACTGACCTATCCCACTACTACACTCTTCCCCAATTAAATCCTCTTCTGATTCTAACATCATCAACTAAAAGAGTTGTTGAATTTCTTAAATATATTAATTTCTAAGTTTAAACACACTTTTAAGTTCTACTTACTTCATTAAATGTTATAAAGAATTCCCTTACTACAATGAACCCATCAATCAATTAATTAAAATAATTAAATGTAACAAACAAAATATATATAACTACTGCTCTTCTGTTGATCTGTCCCTCGGTGATTGTCCAGCATCCGTTGATGAAATACTTCGCTGCTATCCACAATGACATTAATTAATTAAAATACTGAAATGTGACACAAACATTTTATTCATCCCCTTCTATTCTGTTGATCTGTTCCACGGCGATGGTCCAGCATCCGCTGCTCTGTTGCCTCACTGCTGTTATCAATAACATTAATTGATTAAATAATGAAATAATACCATATAGCAAAACATATCTACGCTATTCAGTCGACCTGTCCCTCGGTGATTCGCCAACATCCGTTGATGAAATACTTCGCTGCTATCCTGCATTGTTGATGAAGTACCTACAGGAACGCCTTTGTGTGTCACAGCTGCTCCATTGCTGCATCTGCCCCGCTGCTGCATCTGCCCTTGAATTGGTTGGTAGCACCTATTAATTCCCCGTGTTCTCCGCGAGTATTTTATCAAGCCGTCGGTGAGCACCTCTTAAATTCCCGAGTTTACCGTGAGTGTTTTTTATCAAGCCGTCGGTGAGCACCTCTTAAATTCCCGAGTTTACCGTGAGTGTTTTTTATCAAGCCGTCGGTGAGCACCTCTTAAATTCCCGAGTTTACCGTGAGTGTTTTTTATCGTGCCCCGCGATTGGGAAAGCCATTTGTCGCGATTCTCTTTCACGCGAACCTCCTGATGATGTTGTTAATTAAATAATGTATATATTAATACATATTACAAGTTTTATTTGCACACATTAAGATGCTACATTCAAGAAATTGCCCCAATAACACTCGCGTTTCTTCATCGTGTCTTTCTCTCAGAACACCTCGTTAACAAGTGCTGCAAATTATTCATACCCCCCACCAGTTTCATGGCTATAACATTAATTTTGATACTGAGAGCTGCTGAACTCTTGCGAGCACAAGCAAAACTACCTTTTAAAAAGAAATCAAAACAAATACAGTTTGCAAATGAAAAATATTGCTCTCTTTCTCGCACTCACACTGCGAGGTTTTTTTCTTTAATAATTACTAGAGCTAGAAACAAGCAAACCAAATGTTCCTAACCCGTAGCCTGCTCGCACGTGTACGGAAATGAATACACAACAGTACAGTGCGACAAATAGATTTGACACAAACTTAATTTAATTACACCAAAAGCTATGCAACAAAGCAGGATCATTACAACATGTCTACCACTACTTATAGCATGGTTAACTTCTTAAGCCTTCACTTCCACACATCCGTCTCTTATCCAGAGCGAGATGGATACAAACCTATAGTCCATGGGCCAGCTGGTCAAATTCAAGATTTTGGTATAATTTGGGGATTCTTATTTTGCTTTATACCACAGTTATATGGGTGTTTAAGGATGACTAAAAACCATGATTGCCATCTCAAAGTGATAGCTAGTCCAAGGTGGTGGGTGTTGACTTTAGAAAAGCAGCTATATCTCTTGAAATAAAGGTCCGATTTCAATTCAACATTCCTTTTTTTAAATTAAAGCTTAAAATGAGCCCCATATTTAAGTTTCTTTAAGGTTTTTCGGTGTGTGCAACCGTTAATTGGTAAATTGTGGATTAGTCGAGATTTTGTAATTTTTAAAAACAATTTATTTGTTTATCATGAATTAACTGCAACTATAGACTAAAGTCAATGTGAACTTGAGAGCAATCTCTTCATGGTCGCGATGTAAGGGGCTTAACCCCATAAACCACTAGCAATGCTTATTGGGACATCAAGGTTCTTGTCAAAAGTAAATAGCTCTACCCTTTCCAGTATTTTACTTAATAACAGTGCTATAGCATTTAGTGCACAAACTAATACTCTACGCATACCAATTAATTAAAATCTCACCTGGGCCTCTAATTTTGAAACGTGCGAGTAGCGATTCGCTAGCGTATTTCTCTCATCTCGCACACAATCTCGCAAACCCCTAATTTTGAAACTTCTAAGCTGCGAAAACTGACGTCACACGATCGAATAGCGAGCGGGTTCTACTCGCCAGCCTCACACCGTGCGAGACAAGCCTTGCCTATCGAGTAGGCAGTATATAACAAAATGGATACCATCCCCTTCTTCGGTTGAAGCTTTCTGAGAGTGATTTTGTTGAAATAAATCTACTACTGTACAAAATAGGTTTACAGAAGGAAAAAATATGATTGCTTTGTACACTTTATACAATCTTTCAATAAAAATATTTGTTTTGGTGAAAATATAATTATATATTCTAAATTTTTCAACTTTATTTAACTGTCAATTTGGGCGAGTCGCTAGAGTGGCCGTCTCATAATCTAGAGGTGGCGTGTTCCAATCCTCTCCAACTTTTTATATTTATTTACTTTAATTTTAAAGTATCTTATTAGTAAGCATATAATTTGTTTTAAATATATTTTATAGAAGTATACAAGGTATTTGAGCCTGCGTAGACTAACATAATAGTCCTTAAAAATAATTTAAAAAGGTAGTAAATTAAAAATGGTAGGCCCACATCAGAGTCTAAGATATACATTAATTTTGAAATTTTGTATGTAGGTGATTATTTAAAATTAAATTAATGGGTTTTATGACGTAAAAATGTACACATTTTAAAATAAGGCTAAGCAAGCTAGTTATTATTTGTATAGTAAAAATCTTTAGGGTATATTTATGTTTAAAAATAGTTGCGAAAATAAAATATTTTATTGAATTCTAATTTCTAAAAAGTGATTTAAATTCAGACAAAAAATTAAAATATTATGGCTGGGATGAGATCGAAATCGTGGAAATCTGAGTTTAAAACAAGCACGCTACCAAGTGTACTAAAGTGGATGTTGTTTGAGAGGACGGTTTTACATATAGTCATACAACTTGACAATTTTTAAAACAACACGCGTAGATGTATACAAATGGAAGATGGTTTCCTAATAAAACTAAACAAATCGTTTTATATGATGCACTCAATACCATAATAATGTTTACTTTCAGTTACGTATCTTGTATAATGGCGTGTTGTGGCATCTCATCGCCTCAATCCTTTGGCACACGTCATGGTTTTACAGTGTTGTCGGATTGAAAACTCAGTCGCAAGCGAAACAAGACTACACCCACTCGCACGACAGAAGAAACCTTTCAAAATTAGCTCTGTTTTAGTACAGCCTGCGATTTGCGAGTTCATGAGTTCCGAGCAAGCTCGCAAGCGAATATTTCAGCAAGTTTCAAAATTAGGGGTCCTGGACAAATCAAATTACCAAAACTTGTCAAAAACCGACGGTGCTCTTCATGCCCTGGAAAGAGTCAAAACCTTTCTTCCTTTCTCTCTTAAAGTTATACTCGTCCAAAGCTTGATATTCCCATACTTCAACTACTGTGACATTGTTTAAAGTGACCTAACTGAATTGCTTGCACAAAGACTACAGTGACTATAGAATACATACATTCGATTTATTTACAATATTAAGTACCAAGACCACATCTCTAAATACTTTGACAAACTGAAGTGTTTACGACTAAATGAACGGTGGACACTTCACTCCCTTAGTCTACTACACAAGATATTACAGAATTCCTCACCACATTTTGTAAACATTACAAATAAAAACTGTTTATAAATAAATGCTGGAATAATTGTATGAATGAAGGAATGTATGAAAGAATGAACGGACGTAATCTAACGATTATCTTTAAAATTTAGACAATCATATTTATAGCTACTATTGTTGTTATAAGCTTGTTTAGTTTAATTGGTCAAGTGTAATACAAGGCAAACTACCCCTAACTTCGCCAAAATATTTCAAAATAAATACAATAAATAATAAATAAAACCCTGAAAACATAGGCAAACCTAACCTGTTTGTTTTGGGACACAATACTTACTTATTACTGGTGGAAACTACTATACTTTGAGAATATTTTTTTGTGCTTATTTCAGCATTTTTAACTAAGCTTAATTAATAATTTGAAATATTTCTCATAATTTTTTAAATAATATTTCATTGAACTTAAATTAGCAAAATATTTTATTTTCTTGTAACTAGGTACTGCTTAAAACTAATTTATAATGTAACTTATTTTGAAATATTAAGTAATTTTGTTTTTATTTCCTTAAATCACTCTAACATCTATTGTATGTGATTTATTACTTGTCAATGTGGAATATTTTTATATGTTTATGTTATGTTTATGTGTTTTATATGTTTAAAACAAGACTCCTTATATACTGTTTATAATACATAATGCACTAGTGATCGTAATTAAATTTTCATTAGTCATAGTATAAAACCTATTTCACTCAATATCGGAAGTTTTAAAATAAACACCAAAGCTTACTAACCAAACCACTAGCGAGAATGAACGAACACCCTTAAAAACATGTGGTTCGATAATGTGGACGGAAAAGCGAGTTTATAACCGAAAGATGAACAAAATCAAACGAATACTTTCGCTAATACCTATTCTATGAAATACCCTTAGTTTGCCGACGTTAGCATTGAGCGTACACACCATATTTTCTAATATATTAAATGCATATATTTCAATAATTTATACGTTTTGTAAATTGAACATTATTTAAATTAAATATTTCTTATTCTAGCTTTATCTAATAATCTAACGTTATAATTTACACAAATTATTCAAAAACCCTATTTACAAAACCATTCGCTCTTATTGCTAATTCGTTTTTAATTTATTTTTAACAATAATATATGAATGACAATCTAGATGTAACAAGTCTGTTAAAAGATCTTTCCGGAAAGAATTATGTGTAATCATGCGCTAAAAAAAATAGCTTTCTGAACATACTCCACAAATGTTACATCAGAAAGAAAGAAACAGATATCAGTTAGAAACACGTGAAAATAGAATATATCAACCAAATTGTTTTTAACAACGTTCTTAAAGTTAAAATGTTGTCTGTTACCAGATTTATTAGTAGAAAAGCATTAGAATACACTTGTTTAACAACTGATATCGCAACGAAACAGCATTTCTCCACATTCTTGAAAAAGGTAAGTCTTATTCTAACCATTGTATCAACTCGCCTCAAATTATTATTTTATCACATTATAAAGATTCCTTAAAAGTAAAACTTTGTTTGGCTAAATAGTAGGAAAGAAATATCAAATTTAGAATTTTCTTGAAACCATTCGAAATATCCTAGTAATGAGCTCGTAACAAAGTTTTAAGTCTGCCAATTTTTACCGGTTCGCCATTCTCAACTTATTTGTAATTTTTATTTATTTGAGTATGTAAATCGTAATGACACTTAATAAGTTATTTCATTCTTGATTAGCATTTTAATTTTTTTACAATATGTGGCTGGACAGTGGGAAAAGTCTCAGGATCTTCTCATAAGGCTGTATCTGAATAGTCTACTTATGCGGCGTCGCTTTGACTCGTGCCCTCGATAACTTCATTAGCAATCACGTAACCAAGTGTAGATCTGTCCAAATAGTCACGAAGGATGCCTATGCACCCTTTTTGAGCCATGCTCGAGGTCTTGGTCACCATGGATATGAAGGCTACTAGCCTATTCTCGCGTTTTTTTGTTGCGGTGTTTGACTGGCAATTGTTTTAGTATTATCGGTTCGTCTGTAAGACCACTGACATACGTTTTCCACCATTTTAAATAAGTTGTTACTGTTCGAATAGTATGATGCAATCTTCGCTATGAACAGCTCGAGAAGTGTAAAATCATCAAGTCTAAAACTCAAGGGTATGTATGACTAGGGAGCCTTTGGACTATTCGGATATAGCTTATGGCTTGGGCCTACTTGCTAAACTTTTCACTGCCTTGAAATTACAAATCTGAATTTGATTTCCAAATTAAGTGTAAGAATGGGGTTTATTATGTGTTGGTGAGCCGCGGCCAAACGAAATATGCCTAAATTACTTCCAAAGACTAGAAACAAATTATGTAGGCTAGCTACGTAATGATGTTACCTTTGTTGGCCACATAGTCTAACGCGCTACTCTTGCAGTAGACTTGACTGCCAATGACTGGGAGATTGAGGTTAAAATCTATCGGATGTAGGCCCCGATTACTAGGACGCGGCGTTAAAAAAAAATTGATGTTGCTTTAAAATGATAGAATGACAGCAACATGTGTTACACCTGAGATCTGTTGGCAAATCATGTTATAGCTGCCTCAACACATTTATTAATACTTAATTTGTTTATAATATGTGGAAGTCTTATTTGGCATGATTCGTCTGTTCGCATCTTGTCAACATATAAATGGGGCCTTACACTTAATTTGGTACAGTACCTATAATAAATAGGTACCGAGAAGTTTAGTTAAGAATATTAGAGGTGTGTGTGGAGCTGAGTGTAGAACAGATCACTTTCTAGTGATCTTAGTGGTTGATTTGGGTAGGAATTTTGTGAGGAATCGGCGCAAGAGTATTAAGTACATAAGAATGAATATGGAAAAGCTGCAGGATAAAAGTGTGGTAACACATTATGAAAGAGTGCTTTGTGAAAAATTTAACTTTACAAGAGCATGACTAGAGTGAAAATAAATGCTAATGATATTGAAAGTGCTTGGAACAATAAGAGGCTGTAGTTGAGTGTGCAATAGATGTGTATAGATCTGAGCTGGTGAGAAACTTAGGTGGAAAGAATTGGTGATAGAAAAGAAAGAAGCATATAAACGAATGATTGTTTTGAAGTGTGAAACAACATAAGTTGTGGTCTGACATTGACAAAGCAGTGATGGAAAACAGACCTCTGCAGGTCTGCTTGTGGAAGGGTTCAAGCCTAAAAGTACCCTTGCAGTACAGGGGTTGAAAATATTCATTACTTGTAGATTTCTGCTTTTTTTGATTTATTTTTATGAATTATATGCAAAAGCTAAAAGTAACTACAGTATTTTGTAACATTAATGGCAGCTTAGAAATGGTTTCTTTTGATAATATGGATGGTTGGATAGTCGATGTTCGTACACTTGTAGGTGGCAATTCTTCTCCCAAGCCACAGCATAATCCAATACTAATAATATTAGCCCTTTCTGTTGTCACACAAAGCTTATTTATCATTTTATTCCACTAAAAAAAAATTAACAGCAATTTCACAACAGGTCTAACGCATACAGCTTCAAAATGGTGATCGGCGAATTCAAACCATGCGTTTGAACATGTCGGGAAAAAGTTATTTACAATGATGCACCCACACAGTGGATAAAAATATTTTATTCAGCTAAAAGTTTTGAAATACTATAAAATAATCATAACATAATTGTTTACACATAAAAAATTACAAGTAGGTTATTTGCTCTTTTCCAAGTAAATATGATGCCTATATTCCACATGATATATAACATTCCAAAATGAAGAATAATTACTTTTAATTATGTTTTAATTAGGAAGGATCGCCAGCACACTTACCTTGGTGATACTGAAGTAGAGATTGTTTAGATAAAACAATTTAAAAAAACAAACCATTTTTTACTCTCTTGACCTGATGACGCTGTCTGTGACATTGAAAGCTTGTCCTTAAAAATGTGTTTGTATATTTTTTATTGTTCTATCTAAACACTCTACTCCAGTTTCATCAAGGTGAGTACTGGCTATCCCTCCTAATTTAAACCATGATTTAGCCTAGTGCTCTATTCCAAATAATTTTAATTATGTTTAAAATATTGTTTCGAATTTGTCAAAAAGAGATTATTTAAAGTAATGAAATAGTGTGAAAAAACTTAAGTTTACATTATTTTAAATGTAAAATATAACACATAACTAGATAAACTTAACATTTATACCAAAACACTGATCTTTTACAATTGTTGGCAACCAAAAACCTAAACATTTTATTTTTGAACTGTCATCCAGGTAAAAACCTATCATGAACAGACTTACTTGGTGTATGTTTGTAATATTGATCAAAGTTTATAAATGAAATTTAATCAAAATCGTTAAAGCTGATTTTGATAAAATTGATTTTTTCTTTTTTCGTCTTTAAGGAAACTACCCTCACTTTAAGGTTGGATATCCAATTCCAAATATTCCTCAGGGCAACCCTATGAAAACCCTAGATACCAAGTTTTAGCCCAATCGGTAAAATAGTTTAGGCTCTAGCCTGAGGTACAGGTGGACAGACAGGCAGCATTGAAAAAAACCACTTTTTAGGGTTTGGGGGGTCATGAGACGTCGATATCAATCAAAATCTCGATTTAAATTTGCTTTATGAACACAGTACTTACTCTATCTGTAAGATAATGAGAAAGTAAAAATATTGATATTGTTGGTCCCCAAGGGTCAAATGTCGACTTCCGGTTTAAAACATTTGAAATTTTATTATGGGTTACACATCTTAAGGTTATTGAATTGCTATTAAAATCTTCATTTATAAATTTTGACCAATAAAATAGGTAATTATTGACTAAGGAGTCTAAAATAATATAGATAGATCATTGCTGTACAAACATTTCCTGTCAGAGGTTGAAAGAAAGAGAACTTAAACTTTTTTTTGAGAGACTTATAGAGCCGATTTTGAGAAAGTCGATTTTTTCTCTTTTCACTTTCTACTACACTACTATTGATTTTGGGGTTAAAAAGACACACAGACAGATAGCCAGACAGCCATCCAGTATTTCAAAGACCACTTTTTATGGTTCGGGGGCCTATGAGACTTTGACATCCGTCAACAATTGGGGAAGATTGAAGGGTAGATTAAAGGGAATCTAAAACTGGGGAAAATTCAAGGGAAGTTAAAACTGGGAAAGATTCAAGGAAAGTTATGACTAAAGAACTATCAGAGGTTTCAAAATTGCATTATGGCTTCAAAACTTCTTTATTTCAATAGGCTACTTAAATTTATTAATAAGTTGATACTTAATTTATTTTAAAATTAATTATTCCTATTTAAATTCTGACAAAATTAATTAACAACATATTTTTTCTGTTTTTATTCCAATACTAATACATTTGCAGTGATATTCTATGCACAAATTTTAAAATAAAATTGCCTTAACTTTTAGAAAAATTGAGTCAAATGTGGTATGACCAATAATAAAGAGAATTATTAGGGGTATGTGAAGCTTCGAAACTTTAACTTGGCTCTGAAACAAACATCAGCTTTGACTTCGCTTCCAAACAAATTGTGGCTTCAAAGCGTCACCAATAAAAATATTGACAGCTAAAATAGGCTACTCCATTTATGTTCAACTACTGCCACTCTGAGCTGTTTTGTACATTACAAATTAATATTGATATGGAAAAAATCTGAAGTAATTGAATTTTATGTTGGGATAGTAACTTGATTTGTTAAAGTAACACGAAATATTACAAAAATTGATGTGATAAAAGATTTTCCAAGGAATTATAGTGTATTTATTAATATAAATAACCACAGTAGTTTTTTTTAATTGTGAGACAACTAAAAGAAAATATTCAAACTTCGATTCGGCTTTAAGAATATTTCATATACAGTCAACTCTGATTATAATGAACCTCTACAGACTCACAGACTGATATTTTGTTCACTCTGCCTGAAGTTCTCTAAAACTTTTTTTAATCCGAAAGTAGTGGGTTAGTGGAAAACAAAATAAGAGTTCAAATACAATTGTTATTTATTGAAATCTATTAATTAATCTTTAAAAAAAAATCGGTTATGTGCTGCTGTTTATTGTATACCATTTTGGTTAGTATTTTCCCCAGATCCTGTGCTTTTTCCCACACTTGATTCCACACTATCCATGCAATCAAAACACTAAAATGAGTAGAAAAGTCTAATTTTTTGAGTTCCGTACATCCTTTCGAAGAAGGGAATTAGTGAAAACAATTACTAGATGTATTAATACAACTCAGAAGATTGTCTTCCTTTACTTGCCGCAGACAAAGTTATTAAAACCTAAGCCAGGTCAATGAGTGCAGTGATTGTTTAACCTCCGCCTTCCATATTCCGTACTTTCAGTCAAGCTTTGTGCTACCTAAACAAGAACTTATGTAGAAAATCGGTTTCTTCAAGTTTAAACAATCAAAAAGTTATGTTTTTAAAGAACTAAAACTTTATGGTGTTAGAATGACATTTGGTGACCTGGTGGTCTAAGGGTAAGGTGTCAATCTTCTGTGCTGGGGGTCCGGGGTTCAATCCTTGGTCCTGGCACCGATATATCTGGTTACCAAACCCTTACTTCACCTCTGACAAGACATGTATTAATCACAACTTGTGAATGTGAGGAATGCCAGGCCTCCACCTTGGTTCGGATTCCACGTTAAACTGTAGGTCCTCCATTTCATCTCACAATCAGCCTACCATTACACATTAACGTAAGTGCCTATAACCTGAATGGGTAGTAAGACACGGTGCTATTTATAATAATACAAATAGAATTACATTTTTTATTGAAAGTTTCAATTTTCCCGTTCACTAAAACCCAATTGGAGTCCACCCTGTGAATTATATTTAAATTAGCTTTGTGTAAGCAAACCTACTATGTTGAACAAAATAAAAATGACCCTTATAAACAGTTTTTTTTAGTATTATTAATACATATATTATTTTTATAACATTGGCAACAAATAATCTGAATCCGGATGATCACCCTGGCCCTATGATATATTAAAAGCACAAATTTTTCCCTTATTATTTGCACCACTCGAGATATAACTAAAAAATATCAACACAATTTATTAGTTAGTTATGCTTGTGTTGAAAGTGGTGAGAACAGTGTTCCAAATAAACTTAATGTGAACCAACCTTTTCTTGGATTCACTAAAGAAAGCGATCATTCTGTAGAAAGACCTACAAAACTTAGACGGTAATTTAAAAGACTTAAATTGCGGTAAAAGATGTGAATCTCTATACTCTTTCTCAGTCCGATAAACGCTAGAAAAATTATCAAAAGCTCGCTGTTCATCGCGGTGCTCATAATTGCATGCCTTGAAATATAATTTTACATATGTGATGGACATAAACTTAAATAATTATACTGACCAAGAAAATTTAAATGCAAATGCATTTAGATAAAAAAAATTGAATGGTACAAAAATATATTCCTTCTTGCTATTCTCTCAATATCGTGTGGTCACTGGATGCTATCTTTTAATTATTAGAATCAGAAATTGTTGATATATCGAAAACTGCTAACAGGCTTTTAAATATTTTGAAAAGTTTGGTAATAATTAAGTATTTTTTAACGAACATGCAAAAAAATATCATTATGGGGAATTGAACCAAAATTTCAAATTATGCTTAAAAGTAAAGTCAAACAATCAGTTGGTTAAGCGATGGGAGGTTAAGAGACTTATCAAGGCAGATAATTGTTTTTAATCTTAAGTATTCAATATTACCTTTGATAAAGCTGTTATTAAGCTCTTGATAGTTTGTATAAAATGATATTATACCTGTCTACGCCTAAAACTCTACAAACAGCACCGATGAGGCACTAAACGTAGCTGCACATCATCTGTATAGTGGGATCAATATAATTTAACATATTTTTCAGTACCCATTCAAGGCTAGCTTGAGACTACATTTAAGGTATGCTCGAAGGGAGCGCAAGTATTTTTACAGTTTTTATAGAATTGAAAATTTTTGGTCAAAATAAATAAAATATTTCTCCAGTAGCAACATAAGAGTTTAGTTTTCTGCACATGCTTATATCAACAGACCTTTAATATCTGTCAAGGGTGTCCTGGAATTCTGTCAACTTTTTTCTCTTTATTTAAAAAGTTTTGACAATTCCAGGACACCCTTGACAGATATTAAAGATCTGTTGATATTAGCATGTGCAGAAAACTAAACTCTATGTTGATACTGGCGAAATATTTTATTTATTTTGACCAAAAATTTAATGCTATAAAAACTGTAAAATTAGTCTCGCACCCTTCTGCTGCACCTTAACTAAAATATCTTCAATAAGAAAGTTAGATTAATTGTTAAATATTCAAAATTACTCTCCTATTTCTGCTTTCCAGATATTTATATTTAAATTTTAATATTTTAAACTCTGTCAACATCAGAACTGTCACTCATAGTCTAAATTACAATTAATAAAAAACTACTTTCAGATTACAATAGAAATAAGGGTTATTGTGGGACTAGGCATTTTATCAATTGAAAACCAACGCACACCTAAATTAAACATGAATATTGCAAAAAACACAACTGAAAACCAGAAAAGTTAAAATCCCAAAGTAAATATTAAAATAAGACAGAGGCGAGTATTTATTTCATCCAAGCACATTCAAATAAATTAATATTTTAAACATTCTTTTGAATAATTTTATGCAAAAATTTATACAAAATCTACAAATGTTCCCGTACTTACTAGATATAAACAGGGAAAGGTCAGGGAATGTATTCGATACTAAGGAAAATTCAATGAATTTAAATACTTAACGATTCAGCATCTAATTATTTAATTAAACAGAAGTGAAAGATTTTGTTTCTCATTGTTGATAAAATGCAGTGCCTAGAAATGTTAAGTCTTAGCATGAGATGGTTGTATATGGTTTGTTCTATACCACATTTAAACAAGGCCACAAATAATTACCTAAAACATGAAATACTAGAAAAAGAAGGTAAATGACGTATAAGAATATTAATGTTTGGTAGCTTAAGATTTTTCAAAAATGTGTGATCAATGTAATGAAAAAAAAATTCTCATCAATCAAAAAAAAGGCTAAGTTAGGATTTTTTTTAATGTCTGGAAATGACTGATTAGCCATCCTCTCATACTTTTGATTAATCAAATTTTAAACTTGTGGTTAATTACATATTAAACCAAGCTATCACATCTGATTTATTTAGTAAGCCCACTTTTGATGTTACGCCAAAGTATCTGAGTGCTTGTACCGTTTGGACTTCTATAGGCGAGGCTTGGGGCTACAACACTATTTTATTCAAAATAGTAACTAGTTTTGTTCTTGTAAAATAACAGCTGATAATCAAAAAATGAACTTTGCTCACATGTATTCTCACTCCACCCTTACTTCTGTAAAAAAAAATCTATTTTATTGTTAAAATCAATGCCTATTGATAGATTTTAAAAAAAATTATCAATGTTTTGGCTAATTTTTTTAACTCGAGTCTTGCGGGGAGAGTGGTTTGGATATCCCAAGGCTAATCTTTAGTATTTCTTTATGTATGCCTACTATAACTTGAAAACTCATCAACAATTTGTATGTGTGGCGTGTGTTTTAATTTTATTTCAGTGAAAATATTAATTCATTTTTTTTTTCTCTGTCTTTGTTTCCAGACCATTTCACCATCACTTTCCATAAATCACCACAATGGTCTTCAGGTTAGGAACAAGTAAGTCGACTCATTTGTTTAATTCTTACTTGGAAAAAGGGGGAAGAGAAAGTTGGACAAATCTGGTGGATATATACGCCAGTAAATTGTGGGTGTGTGGAGTGGAGAAGGTATAAAGTATGTATAATAATTGAAATTAAAAACAACTAAAGTATAATTAATCTTAATTTAAAAGGAAAGACCCAGTATATGTTAAGAACTAAGGTTTATTTTACAAGTAAAAAATTCAATAATACAGCCATGGTTCAGGATAATTGAAGGTAAAAAGTCTCATTGTTCTATTTCTTATGGGAATGGTAGCTGAAACAAAAACTTACTAAACAATCCTCTTTGAATGTTTTGTAGTGGTCCTATTAACCCCTTAATATACTGACGAGCAGTGCTCATCATAATATACTACGCCAAACAGTACAGTATGAGATAACACTAATTATTTAACAGAAAGTTTCTTTGCCTATAAAACGGCTAACTGACAAAGAAATGACACAGATACTTTGTAATTCCAATAATTAACATGATTTTCTAGATACTAGTGATAATAAGGATGTGATTTGGTCTGTGGATTATGATTCTAAAAGAGTAGAACACGGTGAAAGTGATAGCTCTTTTGATAGTAGTAATGCGGATATTATAATGTAAATATGGGTGAAAAATGAAAGCTTTTATATGATAATATAATCTGAGCATTGTCTTCTGAAAACAATCCATTTATTTATCGGTAACAGCGATATTTCATATACTACTGTTGCAAAATAAGGGATTCAACAAGAGAATATGAATGATAATTCCTCCTTGCTTCTAATGAAATTTTGTGTCATATATTTTCAGAAATTAATGATTATTATGATTTACAAAAGGATGATAAACAATTTTTACATAAGAAATGCGGTAAAAAGTGTTTTTTTTTTCTCTTGCTGATGAAATTCACACACATTTTGCATCGTATAGTCTTATGTCATAGAATATAAAATCAAAATTACAGTACCCTGGGGTAAATGAGCAATAATTGAAACACCAATATGTTCTAATATATGCTCGAAAAATGCTTCATAAGAAAGAAGTTTAGACTAATAAACAGATTTTTGTACTTCTCTAGTGATTAGAATCCACAGGATAATTTAATAAAAACTGAGGCAATTACATTCGCTCACGTGGATAAATGGTTTACCTCAGCAAGACATTAGTTATGAATGAGAACCTGATGAAATGTAGGGTTATTTAGTTACGATTCATTACAACACAAGCAGGCTCGCTTTGGTATCAAATCTTTAAAGTTAGAGGTTATAGGGGGTGAGATATAGCTGCAAATCCACACTTCCAAATAGTAGTCTGCTGTTCTTGCTTGCTCTTTTAGACATGTTCCAAAACAAAGGATACGACTTGTACTTCGATAATTGATACAGCTCTCCAGATGCATAAGAAACTACTCGGTAACCAGGTACATTTTTTTGGGTACAATCTTGCTAAGGAGAGTAAATACGCTACCTTGCCTAAAAATATTAAGCTAAAACTATACAAGACAAAAGTAGAAGCACGAGAAGGATGTTTCTCTACTATCAATTCGGCAAAAAATGCATGGATGACGGAAAAGAAAAGAGGAGGAGGATTTGGGGATTGGAAATTTTGTATCAAAGCTAAAACCTGTTCTTGATCACAATGGGGAAATGGTTGGTGTCGGTAGAATAGATAGAGTTCTTGCAACCTTTCCTCCAATGATAAAATATGTCGAGGGATACCGTAAAATATTTTATTATTTCATGGACATGACAATTTTCAACTCTTAATATATTAATTGTAAAAGCTTGACATATTCAGGCTACAAACTCAATCTTGCAAAGCAAATATCGGAATAGATCATCCTTCAATGGGAGACATACTCCCCAGCCAGACTTGAAGCCAAAAAAGGTACACTTTTCTGAAAACATCACTGCCAAAAAGAAGAAAACCCCAACAAAATGGTACAAAGTGTGTACCTCAAGTTGAAAACAAATTGAAACAATGTTAATGTATAAAGTGTTGATCTTCTTCACTATATCTGACCAGAGATGTATCCGGGCTTTCCACACAAACATTATTGATAAAACACTTTATGGGGTGAATCCACTCTGTAAATTAAATAGATAAGATATTATTTAAAATAAACTTATTTCTTGATTTTCCCTGGGCAAAATATATAGTCCATAAAGAAAAATAGAGTAAAGGGTGAGGGATATATGAATGGAGGGGGGAGAAAAATTAATAATAAAACAAAGGGAGGAAGAGAGAGAAAGATAGGCAAAGGAAAAGTGGTAGCAAAGAAGGGAGATAGGGGAGGGATAGGGATGAGAAAAGAAAGATTACACAACACAAAAATGCTTTTTAAGGCATTAGAAATTGCAAACCTACTATAGAAGTTACAGCAGTTAAAACCTATTTCTCATGGTCTAAGGCGCTACTTTCGCAGTAGACTAGACTGCCGATGACTTGGAAATTGAGTTTCGATTCTTGGTCGGGTGTACTGAGGGTTGTTTTTCAAAATGGTTTTCCACTCTCTTCCACGCAAATGCGAGTAACATTCCTATAAATATGACCTTCCTCGTCCCTAAAACCACTGGCGTAATTAGTAGGCCTAGATAAGTGTATTACCTGAACAGGTAGTAAGGTACTTGGTGCTAAAAAAAAATAGTGGTTAAACTAAACTTGTGCATAAAGAAAGTATTGTGAGGTGAATTTAAATGATAATCCTGGTATTTAACATCGCCAATTTAAATGGTAAGTCTAGGGGTTAAAATTACCTTGTCTCAAAACTGCTACATTTTTGTGTTTAAAATGTAGGATATTAGGGACATTAGGGACATGTTGATTGAAACCTCTCACCTCCAGTATAGTGTGAACGCTATTTTAAAGTAACATACCTGTTAGTAAATAACACAGAATGAAGACATCTTTGATTCATCTCAGCACACTAATTGTATTGGGTTGCCCCAGGGGTGGAGAATGTTTAGTAAAGTCAGTCTGTTTTTTCGTCTTGGTCAATAAATTCAGTATTTTTTTGTTTTCTTGACTAATTTGTGTTGTTTTTTTCCATTGCTGCTTTTTTGGGGGAAATGTGACAATTTCCCAGTGAGATGACAGATTTTTTTCATTTGGCAAACATCTTTTACACCTGGATTCATCTTTGGACAAGCCCATCCTCAGTAATCTTCAATGTTAAGCTCCATCACAACGAGTAAAAGATGAAATTTAAGGATATAATTAAAATAGCAGCACTCCCAATAGATATTCCACTGGACATGATTGCTGATAGTGACTTCTTATACTCTTAAGATATAAAACTGCCAGTGAAACTTGCCGAGTAGAATCGGTTCTTTGAAAAGACAAAACTATCTGAAGGTATTAAATACCCACTGGCTACCAAGGTGGTAAAAGCAGCATTATTGTTATGTGGTAGTACGGACATAGAAAGAGGGTTATCAAAATCTGGATACATTTTTACCGATGAAAGGGCCAGCATGCAGGGCAACATGTCGTAGAGTACCAGTAGCTATACTCCATTCACGGTAGGAATTACTCTCTGAAAGGTCTTTTTTCCTACCAAAATCCTACTATATAATAGATTTCTGGTAGGGAAAAAGGCCTTTCAGAAAACAATTCCTACGGTGAACAGACTTTAATGCCCTCCTGCTGGTCAAATAAATGTATCTATATAAAAACAAGGTATACTGTGTGAATTATCACACAGCTTTTACAAATGGTAAGAGCAGCACATGTTCATTACAAGCAATATTGTGATAAACAGCAGGGCATTAAAGAGAAGGGACAGAAAGAAAATGATGTAAGGTAAAGGGGAGAGGAGTTAAAAAGGTGTAGAAGAAGATACACAGTAAAAAGGATAGTATACAAGAGGAAGAGGCATAACTGACCGAGAAGAGGATGATAGTTCAAACATTAAGTGATGCAACCAAACGTATTAAGGTGTGGATGTAGGGAGTGTGAAAAAATTGTCAGTGTTTTTGTAGTTTTTATCTAATTTTTTTGGGGGGTCAAAAACAAATTAAATGTTGCTTCAGCACAAACATAAAGTTTAAATTTCTTCACGTGGTGACCTCAAACCGTTCTTGAATAGCTGTCATAGATGTCCTGGGGTTTAATAACAACTTTTTCTCTTCATTTAAACAGTTTTTCATCAAATGCCACTATGTTGGTGACAAATACTAAACAACTATATATATAACCTTGCGAATAAAATTAAACTAGGTTTGTTCTGAAAAAAACATATTTTGGCCACAAAAATGTTTTGCTATAAGATCTGCATAAACACTCGCCTTTTCTCCCGTCCTCTACATTCCCACCTTAAGGAGGTTGCTGAGTAAAAAGACATGATGGGATTCAACATGGTACAGTTCATGGTAGGAGTGGAGAAAGCATTGGAAGAAAAGGACAGGAAAAAATCTATGCAGATGTAGGGCAAAAAACTATTGAGAAACTAGAGTTCACTAATAGCTTCTTTTTTCAGCAAAAAACCAAAGACAAAGTAAAAGTAAAGAAAAGTGTCACCGGTACAGTGATTTAAGTTTTGTTCTCATAATGTTTTACTTTCTATAGTAGGCCTACTCAATTATTTCTAAAAGGGATTTTTTTTACCTTAAATTTTATAGTACAGTAATAAAACACTGTCCTATCTTTAGAGAGAGAAAAAAATCAATAAAAAAGTATGTGATGGCTAGTTATGGAGATGGTGGAGGGAGGCCAAACTTTTTTTATGAATTCAATTTCAACTTTTAAGACATTAATTTACTGATATATGCTGTATTAAATTGGTCAGTAATTTTGACCCTTTTATTAGTTTCCACCCATACACCCCTACCCCTACATACAGTTTGGATACCTTGGGAAAGGAATTTCAATTCAATAATTGAACTATCCTAGCTCATTTAGTGTCAACAATATATTCTTCATGTGGTGTAAAGTAGTAGAAATATGAATAATTTTTTTTCATCATAAAAGTAGTTTGTGTGCATAATTAAATGCATTGTAATGATGCTGTTTTGGACCCCTCTGATATATTCAACAAGTCATGGATGAAGTGTAATTTTCTTTAAAGTGCTGTATGTAAAATATCCTTTTAATACTTCATCCATGGAAAATCATGCGTTTTCAGAAATAATGTCAATATAATACGCTTTAAACTTGTTTTTTTTATCAACTCCGTAGTATTGAAGAGATCTTATGACGCTGAATCCCTATACCCAATAGGAATTAAGCCTTCACAACATCGTATTCCCAGGAGTCTTTCTATTAGTTGGTTTTGACACTGTTGACAAGGGGTCCAAGAGGCAAGGGGTAGGTCATAATATAAGCCGCTTGTGCGTATGAATCCATAAGTCGATTCATCACATGGCTCGTTAAAACAGTGTCGGTACCATAAACCTAGAGAAGGTGTAATATCATGACAGCGCCACTAACTTAAATACATAAAGTACACAGACAAATAATCTGTAATTCACCGGCTTGTTAATTTAATATCGGTACTGATAGTGTTCAAACACAGGCCATTATTACGATTACAATCCATACCGCTTTAATTAGTGCTCGATCGCAGGGCAAATATCAGCTAATTAAACGGTAATCATTTTAATTAGTGCTCAATCGCGGGACAAACAATCCGCATAGCATGTAACCTGCTCACAGTGAGGAAAAAACTTTAGAAAGATAACTACTTAAAATGAGATTGCTACAAATATTTTAAATTATATGATATTATATTAAAGTGCACATAAATGTGTGTCTCCCTAGATCTGAGGGTGTCCGAGGTGCAGTCATTGGGATTGACTTGGGCACAACAAACTCGTGTGTGGCCGTCATGGAGGGGAAACAGGCCAAAGTAATAGAGAACGCTGAAGGTTCGAGGACAACACCTTCTGTTGTCGCATTTACAAGAGGTGAGCTCATAAATATCCCTTTGGCTGATTTCTATAATAGTCTACTTTATTTAAAAGGAATGTTTCCGCGTTTTAAATTATGGGAAGAGGTGTTTGTATCAATTTTTATTTATTTTTTGTATGGCGATAACATGTTCTTGTTTATAAACACTTTTACTCATTTTTGGTGGAGGAGGGGGTCGGGGGGTGTTTTTTTTACATCAAATCTTGTGTTAACATCTTTAATATCGACCTTAAAAACAGTATATTTCAGTTTTCTTACATCAAGATTAAAAGTTTGATTTAGCCTACATATCAATCCTTGTTGGGTATAATGAATTTGTCATAAGAAGCAAAATTGTCAAGACTAAAGATGTGTTTTAGCGTCTGACCCGGTATCAATGCTTATGACCAGAGCGTTTTTTTGAGCTCCTGATATCGCAGCTTGTTAAGAGTGTTTATGGCAGAGATGATACCAGACCTAACTTTAGTAATGCTATACTTGACCAAACTAAATAGCCTGGTATCAACCAATGGGCTGAGAATCTTGCACCAATTGCAAAACACCATGACTCTTATAACTTTACAATCTTATTGGTGTTAGAAGTTGTGAATTAAAATTAACAGTAATTACTAGATAGAAATATGACAGTAAGTAGGTACTTAAAAACATTTTGTTATGAATATAAAAATAGAGTATTATACATTTTTCTAGACCTATTGACTCTTACATGTACTTTATTTTCTATGGCTTATTTTTGGGAAGATATGCTTAGCATTGTATGTTATGTAGATGTTAGGCCTTTTCAAAATAAGCACCAATCTAACTAAGAATAAAATTAAATAGTTAATTTTTGGTCGATTAGCAGTATATGTAGGTTTACATAAATTAACCTACCAGCTGCTCTACCTACTCAACCCCAGCCATCATTTTTGTTTGAAAAAAACAGTCATTTTCGCACTCCACCTTGGTCAATGGTCAAGACTACTTGGTCGATAACACTAATTACGTCTGAACACATAATCAAGTCAGCTGAGAAAAATTACATTGATTCTTCAAAAATTAAAATAAAGTTTATTTGTCATTGGGGTTCTGATAATTTGTTCAAAAAGTGTATTTTAAATAGATACTCCTGGTAAAAAAAATTATTCTTATAATTTTCTTAATCATTTTGATTGTTCATAATCATTCATATTTAACTTGTGTGTGGAGATTAAGCTAAAATGATGCCCATTAATAATATTTTAGTCATTTTAATCCCTTTTTGGGCCAGTACAATAGTGTTTTTCTTCTTCCATATTTAAATTGTCAATCCAAACAGGTAAAAAAAAAAAATTTTCTTCATAATCTTAGACGAGTTTGATTTGTATATAGATGGAGAAAGATTGGTAGGCATGCCTGCTAAACGACAAGCTGTGACAAACTCGGCCAACACATTCTACGCAACCAAACGACTTATTGGAAGGAAGTTTTCAGATGCAGAAGTAAAGAAGGATATGTAAGTGGCCTTTCAAGATATGCATTATTTTTTAAAACTGGTTTCTCATTATAATTCCAGGATTGCCACACACCTAGTCAACTGGGTAAGCGGAGGGAATTTTTTGTGTCTGGAAAAAACATGGAAAAAGCAGTGAATTTTGTAAAATCTAAAAAAAAAAAAGTTTGGCACATTTAACTGTAAGATTAAATAGTAAAATAGTAGTTGGATGGACAAAAACGTGAGCTAAAGAATTAAGCATGCCAATTCAAACTTTTTTACTACCTCTTAAACAAGGGCTGTAAAGTGACAGTAGATCATCCTTTTTTTAAACATAAGTTACAAGTTAGTTTGATGCAAGAGAGTATGAAAAAATTGACGATATAAATAAAATAATAATTTCATTTGATTAGAAAACTTACCATTACATTTTTTATCTTTAATATCTTTAAGAGTTAAATAAAATATATCAGATGTATAATTTCTTGATTGATATAGGTCTATTTTTGAACCTATTATAAATATATATTTGTTTGACCCAGGAAAACCTTGTCATATAAGGTTGTGCAGGCGTCAAATGGTGACGCTTGGGTCCAGGGCTCTGACGGGAAGATGTACTCTCCAAGCCAGATAGGAGCTTTTATCCTGATGAAAATGAAGGAAACTGCTGAGAGCTACCTTAATACTCCCGTTAAAAATGCTGTTATTACAGTACCAGCATACTTCAATGACTCGCAAAGACAGGTATTTTGAACATCTTCATTTCTTTCATCAAGATGGTCCCCATTAACAAACCTTTCTTGTATTATCTGTGAGAGATAAGGGCCAGTTTCATAGTCTCCATGGTTGTTTATGAGGGGTGCTTGTGAGAACGCGGTTGGTGCACAGATGGACAATGTGAATGTGAGTCTGCTGATATATGCAAATGATGCAATATTAATGTCGAGGATAAAAGTGACCTGCAGAATGCTTTAAATCATTTAACATATCGAGGAAGATTGAGGAATTATACTAAACTGACCCGGCCACAGGCTGGAAACAGTTGATGATCATGATTAATATTCCCGACAGAGATTTGAACCTTGATTTCATACCAGCAATCCAGTTTGCTTAGCTATATGTATTCATTTGATTAGTTTTCAGTTTCATGCTAATCCATAAAAAATAATTTAAAAAACTGCTCTGGGGTGCATAATTACACAAAATGTGGAACTGGAGCAATTACTAATTTCACATGCATATGTTCTAATGTGACCCAAAGGGTTTATTTATGATGCAATCACTTGTGAGGGGGTAATCTTTTGCTCTGTCTCTTTGTAACCACTTCTTCAATTGCCAGTCTACTGGCTTGGTGGTCTTCCAGGAAGCAAGAGAACGATGGTCCAGAACAGTTAGCTCAAACAATTTTTAATTGTGTTTTAGCACTATGTTTCACTACCCAATCGTGTTACAAGCATATGTACTAATTGCACCAATGTTTTAGGTATGAGGTAGGTTGAATTTAGAAAAAGTATACCTGCACTCGTCTGGAGAACGAATGAAAAACCATTTAGGAAAATCTACCCACATTACACCTAACTAGTAATCAAACCCTGATCTTTCATTCATCACAGTCCAGTCTATTGCGAGTGTCACACCTTACCCGTGTTTAAAATAATTTAACACTTTACACAATTTCCATTTAACTGTCAATTTTTCAAAACCAAGTAATAATTTGACATGAGGAATAGCTCTACAAAGAATTATATTTTTTATTAGAAATATGTTCACTATAAATTTAACTATTTCACTTGTATAATGTATAGCCTATGTATTTTTTTATGCCATGATGTTGAATATTTTTCGTCTCTAAACTACTTTGTAATGCAGAGAAATCAATCTGAGCATAGTTATACCTCAGTTTTATCTTCTGTGGTGCTGACTGACAGCTCACAGCTGACTTCTGACGGCTTTGAAAAGCTACCAGACCAAATTATGTATCCCTACGCCGAACCATATGATCTGCAAAAAACCATGTCTTTATCAGATGTCACTTCTGACAGTCAAAATTTAGGTATATACCTAACTGTTGACTGTCAGAAGTCAGCTGTGAGCTGTCAGTCAGCACCACAGAAGATAAAACTGAGGTATAGTTAGCTAATAGCAATAGCTTATCTTTACCTGGCAATGGAATATAAAGAAATGTTACTTGGGTGTTGTTTGCAGGCAACCAAGGATGCGGGTCAAATTGCTGGTTTAAATGTTTTGCGAGTCATCAATGAGCCAACCGCCGCAGCTTTGGCCTACGGCATGGACAAGACTGATGATAGAGTGTAAGTCTTTATAACATGTAACCTCAATAATGTGTTATCAAAGTAAAAATTGCACCAAAGGGATATTTTAGATTAAACATTGAAAAGAGGATAGAATGGTAAGTCCTACACACTTAACAGGAAAATGTAAGCCTCAAAGCCCACACAATTAACAACACATACGTATGAAATTTTCGTGTTAATCAATCCCCCTTTTCAGCAGAAGTGAGTAAAACACGGACTGGAGTACACGGCAGCATGGCTAGAGGTAGATCATGGTCACTTAGATTCTGTTGTTGCCTGTTTCTTGAGTATTTTCTGTAGTTGCTTGTTCACTCTTGTGTCATAACTTTTGGTGTATGGATAGAATGTTGTATTATCACTATCATCAGACTTACGCCTCTGCAGGTCGTCTGGCACATCCTCTTTCATTCCTGTCGATCTCTCCAAACTTCTCCCTTAGCAATTATTCTATTTGTATTGTGTTTAAGTATTGGTTACTATTAGAAACATGCAAAAGGCGAGCGTTATTTTTACAGGAAAAGTGGCATTTTTCTCAAAAAGTGATTCTATTTTATGCTGAAAGCAATTTTACTATATAAGTCAATACGAGTTGAATTAGTAATCATTAAAAAAGATTTGGGCTTGAGTCCAGAAAACTATAGCACACTTCTGAATCACAACAATGTATACACCAACATTAGCTTACTAGCCTCTAATGGTGATCACATCATAATGTTTAATTTTATTTCCATACTGTAAATAAATGGTTCCATTTTTAATCAAAGCGGTGCTATTGTATTCTGGACTTCCAAAATGAATACTGTATTTATTATTTCACACTAAGTTAATCATACAATAAACTTTTCTTACACTCTCAAATAAAAACATTGCCATTGTGGCCAGATTATTTTCCTTCAGGTTCGTTCTTTTGTTGGTCAGAACATTGTTGTATGTCACAAGAAATCTTGTGTCAACTTTTGTACATGGTAATCAACTTGCCTCCTCACCTGTCTTTAGCCAATTCATCCTCCTCGGCCGTATTCAACAGAGTGATTATCAATGCCTGGTGTTTGGTACTTGCCGAGATTTTAGACTCTCCTCTTTCTGATTTGATGTGTTTAACATCAGGAATACCTGCGGGTCCATTGATACTGTAATGCTAAGCTGCGTCCAGACTAGCGATCCGAGACTCACTAATGTTGGATAAATGGGTTTGTCGGAATGTTCGCAGCAACCCAGTGAATGTCGATATTTTGACGAACATCAAAAGATGTTACGATGCTCAGCTCAAAACTGGACGGTGTTGCGAGCCAAGCCTCGAGTAGAACCACTTGCAACTTGAAATATTAGCTTAGCAGTTGCGTGTTGTAAATTTTACTACACCTGGAAATTTTGTTTGAAATTATAAAAAAAAATTTTTTGTAATTAGACATGTTAAATATTAACTGCAAATTCGTTTTATAATAGGCCGAGGGAAATAAATAAAAATTAATTTAATCTTTTAAAATTAGAGAGTGTAATAAAAACAATATTTACTGTTGCATGATTACTCGTGTGTTGTAAACTGAACAACATTGGTAATACTTTTTCTTATGGCTTGAATTAGGAGGGATAGCCAGCACACTTACCTTGGTGATACTGAAGTAGAAATTGTTTAGATAGAACTCTATAAAACACATTAAGGACAAGCTTTCACTGTCACAAACAGCTTCATTAGGTCAAGAGAGTAGACTGATGATCTTGGTTGAACTGCAAGGTAGATTATCCACAGCCGACTGTTTTTCAGTTATGATATCACTATAGATGGCAGCACTTAGAATAGATAGATAGATAATCTAAAAATTGTGTTATATATTTTATTATTATTGTGGCATTGAATGTAATAATAAGTGTGCTGGTAGGAAGGAGAGGAATTACCTAAGGTTGAGGTTAGGGGCTTGTCTGGATTTGATGATATATTGATGGGCCAGTTCCCATATCCTTAGTTGTGAAGGGTTGCATATTTCTTTATTCAGGGATTTAACCACCTGAGTTGTGTAACAGTGATTAAAGTCCAGATTATGGCTTTCGGCATGTGATGCTACATGTTAATCTTTATTTTTAATTTTTGTGTCATGTTGATGACCATTCATTCTTTTTCTTAGTGTTTCTCGTGTGAGAACAATGTATTGTGCTTGGCACTGTTTGCATTATAGTTCGTAGATTGAGGTTTTCAGAATCACAAGCGAAGGGTAAACAAATAATTGACTCTCACCTTAGTCAGATTTTGTGGGTAAATATGTCCAGGCCGCTTCATTGGCATAGTGGTCTAATGCGTCAATCTTGTGTTAGACTGGCATGCTCAAGGTGGGGAGATCGGGGTTCGAATGCCGGTTGGATCTGTTGAGGATGGTTTTTTCCTAAATGATTTCACACTCCTTCCACTCAAATGCGGGAAGATTACCTCTAAAATACTTCCTTTCTCATTTCTACCCCCCTAAGATTAATTATCATATACTTGTAATTATATAATATATATAAATATATGTACTGTTTAAAGACCTTAAATAGTTATTGCAGACTGATATGAGTCAGTAGTTGTTAAGAAATGTAATGTTATTGAGTCTTTCCTGCACACTTATTCTCTTAAACTGAACTTTTTGGTCCGATGAAAATAATTAGATGCTTAATCCCTTGATGACATTTGATTTAAGTTTCTGTATTGACCACTAATTTCTTGAAATTTAAGTTAGTGGAGCAATTTATTTCCACTATATTCTTCTCGCTTTAAGTTAGTGGAGCAAACTTACAAGAAAACCTTTTCCTAGCACGTTTCCTTCTATTGTTCTCTTCTTCAATGACACTACTACAATAATAGCTGCCATTTTTCTTTTTCGGTTCATCGTGAACCTCTCGTCATGAGTGCTTATAGGAAACTGGAGCTTCATCTGTAGTCAGACCCGCATTTGCAGCCTTAAGGTCTGAGGCCAAACGAGTCAACAGTGTGTGACAGGGGTCCAGTATGTGGCCTTTCACACGCCCGACCTGCCAGACTGTGGGGGTCTTATAGGCGCACTTAAATTGTTGACCTTCCAATACTGCCCTCCCCCCTTTCCTCCTTTATTTTTCACTTTCACTAGTAGTCAGTCACATGGCTCCCAACTGTTTGTCTCTCCACCAGCGTTTTAATACCCCTCCCCCGTCTTCCAACCCTTAGGGCCAGTTTCATAGTCATATTTAGTACGCCTAAAGTGCGGCGCTATACTAAATACAAGACGTCACCTACCTGAAATTGAATGGAATGGGCCAGTTTCATATGCGAAACTGGCCCATTTCATTTTGTTCTAGGTAGGTGTCGTCCTGTATTTAGTATAGCGCCGCACTTTAGGCGTACTAAATCTGACTATAAAACTGGCCCTTAGGCAGGCCACAACTGCATGCTTTCTGCTAACAACTGTATTCCCCCCTTCTCTCTTGTTGAACAAAGGACAAGAGTATTTTTAACTCTTGAGTCACCAGATTTTCTAGCTACCCGCTTGCCTCGCGCCAACTACTGTGCGCTCCCTTAAATTTAAGGGTCTGGGCAGGACTTTAAAGAGATGTATGACACTACTATTCAATCTTGATATTTGAATCAAATTTTCGGCCGTTAATTATTCAAAATTATTCGAATATTTATCATCTAATCAGCAGTTAAAAACAATTCTAGTATTCACTCTTAACATTGTACAATTCTAAAAAATGTGAAGTGTTATTTAAGGATGTGATTATAGGCTGCACTATTTGGTTTTATAAAGGTCAGCTTGTTGGAGGTAAAAGTGGTAGATGAGTGTTTAACCGTAAATGTTATAGGATTGCTGTGTATGATCTTGGGGGCGGAACATTTGATATTTCCATCTTGGAGATCCAGAAGGGTGTATTTGAAGTCAAATCTACAAATGGTGAACATTTCTTGGTGGAGAGGACTTCGACAATACACTTGTCAACTTCCTTGTGACTGAATTCAAAAAAGAAGTAAGTACACTAATGTTTGTCAACCATAGGTAAGGTAAGCACATAAATCATTGCTTCAGCATTTCTACAAATTTAAAATCGTACATTCCTATACCAAAATATTTTAGGTGATAGTTGATAGGTAATTAAAAAAGACAAACTAAAAAGTTTGATTGGTCTTAAAAACTGAACCATTCATTTGATATATAGAGAAGTACATGAGATGATATAACAATTACTGGAGAACAAACACATATGCTTAACAATGAAAAGAACAACACAGATCACACTTCACATTCTGGATTGATACAAGAGGTAATATGCCTCTTGAAAAAAATTTGATTGTAACGCCCAAGTCTGCGACCTTGACACTCGTCTGTAGAATGTGAAAGCAATGCAACTTCAAAAGAAGGAATGGCTAGCATCTAAAGTGTGAACTTATTCTTCATTGTAAAGCCAAATGTGTTGTCCCTTGATGTGTTTCTATCTCGTCCGAAGATTATCTGATTGCCAACCTTCCTCACAAATGTAATACAATAGTAATGGAGAATCCATTAAGTTGATGAAACTAGTTCTTTTCTCTCCTTTCAATTGTAATAAGAGGTGCCTCATAATAGTATTATAATTCCTATAATATTATGTGTTTCTATCCAATCTTTCCCATACCTTCTTCCAAATAAAACGAACTGTACCTCAAAAAGGGAAAAGAGATTTCCTTTAAAGTGAATCCAGTATATGTAATAGTTAAAGTATTATGTAAGCACCTTAAGGAGGTAGGGGGGTTTCAAGCTTTGTTTATTTTTGTTAAAACAAGGATGGAAGGGGGGGTCAGAACAATACTTACATAAGACACAGAGACAGGCTTAGAATGGTGCAGTCTGACGCAGTCACTCAAATGAACACACATAATGAAGTGTTGAGACGTGGATTCAAGGCCTTTGGTCATCAAATTAAAAGCTGCTTAAGAGTTTTTTTTTATATCTATACTCACTAATGTATTAACTATTTCATTAACACTTTTTTAATTTTACATATTTATATCATATCATCATCAGGTTATTGTTCCAGCGAACCAGGTACAATTATTATGAGTCTTTCCATTTCTTTCTATCCAGATAGATTTCTCAGCATCTATCCATCTTCTTCTCGGTCTTCTCACATGACTACCTCCTCCGTCCACTTCCTCGCCACTCTTCCAATCTCAATCCTCTCTCTTCACATGCCTGAACCATTTCATCCTTGATCTGGCAATTTTTTCACATAAGGGTTCTTTCATTTTAGTCTGTGTTCGAATAACTTCATTTCTGTGCTTGTATAGGTTTCTTCTCCTTTGGAGAGCGTGCTTGTTTCCAAGCTTTTAAGTGGTCATTGGGATGAAATAGCCGTTGTAGAGGGTCTGTTTGGGGTGCAGTGGCAGTTTCACATCCCATAGTAAATTTTGCACTGGTGGTGGTAAAAATATTACCCTTTTTGGATTTGGTTGAGAGCTTTTGCTTCCCGAGATTTTACACATCCCAGATATTGAAACTGTTCCACCTCCTTCAGATTTTACTCCATCCAGGAAGATGTTAGTTTCCTTTTGTCTACTGACCCTCATCACTACATTAAGTCTTTCTTCCATTGTTCTAGTTTCTTCCCAAATCTTGTTCTTTCTTTTCCCAATCACTTCACTGGCTGCGAAAACAAAAGCTGTCAAATCATCTGAAAGGTTGTTCCTTTTTCATTCTTTTTATGATTTTGTCCTGAAAACAATAACAGAAGAGGTGACAGTGCACTTCCTTGCTGGACTCCTGGTGATATTAAACCACTTTGAGTTTCAATCCCCCACTCGTACGCAAATCTGGCACTGTTTGTTCAGCATTTGCATTTTTCTGATAAGAGGTTCTGACACACAGCGTTTCCTGAAGCACACCCAGCTGGCGAATTACACTGTCATAGGCCTTTTCTATAGTCAAGAACACGAAAAATGAGATCTTCTTCTGCTTCCCATCTTTTCTTTCTTCATCATTCTTATGGTGAAGATCAAATCAATAGTGGATTGGTTTCCTCGAAAATCGTATTGTTCTTCTTCCAATTGCGGTTCAATCACTTTCCTGAGGCAGCTGTCAATGATTTTTCAAGAATTTTTAGTCGTGTGATAGAAGTTTCCTTAATAGTTGATAATTTCCTTTTACTGCCTTTCTGAATAGAGGGACAAAAACTCTTTGGTCCAATCAGTTGGTAGTTCTGTTCTCTGTATGGAGTCTAGCACCCTCTATAGCCATTGTTTGTCCATGGATTCCTGCAGCTTTTATCATATCTGCACTAAGCTCACCGTCTCCTGCCATTCTACCCTTTTTTTATATATAGACTCCATTTTCCCTTCACTCCATGTCAGCGGATTTTCTTCCCCTCTGTCGGACTTACTGTGATTATTTTATTATCATTTCTTCATTTCCCATATTTCATTAGATTCTCTTACATTGTTCCCATTTTCTTTAAATCTATAGCATTTATTGTCCCACTCTCTTCCTTTTCTCTTCGCTTTGGCTACTTTGTAAAGCACTTTCATATTCCCCTTCGATTCTTCTTCCATCTTGTTTGAGAAGCCTTTACAACATTTTTGTTTTTCATCTTAATCATATTCATAACCTTTAAATTTTGTTCTCTGTATTTGGCCTCTAGGTATAGAATTTTGTTTTCATTTGTTAGAAATTTTTTTTCTTTATCTTATTTTCTTTGTGTTGTTTCTTTGTTTTATGGCATTTTTTATGTTATCATTCCACCAGTGTGTTTCCTTTTTTCTTATTCTCGACCCAGTTATACCTATAAGTTCCTCAGCTCTATTGACCAGAATGTTTTTAAATCGAGACAATTTTTTTCTCTCCTTTTATCTCGTCTTTTGGATAATCATATTCTGAGTTTAGATTGGTAGCTATCGTTCATGTCCTGATCATCCAATCTCCAGCTCTTGATCTTGTATTTTCGTTTTTCTATTACTTCAGATATTTTCATGTCCTGTAGAGTTGTTAGCACCAGGCGGTGGTCGCTCTCCATGTGTTCTCTTGGTAGCACTTTTACGTCTCTCGCCCGTTAACCTACTTTGTCAGTAATGATAAAATCAATTAATTACTTTGATGAAGAAAGCCCACTTACGGAAAGAGGAAAAATGTGGGAATAATCCAATGCACAAAGGCGACATCTTCTTCCTTTCTTCTGTCTTCTATAGTAGAAGTAGTAACACACATTTTTAACTTAAATAGAATAATATTTCGCACTGTTGCCTTTATCAAACACAAAGAAGAGAGTGAGTACAAATAACACAAACACTGGATTACTCCATTTTGAATTTAAAGAACTACTGTTAGAAACACATTGTGCCAACTGTTTTTGGGGGTAAAGATAAATTCCTTGGCTATGGTTAGTATTTATAAAGACCTATTTAAAATAATGATAATAAAAAAATTATATTTAAAATAATGATAATAATAATTTGAAAAATCTAGTAGAAAGAAAGAAACTTTCTTCTGTTGAGGCCTGGTGGTAGTAAGATTTATTTTGCTATATTTTCTTCTTAATTTATTTTACCATATAAACTATATTGTAGCTTGAATGTTTAACAATGATGTAGTAATTGTGAGTGTATAACCCCAATGGGTAGTAAAAAAAAAGTATGTATGTGTATGTTAGTAACAGCAGTTAAATATATGTGAATATATTATGTTATTAAGTATAGCTTTTTAAACTTAAACAAGGAACCATGATTTTATTTTTCAAGGTGTAAGATTTATTTATATTTATGCTGAAGATTTTTCCTACTTTGTTTTTGAAATTAGTTAATGATGATCTGTAAAATACAACTATCTTGATTGGTCCATGGAGGGTATATTATCACCTCTAACGTACTGAAACTAATTCATAAATAATATCAAATTAAACTTGGTACATATACTTTTTACTGTTGGTGTTAAGGCAAAAGATTTTCTTGGAAATAAGCTTTTTTTAAAAAAAAAAACATTGTAAGCTAAATAAAAAATTAATCCTCAAAGCCCCAGATTCAAGACATTCTTCCAAGTAGAATTGAACTTGTTGGTAAAAAGGCTACTCTTAATATTGCTTATGTTGGTATATATTGCAGCAAGGTATTGATGTGACCAAAGACCCGATGGCGATGCAGAGGTTGAAGGAGGCTGCAGAGAAGGCCAAAGTGGAACTCTCTTCCTCCTTGCAAACAGATGTTAACCTACCGTATCTCACAATGGATTCCTCAGGACCTAAACATATGAATCTCAAGGTGATATTATTTATATTCTGTAACTGTACTAACCTTGTCTGGTCTGCCAATTACAGGGAGGTTGGGGTTTGAATCCTGGATGGGTGTACTAAGTTATTTTTCCTAAATGGTTTTCCACCCTTAATGTAATGCAGATCCATTTTATTCTAAAGTTGGCTCGAATTCACTATTTTGTTAGTCTTAATATCAAATTTGAATCTCCAATTTACCTTTGTATCCCGAATTCAAATATTGGGAAAAATTATGAACATAAAAGGAAATACAAACATAATGTAATAATAGAAATAGTTCTTAACCACCAATAAGCAGTATTAGAGCTCTAAACAAATTTTATTTGAAAAATAAAAATTTTGTGTTTGGATCTTGAATTTGAAATTTTCTGGAATCTTTCACTCTAAATATCCTTAAGAAATTGAGGGGTCCCATCCCTAATTTTACTTTCTCTTTCCCACCCCATTAGTGCAAACATGCAATTAGATCAGTTTGAGTGTAAGATATTGTGTACTAAAAACATTTTAACCTAATTTTTTGTGTATGTTAATTCATTTATTGAATTACATGATTTTGTAACATACTCCAATTTGTTAATGATGATGAATCGCTTACAATCTCCTGATTGGTCCATGAGGGATTATTATTCACTTCTAACGAACTGAAACAAATTTGGAGTATCATAGATTAGTCTGCTATTTTAGCAGAACTGTACCTCCCCTCCTCCAACTACCCTTGCCCCCCCAATATGCTTCTAGTAAAAATGTAATTGGTTTTCTCTCACCTGTGAGTGGTCAATACATGTATAACATAAAGAGGTTATGTTTAGTAGAAATGTCATGTTTTGAATTGAATAATCTTAGTAAGAAATAAATCCAATTATGGACGATAAGAACAAAATGTCAATGTGTGTCTCGCTTTAGAAATGTATTGATACCAATACTCCATAACCTTGGGAGACAACTGTCCACAAGTCTCCACTTTTTTTTTCCTTTGAACAAAGTTTACCACCATATTTAATAAACCCATTAGAGATTTGCAACGCTTCCAAAACTTCAAGTAATTGTCAGCTTTAACTTTGAATCAAAAGTAAAACTCTAGATTCGACCATTACAAATAAGGTAGGGATGTGCGAGACTCATTCAAGGCGAGAGAAAAAAAATCTCGGCCTAGTCTTTGAAGCCTAAAATGATTCTCGAAAATTTTAAAAATTAAAAAATAAATAAAAATCAAATAACACTAAAATAAAATATACAAACCAAACTGAGAATTATTTTAAATAATATTTTTGATAGTGTAAAGATCCAAAAATAGTCTTTTAAAACTATAATGCATGATATAATTGCACTCTTGTATTTGGTTATTGCTCAACACTTAAGCAAGTATTCTATATATTTTTTCCGTGTTAATTTGGATTACAAAATTAATCCTGAATATTGGTAGTTTTCTGTTCAATATTTTCATTGAGTAATATGGAGAGTGGCACAAAGTGTAAAGGTTGATAATTTGTTTTTGTTTTATTTATTGTCATTTCATTGTCTTGGCACCATTCAGATAATTTTTTTAGTGTGCCTGTACTCATTTGGTCCCAAGTCACAAGATGGTCTGCATATAAAGCACATTTGATGTATTGTTCTTTATTTAATTTAGATGGAAGATTTTGATCATTAAATTGAATAGTGTTGTTCTTGACACTGGTCCTTGTGGTATGCCTCTGTGTGTTTGTTTAGTAACAGGGTGTCTAGTGACCTAGAAAAATGGAATTTGATCTGGTGAGAATAGGTGAGGGAGAGGGAAGGTATAAAAGCTTGCAAGATTGATACAGACAGCTAGGTTTCAAAACTAATATAGATACTGAAGGGATTTTTGAACTCATTCATGCTCTCCTCACTCAGTAACTTCTCTTAGTAAAGGTGAGAGTGCAGGGGATACGGGAAAAGGGCAGTATTTTTGCGCTTTTTATATTAAAAAAAAGTTTGGTAAAATCAAATATTGTTCCAACAGAAACAAATAGTTCCACTTTCTTCGCATGGTGACCTCATTAGTTCTTGAATATCTGTCAAGGGTGTCCAGGAATTTAAAGACAATTATTTCTCTTCATTCATAAAGCTTTTCATCAAATGCTCAGGCAGATATTCAACAATTTGTTGATATCAGTTTGTTAAGATAATTTATTTTATTATTTATTAGACCCTACTACATCTGTTCAGATAATACATATGTTTCTTTTGAAGCAGTATTTTATTTATTTTGGCCAAAAATATGTTTTGCCATAAAAACTGCAAAAAACTTCCTTTTTCTCATGTCCCCTTCATTCCCACCTCACTACTTTATTAATCATAATGATCTTTCACTATAGATTAGTTTTGGTTTTTTAGCGTTATGGATGTATTTCATTTAGAAAAATCAACCTTATTTAGTTGCTTTATTTAAATTTTAACTTATTTTGAAAAAAAGTTTTTTAATATTTGTAATCTATTGATGACTTCTTATAGGTATTAAAAATTCTATGCACAATCAAGACAATTTTTTTAATACACATTTGTCTTAGGTCAGTAACAGTTTTTTTAATAAAATATTAAAAAGTCCAATTTTTGTAAGAACAAGGTCTTTATTTTTTTAAAATAAATATAAAATAGTATTGTCAATTTAAGAGGAAAGAATAATTTTTTCAATATCCTGATTGTTTATTTATTTATTTTCTGCATTTTGCCAGCAACATTTAAATTTCAAATAGAAAAATGGACCTCTGCACACCCCTTAAAACCATACAACTGTACCACCAAATTATAACAAAAGCACAGCCATAATAGAAAAAAAAAATACATGTAGCCAAATTAGATTGGTTCTTCCTGACTGGTAGGCTGTAAATGTGTATGTCGTCGATATTGCTTACTGAGCACTGGCTACTAGTCCTCAACATATATTTAAATCATATTTTATTTGATTAAAACACTAAGTTTCCCCATTTAAACTATGTTTTAAAAGAGCTGTCTTTCACAACTCTTAGCCCATTTTGTTGACAGTGTCAAAGAAGTATTCTGTAATATGAGAGCTACCTGTACTTGACAGATGTGTGTGTTTGTGTGCACAGCTAAGCCGCGCCAAGTTTGAAAGTCTGGTAGGAGAACTGATCAAGAAGACTATTTCTCCGTGTCAGAAGGCCCTGCAGGATGCTGAGGTGTCAAAGTCCGACATAGGAGAAGTGCTGCTTGTTGGTGGAATGACCCGGATGCCGAAGGTAAACACTGCTTGTATTACTATACAAACTCTTTTGTAAATATATTATTTTTGTGTGCAAATAGCATTATTTTGACTATGAATATCTATGAATTAGGTGTGTGCAAATATTCAACATTGAATATTTTCGACTATCAGTTTTTGAATTATTGGTGCATGGTTCATTCAATTTCAAAACACATTTTCACATATTAAGTAATTATTATTTGAAGTGATACATATTTATTTAATGTATTTTAAATGTTCAAATTAAGTTATTTATTTGGTTACTAACAAATAAAAGTATCCTTTGTCAAATAATCAAGACATTTAATCTGTTCGGCTACCATTTTGATTTTTTACCAGGGGTGTGTGGGATTCTCGAATTTCTGAATTCCTGCGGGGGGAAAATGTTTCTCGTTCCTGGCACAATTGTTGAAACAGATATGCTATAATTTCGAAAATTTCAGTAACTGTTCACCCAGTCCTGAAAATCTAAAATATTGAGTAATTCAACACATTTTTATATTTGCTATTTTTAATATGTGATAGGTATTTACGTACATTAGTTTAGCTAATCTATTTATTTTTATATCTTGTATAGATCAAACAAAATATCTTAAATCGATAGATTTAAACTAGATAACAGCTATGCTGAAGCTTGGAAAACACTATAGAGTTACTACTCTTAGACTACACATCATATCTAAAGCCAGCAAGAACCTGTATTGCCGGTTGTGATCACCAAGCAATAGTCAAGCATGTATAGTTGAGACTCTAGAGGTAGGGATCTTGCAAAATGTTTGTTTGGTAGGTTTTCGAATATCAAAAATGAAGAGACAAATATTTTGGCAACCTTACTGGACTCTTGGTTTAAAGATATTATTTGGGATGACAGTACAAAAGAAAAAATCACATCAAGAAATTGATGCGGTGGAAACTGCCCATAATCAACTCGCATGTATTCAGAATGTTGAAGACGATTTGTTGAACCATTTTTGCACCAAACGCAAATATAAAGTGCCAACGAGGGATAAAGCGGGAAGTGAAATAATTTTCTATTTATCATAAAATACAATCAGCAGACCCATGTGCATAATGGAAACAAAATCAAGCAAGATTCGCGACATTATTTACCATTGCGCAACTCAGATTTTGAGTGAGCGAGTTTTTTTTTCCTGCTGCTGGAAATGTCATTACATCAAGATGACAGTCCTTACTTCAGAATCACGCAGAAGAACAAGTTTTTTTTGCATGGCTTTTTTTTTTATCAAGTCACACTATTATATACTGCCACCTTTGCCTCTTTTGATACTTTATTCCTTGCAATAGTCCACATACATCCAAGTACTCCTCGAGATGCATTCACCTGTCTTTTGATTTCACCATCCCTCCTTCCATTTTTAAAGTTTAGTTTGGAATTGGTAAACCTTAGTTAACTAACATGGATTATAGTTTTAAAAAACATAGATAGTTATGCACTAAACAAACCATAGCTAAAAAAATTATTTAATTGTAAATTTATATTAAAACTTAGTGATATTTCAAGGTGTACTTTTATTCTCATTAATCACAAATAACATTAGGAATAACAGAATTACAATAAATTTTTAAACTTTTACAACTCATTAGTGGGCAGGAATATCTATCAGCTTATAATCCATAGTGAACAGGAACTAATCTATTGGCTTATATATATCCCATAGTGAACAGGAACTAATCTTATTGGCTTATATATATATCCCATAGTGAACAGGTAAACTAATCTTATTGGCTTATATATATACCATAGTGTACAAGAACTAATCTTATTGGCTTATATATATATCCCATAGTGAACAGGAACTAATATTATCGGCTTTATATATATCCCATAGTGAACAGGAACTAATCTTATCAGTTTATAAATCTCATAGTGTAGAAACTAATAAACTTGTTAGATTACACAAAATAAACAAATCTCGTCGCACACAGGTCCAGTCAACAGTGCAAGACATCTTTGGCCGGCAGCCAAGCCGAGCTGTGAACCCTGACGAAGCTGTGGCTGTAGGTGCTGCTGTGCAGGGAGGGGTTCTAGCTGGGGATGTCACAGACGTTCTCTTGCTAGACGTGACACCTCTTTCTCTCGGCATAGAGACGCTCGGCGGCGTATTTACGAGGCTAATCTCCAGGAACACCACCATCCCCACCAAAAAGAGCCAGGTACATACAATTTGTGGCACAAATCTTTTCTCAACGTTAGTTTTTCAACCAGCATTTGATATTACTTGTTTAGGGTTTAGTATTTCCTCGGATTATACTAAAGTGAACAATGAGACACTCACACCTCGCCTGCTTTCGTGTCATTAGAATAATCTGGCCCTGCCAAAATGGAATATTGATTCTCTCAAAGGTTTTGCGTTTCAAGTTTCTAGGCCAGGTGTGTCATACTTGTTTGATCATAAGCGCCACATTTAAAATGGAAAATTATGAGAGCCCCATTTCATACAATATTTCAATATTTCTGCCATCTTAAGTAATAAAACTTAATTCTTAGATTTTAAATTTTGAGTTGGTCACTTTCAAAATTGATGACAGTTGAGTGTTTGTAAGCCGCGATCTCTCGGCGGTTCCTTTTCGTAAAAGAAAACAACTGTTTACATGCCGCCAAATATTGCACATATTTGGTTTGAAAAATTTCACAACTTTTGCTGATAGATATCTGGTTAGTAAAGAGTAAATATTTGGTGCACCAACACTACTAGCTAAATTTTCCTTATAAAAACCCATGATAAATCTCCAAAAATGTCATCTCGAATGGTGTATTTCTGCCATGTTTATTATAAAATGGATCAAGCTGCATGCTGCAAGTTTGGCATGCTTGTTATAGACTATGGCCTAGTCTTTAGCAAGTAAAATTTTACTGTTACTTTTTTTATCGAATTCTTCTCATGATCTGCATATTACATTAATTTTATGTAAGGCTAAATTGAATCCAAATCATCATCTTCATTTATAATCTTAAAAAAGTTTGTTAACTTAACGGATTAACCTTACTTTATTAATTCTTAAGTTGCTATAGAAAATAGAACTAGTAACTAATTATTTTTACCGCTTTATTTATTTATTCTCTCTATAATTCAGTCATTACAACATTTGTGAATGTACATTAATGTTGGTTTTTGTGGTCCCAGAGTTCAAGAGCACGTGGTGACGGTAGAATAATGTCATACTCTGCACATGTATTTAGTGATACCTTTACTTACATATGGATTATGTTGTAATATTAATGCCACTATAGGATTACAGCAAAAATAAAAGATTTCACAAATATCTAAAATTACTTTTGTCAGGGTGTCCAGCGACCTGGAAAACAGGGAAAAGTCAGGGAATTTGCTTGGTCAGGGAAAAGTCATGGAAAAGTCAGGGAATTTAATTACATTTCTGGAATTTTTACATAGTCACTAAAAAAAACTAAAATTTTATTTACACTATTCAAAATTACATTTTTCTACGATTTAATACACACCACAATATCTTTTAACACATTTGAACATACTAATTTTAATTCTCAAAGTCAACATGTGATTTTTTTTGTGTCATCCATCTTTCCATCCTTCTACTTCGTATATTTATTTTTTAAACTGTATTTGTGCAAAGCACTATTTTAATGTTTCAATATGATCTCACTGAAATTTAACTCAGATCGTTCTACCCAAGAGCCCATCACTTTAGGCTGTAACCCTTCATAGCGTGTCACAATTTCAGTGTGTGGATGTGTTTAGAAATATTATTGCATCAAGTTGTGATCTTAATAAAATTGTGTTTGTAATATAGGGACTGGAAAAATTGTAAATTGGCTCTGGAAAACCTGGAAAAGTCAGGGAATTTTAAAATATGGTTTAGCTGGACACCCTGTTTGTGTTCCGTTTGTAGATATATATTTTCATATGTACTGGAATTTAAAAAAAAAACATAATAAATAAACGGGAATTTCTAAACTCTTGTCCTTTATACATCATGCGGTTTGAGCACTTTAATAGCAATAATTACAGAATATGCAATGATGTATTTTATTTTTCGTCTCTGAGCAGTTGAAACTGTTTTGTTGAAAATATTGACTGAGCATATTCAATCATATTAAACATTTGAATGTCACCCGCCTCATTAGCATAGTTGGCTAAAACGCTAGTTTCATGTTGAGCTAGACTACCGAGGACAGGAAGATTGATGTTGAGTCTTGGTCGGGTGAACTGGGGATGTTTTTTCCTAAGTGGTTTTTCACTCTCCCTCCACACAAATGCGGGCTAATTTCCTATAAATTAAACCTTCTAAATTACTAACCCATTATCTTAATTAGTACTTAAGCGTATCCCCTGAAGGGGCAGTAAGACACAGTGCTACATAAATTTGATTATCATCATCGACAGTTTCCAGCCAGTGGCTGGGTCAGTTTTTTATTCAAGTCATATATTTTTCTTCTACCGGCTTGCTAGGCCTGTCGTAGCTTCATAAACCTTATAATCTATCTTAAGACTAGGACAGGACCAACATCTAGTCCATGGCCGTCAATTTAGCAATGTGAAAGGAGAAACCCATATTTTCATCAATGATTAATTTTCGACCATGCCAGTAATTAAACCCGGGACCCTTAGCTCTATAGGCTGACCTAAAGTGTCAGACAACTAGTTCCAAAATAAGTAGGCCTACTGTATTTATTATGTATTTCTCCACATCAAGTTGATTGTAAATTAATCTATTCTTGTATTGTCTATACAAACCCTCACATGAAAACATTGCCAATGTGGCTTGATTATTTTCCTCAAGGTTTGTTCTTTTGTCTGTCAGAACATCGTTGTAAGTGGCAATAAATCTTTAAGCCATCTCTTGCACAAGTAACCAAACCGCCTCCTCACACATCTAATGACAAATCATCCTCCTGGGCTGTCTTACAGAGTGATTACCTATAACTGGCGTTTGATAATTTCCAAAATTTCAGACTCCTCGGTTTTTCTGATTTGATGTATTTAACGCAGGAATCCCCGCGCTCCCATGATACAATAATGTTAAGGAATTCACATAACACTGTCTACGTTTTTCTTTCATATTGTGTATTTAACTACTTACTAACATATCTGGAGAAAAATTAGATATAAATATGTGCAAAACCTATCAAACATGTCAAACTCTATCTCATTATTAATAAATACCAATATTTAGTGATAAATAAAATGATAGAATATTAGGAAAATGGTAGAGCACAAATAAAAGTAACAACACTGACACATATTTACACACACTTCAATATTTCGATGCTATTGTAGCATCTTCCTCAGGAAGTAGTAATTAGACTCACTGGCTTTCACAAATCAGAAACCTTTCATCCAAATTGGCAGCTGTAAAATGCCACATTTTTTTTCTTACAAATCTGTATAAACCTAGGCTTAATTCCAACTGGTCTTACCATAAAACCTGCCATTACAGGAATGCCACAGTACATGCATGAAACAGTTCTTTTTTTGGCCAAACAACAATCTCAACAGTTAACAATACAAGTTTTTAACCTATATCTAATTGAAGCCACTAAACTCCAAGATCAAATTCTTTCACTCATAAAGGTTACACTGTTGTCCAATCCTGGTTCCATTCATCAGATCAACCATTCTCTTTCTCCTTTCAATAAACTGTTAGAAAAATATGCTTCCATCAAACTGAAGAAATTATCTAAACTTTATCTCAATGAAATACAGAACTCCAGACCCATAGGCCCCCTTGAACACAACCCGATCACTAAATGCCCACTCATGGGTATGAAACCCAGTGTAGCCAGCCTGCTAGGGATAGCCACCCCTACGGGATCCCTGCCCAAACTACCCAGAAGACAGCCCATACAACCACCACCACCACAAGCCACAGTTAAAACTTCACCTGTTCTTAATATATCTAACCACCAATTGTCCAAATCTGAAGAAGAAGTTCTATCCAGAGGCCTAACCTTCTGTCCAACCAAACGTCCTGACCATTTCGAGCTGACTAAGGATGTTCTAAACTTTGCCAGAAATCTGAGGCTTAGACACTTCTTCTCAGATATTTCCCCACCGACAAACCAACCACATCAAACATTTCCACCATTGACAAACCAACCACATCTAACATTTCCGCCGCCGACGTACCAACCACATCACACATTTCCACCATCGACAAACCAACCAAGTCAACTACATCTAACCAGCTTCTAAGCAAATTTTCACCCCCTTCCAACTGGGACCCTCCTCCATTACCAGCTGATCACCCAATTGAAATGTATATTAACTTTATACTTCAGCAAGTTTCGGATCCAAATTTCTACAAAACACTCCCCACAACCCACAACCTAACTCGTGAACACCGCCAAGCCATAAATTCTATCCAACAAAATCAGAACATCCTTATACTACCGGCTGACAAAGGATTTAAAAAAGAGTCTAATTACTACTTCCTGAGGAAGATGCTACAATAGCATCGAAATATTGAAGTGTGTGTAAATATGTGTCAGTGTTGTTACTTTTATTTGTGCTCTACCATTTTCCTAATATTCTATCATTTTATTTATCACTAAATGTTTTTGCTCAATGCACTTTTTTTTTTCATATATAAATACCAATATTGAATTAATCGATAGTCAATCTGTCTAGACCAAACATGGCCACCTGTAACAAGGTCTATATATATTAATGTCTTGGACCTAACTTGAAAAATTTAAAGACTGTAAACAAAGAATCAATTTAAATTTAAATTTAAGTATTATAATGAGTAAAAGTTGAGAATCGTGAATCTTAATGTCAACCTGCAAATAAAAATTCTTGAATATACTAAAATATACTGTGATCTGTTTTATACCTTTAAAATTTGCAAAAGCAGATACTATCCGTAAAAACATCCCTGGCTTAGCTACTTGCCAATGTTGCAGTGTTGAAAATTATCTTGCATGCCATGGCAGTTGCCAAATCACGAAATAAATTTGGGAAGGGGGGGGGGGTGGGCTAAATTTATATTATAGAAAATGTGAATTTTACATAGGTTACCCTATCATTTATAATATAACTCGAGCTCCGAAATATTTGCAGGTGTTCTCTACTGCGGCAGATGGCCAAACACAGGTGGAAATTAAGGTTCATCAAGGTGAACGAGAGATGGCTTCAGACAACAAGTTGTTGGGACAGTTCACACTGGTGGGCATCCCACCAGCCCCACGAGGAGTGCCCCAGATAGAGGTCACATTCGACATTGATGCCAATGGCATTGTCCACGTGTCTGCCAGAGACAAGGGCACGGGCAAGGAGCAACAGAGTAAGTAGGCTTTATCATCCTCGGCATATTAGTGGATATTATTACTGTTATCAACATTATTTTAAAGTTATAATAAACCTGTGTGAAGCTTCAAAATCTGGCATTCAAATTTAATTCTTGCTAGGATTCATGTTTGATTCAAAATTTTGAATCTAAAAAAAATTATCAACCTCTAGCCATAGTTTATAACTCAGTTCAGCACGTGTCTGTCTGGTGTGTGTGTGGGTGTCTGACCTGGAAGACAGGGAATTAAATTTCTTGAATTTTCACATTCACTAAAATAGTATAAAACCTTCATTTACAATAGTCAAAATATCATTTTTCCTCCAGTTAATACCCATCACAAATCTCTTTTAGCACAGTTTTACTAGTTGAGCATACGAATCTGTTCTCACTCGATATGTTATTTTCATGTGATGTCTCCACCGCTCTACCCTGCACCTTTTAGCCAAAATTGACTCTTGGTTATTCTCATGTGTGAGAATTTGATTAAGTTATAGAAAAAAGAAACTAAAAATGAACGCATTTCACAATTATTTTAAACCATACTGGTGTAAAGCGATCTTTAAAAAATGCTCAATATGATTTCACTGAAATCCACTTAGTTATTACTACCCAATAGCTCATTGCTTTAGTCTGAAATCAAATCCTTAACCCCTTCATTGAGTTACACAGCTTCAGAATGTGTATGTGTCTAAAATATCAAATTAAATTGCCATCTTAATAAAATAATGCTTGTAATACACAGCGACTGGAAAACCTGGAAAAGTTAGAATGTAGTTTTGCTGGATATCTGTAGATATTCAACTCTGAAATTGATAACGCAAATACATTATTAATCTTAAATGTTAAAGCTCCTGTTAGTTAATGATGACTTTCTAAATACAAAATTTTCCTTGACTGGTTCGTGGAAGATATATTCATCTCTAACGTTCTGAAACTGACAGAGCTTTGCATATGTAAAACCTGGTGAAATAATTGTGAATTCTGTTGATTGATCATTCTGTGATTTCTTACCAAAATAAAGGTCCACATTTAAAACACTTAACTAATTTTTGGGGTACATCATAGGAGACCAGAAAGCTGAAGTAAGGACCCAAAGTGTCAAACATTACTGTAATCCGTTTTTAAAGGTGAATCAATTTTTAAAGGTGAACTTAAGACGTGTGATTTTCAAGTGTTTAGATCTTTACATCCCTCCTATCATTGTTAATTAAATCCACTCATTTGGCAACCATTATTGATTAGCAACATTTAATGGATAAAACAAAATTATTTCAACTTTTTAATATTAATTGTGACCTGCATAAATGTACACTTGAACCAAATGTCAGACACACAGTTTTATTTACTGATGGAGATGTCTAAGTTCAAATCCTGAGGGTATTTTTTAGTAATCAAAAGTGGTTTGTCTCAGCCATTTATCGTTTTCTTCTCGGCACAATGCCTACAGTAGATCAATACTGACTCAATTTGATTGGCCCAGTTCTTAGCTTTTAATACTATCATTGGTTTTCCACAATTCTACCTTCCTCTTATCTAATCTATTAATATAATAGCTTGATACAAATCAAATTGGTGGTAGTGAGACATGGTTATTTTTTTTTATTTATTGCAAGTTTTTACACCTGTTTTTATCTTGACTGCAGCTACAGTTGAAACATTCCCCAAAATGACTGGAGGTTGGTATTAAAAGTGCCTGAAAGACTATTAAGAAATCTAATATATTTGAATATTAGTTTATTATAGGGCTGGGCCGATGCCGATTATTAATCCGATCATCGGCCGATTATCGCATAACCGGCGATTCCGATGATCGGTGTTTGAATCTCCGATTATTTATGCCGATTATTCAAAATGTGTGGGTATATTATAAGTCCTAAAAAAATATATATTTTATCTCTGCTCTCTCGTATGTGATCTTTGAATAATTAGCTTGTTCTTAGCGACTTAGGTTTGAAATAAACAGCACATCCAACATTCCAAACAAAATATATCAAAATAAATATATTTACCATAGGTCTTTTTCCAATTTATGCACGTTATTAGAAATAAAGATACTCACAAGTAACAAATCTAATAATCATAAAATAAAATATTAGCAGATTAGTGTTGTTTTATTTCGATTTGTTAAAGATGCCCAAAAAATGAAACATCGGACGTAATAATCTCGCACATGCGCACATTTTGTTTTAAATGGAAACCGTGTTTCTTTTAATGCAAGTAGAAAACTTTCCACTGGCAGGGAATTTGTTTCGCTCATATTTCAATATGAATTTAATTAATATATATTAATATTTATATTTTACACTTTCTTTAATAGTTAAAAGTAAATTAAAATAAGTTTTAAAGTATTTCTTAAAAAAAAAACACGATAAATAACTTTCGTTGCACATTATGTTATTTATTATTTATTTTATCATATTGAAGTAGAGATGGGCAAAATCGTTCTTTTAAATGAACGATTCATTGTATCTGGTTCAGTTCAATGATCCGTTCATTTTGACCCGTTCACCGTTCATTCGAATTTCTAAAGGTAGTTTTTATTTAAATGTAGTTAATACAATGTTATTTTTCATTAAGATTATTTAAATTGTTAATAAAAAGATCGTATTACTGTTTAAAAATGGTGATGCCTTTTTATTATACTTTTTTTTAAGAAACCACTTATTTCTATACGATATTAATTTTTAGAAGTTAAATTATGATGGAATGCTTTGTAGAATCACAAAAACCTATGTTATGATATATCTAAATCACAATTCACAAAAATATTACGATCGTTAAAATTTGTTTAATATTGAAGCCATATTTTAATAAACATTGGATGTAAAAAATCCTATTTCATCTAAAAACAAAATAGATGTAGGCCTATTCTCCTTATGTGCAAAAATATGTGTGCCTTGATTATTTTTATCATTAAAATTAAATTTAAATTTGCTGATTATGATTTTTCTTTGTCTAATGAAAGGGTCAGTAGGCCTATTTAATCATAAATGTGAAATCATATTTTAATTATCTAACATGTACCGGTATATTTGCTATTCATTATTGTGATTTGTTTTTGTTTAGTGACAGGTTCACTTGTCCTAACAATAACAATATAAAATAATAATAAAACAACCTTTTCATTTTAAAATATTCTATTTAAATGTTATTAAAACAAAACTATATTGGACATTATAAAACTAGTAAAAGTAACTTTTTTTTCTTTAAGGGTCATTTTACTTTATACACTTATTAAAATTGAAAACAAAAATAATCGGCATCGGTGATCGGCATAATCGGCAACAAATGATCGGCATCGGACTAATCGGCAAAATAGCTGATCGGCCCAGCTCTAGTTTATTACTTTTCAATTCTTGACATACCAGTTTTGCAATGTTTTGTGGGAATGGAGGATTTGTGCATACCTTTATAAAATAAAAATTATGTCCTTATAATTTAACAATAACAATATAAAATTAAAATAACAAAATATGTTATGGTTCAGTGAAGCTAGGGTTATTATTTGTGGTGTACCGGTTTAACTTGAATCGCTAACATATTTACAGTTCACTGCAGTCCTTATCCAAGTTCTTGGAAAACTATGCGTGGGTGGGATTTGACTGCTCGCTAGTCAGCCACTTTCCCATTTGATTAAACAACTAAGTAGCTCTGGCAACAATGTCTGGGCATCGTTCAGGAAAGAATTGCGCCGCCCTAAGGATAGTAAAAGAAGTGGTGTGTCAGAGGACGATGTGTACAAGCTAATAATGTGGTAAAGTTGGGAGTCAGCTTGCGAGTAAAGCTCGCCGAGTCAGACTCGTACGAGGATGGGCCGCTTAAGATTTGTAAAATAGTGAATTCAACCCAACTCTAAGAATAACTAATTGTAAATGTTTCAGTTGTAATCCAGTCGTCGGGTGGTTTGAGTAAGGACGAAATCGAGAACATGGTTCGCAATGCAGAGGCATACGCTGTCCAGGACAAGGTGAAGAAGGAGCGTGTGGAGGCGGTGAACCAGGCGGAGGGCATCGTCCATGACACGGAGAGCAAGATGAACGAGTTCAAAGAGCAATTGCCCAAAGAGGAAGTTAGTATTAATATTGATATCAAAAATAAAACTGGTTTTCTAATTTTTCTCACTAAACTCGGTTTTAAATTGATATTGCCTAAATCTTTGTTGGACTAAAAAAAAAACTTTTTTTTTTAAAGGAAAGTTTACTCAATTTGGGGAATAAATTTTAGCCTCTATTATAAAATTGTTCTCTCTCATTTTTAATGTGGACATTCGAAACATTCGCATATAGACCTCTTTACCTTTCATTTGAACCTGCTTTGGTGGCCGCATGGTCTAAGGCATCACTCTTGTGTTAGACTATACTGCTGATAACAAGGAGATCAGGGTTCAAAACCCATTTGGGTAAAGTTTTCCTAAATGTAATTTCACTCTCCCTCTATGCAAATGTGAGTACATTTCTTAAAAAATAAGCTTTCTTATCCTTGACTCATTAGCGTAATTAGTACAAATCCACATAACATGAATATATAGTAAAACGCGGTGCTAAAATATGTTGCATTTGTTCAAATCTCTTGTGTTGGAGGACAAATAGAATGATTGATGCTAAAATCTAGTCTGCCTAATAAGCTGAATTTCATGGAGGCTACAGGCTTGAAAATGCAGGGAATTTAAATAAAAATAAAGAAAAACAATTTATATACAACACAACCTTGTTTATCCGAACATGGTACGAATTTCGAGATTACAGAAATAGTATTAGGGGAAACAGTATTTTCAAAATTTTAAATTTACAGTTGATTGAGTTTAATTTAATAATTTACATTCAATAGACTGCTGTATAACATGTAATATGTACAGTAGTTTTTTTTTCTATAATTTTTAGTTAAAGGAAAACACGTTGTGTTGACTAGACCATGTAAAATTTAAATTTATACTCATTTCTTTTAACTTGAGTTTGTAATAAAATATATATTTAGTTTTAAGCTTGTTATAGAATATATATTTAGTTTAAATTAGTTTTGCCCTTCTTTATAGTGTTAATTTTTATACTACATTTTACAGTGCCACAAATAATATTATTATAGCACCGCTGTCTTAGCTACCCATTCGGTTATACCATTTATGCTAATGTGTAATGGTGGGGTGATAGTGAGATGAATGAAGGACCTACAGTGTAACGTGGAATCCGAACCACGGTGGAGGCCTGGCATTCCACACATTCACAAGTTGTGATTAATACACCACAAATAATACTTAAAAGATTTAATACTGAGGAAACAGATTATAAAAATGTTGATTTATGTAAGTCTTTTGCAAGAATAATCATATGTAAAATAATGTTATGAATTATAATTAAGAAGACCTCTGCTGTCATGAAAATGTATCAATAAAAAATTAATTTTAATTTGTATAAAAATCATTTTGTATTCAAACACACAGTAGGATATCATCTGATTTAGATGTACTGTTCAATTAGCTCATGATGAAAATGGTTTGTATAAACTTTATCCTGACTTTACTATGGAGGTATAAATAATTATCACCTCTAACGTTCTGAAGCTGATTGAAAATATGGTGGTTAAGTTCTGAAACTTAGATAATATAGTCATTCACAAGCTAATCACTGGTGATTATGGTACAATTGGTTGAGTTGATAGTCGGCCAACCCTGGCGGCTGTGTACACCAATCATTTGAAGTGCACTTTAGTGTGAAAAGCATGCACCAAGTACTGGGTACTGGTGGTACTGTTGCTCGGAGAAAGATAAAAAGATGGAGTGCAGGAGAATCCTATTTAGTGGAAAGATCAAGTTTGAAAAGATGGGAAGCCGTAACTTATGCACGCAGATTGACTCCATTAGCAGTTATCTTTTTTATCCTCTATAAAGGAGGTTGAGAGGGAAGTGAAATGATAAAATAAGATTGAAGGAGGTATATTTCAAGCTCATAACTAGTCTAAATTACAAAGTTTGCACTATTATGGAGGAAAATTTAAGAGGTTACAATCATGGGTTTGTGAACTCAAGTATTTTGATTATAGTCTATTTCGAGCAAACTTCTTAAGAAGCTTCATAGCATTAAGTCAAACTTGAGTTGAAAATATAGATATTTAAATATTTAATTATGTAAATAATAGGTAAATATGTGCTAAATTATTGTTTCAAAAATTATTTCAATTCTGATATTTAGAGCAACATAAACCATATTTGAAATTACATCGAATAAATATAATTTTAAAGTGAAAAGAATATGAACTTCAAAATGTTGATTAATTTTGTGTTGTATTTTACTCAATAATAAAACAAATATCTGCCTAATGGCTTAGAAATAAATTAAAAGTGGAGAAATAATACCCTAAAATTAGTAATAGTAAGTAGGTCTTTGTGGGATCCTGAACTTAGGGTAGTTGGTTGTTCCCGAAACTTGTGCGAGAAACATATAAAAAAAGTTACAACTTTAAAGGACCGTCCATTAACGTCATCTTTGTATTTAATTTTCAATAAAAATCTTATTAATTTATAAAATTTAAATTTACCTTATCTTCCGTTTTAAATAGATGGATACCCGAAACTTTATTGCTTTTATTTTACAACTACATTACAACACAGCTGAGCTCCATTAAATAACATAGCCACATTACATTTAATTAAAACAATATTTATCCTCAATAAATTTAAGGTAGAAAAACATGATTTAATGCAAAATAATGCTAGAAGTGGCTTTTAAATATCAAATTATGCATGAAATACACCTTAGCCACACTATTTGCATAAAGACACGTCTCTTACGTTAATGTTATTATTTGGAATGGCGTTCATTTATTTTTGTATCATATGTAATAATATTTGGATAAACAAATGTTGACCTTGGTGTTCTTGGGGTAAAGTGCTGGCCTAGGATCAATATTTGTGGGTTCAAACCCAGCTGTGGTTCACAGATTTTTCTTGAACGATGAAAATCTTTAGCACAACTTCCTTTATAGGGAAAATAAAGTTGTTGGTCCCACATTGATTGTGGCATGTGATAATACCTTCCCCAACAAAGTTGGTAGGCCCTTTCATGCTTGTTCATAGAAATCCTCATGTGCTGATACAATCATTTATATAAATAAAATAGATATTTTTATTATGTCATTAGAATGAATGGAGAAGTTAATTTAAGACTAAAGTTATTAGTCTGAAAATATACGACCTGCAGTGGAAAATTATTTTAAAATTTCTTCCGTGGGATTTATCTTATATTTTTGTTACATATGGAAAGAGGTTTTTTTAAAGAGATCTTATATTTTTTTGTGTTTTGATTTCTATAGGAGGGGTGACATATTGTTGATGATGAGAAAGATTTTATCTAAAAGTAGACCTAAGAAAAAATTAGTGTGCTGGAATATTTTAGCAATGTCAATTTCATCTTTATTTAAATATGTTATCTGAAATGGCATCTTTGTTTTACTTTTTATTCCAGTGTGACAAGCTAGCTGAACAGATTGCCAAAGTTCGTGAAACAGTCGCCAAGAAAGACGAAATCAGCCCAGAAGAGATTCGTAAACAGACAACAGAATTGCAGCAAGCATCACTCAAGTTATTTGAAATGGCCTATAAAAAGGTGATTTCCGCTGATATTGTTTTTTTTTAATTTGATGAAATTCACCTGTGTTGCACAGGGCTAGTAACTAGCAGCTAGTAAAATCGATGAATTCGCATGGTGTGAACTCTCAAATAGCGGCTAGTAGTACTCGCTTGTGGGTGTTTTAATGGCGCTAGGCGACAGCACAAAGTCACAGGACCAACTCTCAGCAAGACTTCAACTATCAATTTGAGAACACCACAAAGTAGCGCTAGTGCTAGTAGAAATTGAACACAAATGTTTCCAAACATGATGCCATACCACACACAACATTTTAGCACAAACCAACCAGTAAAGACTGTACTCACCGGTAGTTTAACTAGCTTTGTGTGACAGGGCTATTAGTCGCTAGTAAGTTTTTCAGTAAAAGCAGCTTCTGTTAGGAGCTAGTAAACTAGCCCCATCTTAACACAGGCTTAAGACTAGCACTTATCTGACTGACTTCAGCTAGACATACCTTGAAAATATTATTTAAGCTCACACGGTAATGACCCGAAAATAAGCTGCGCTTTTTCTCCCAGAAACAGCTTTGATATAACCTTATTGCGGGTTATAATCACACTCTTAGATAATAAGTACCAAATTTTGTATCTTTAAGATGTATGCATATAGTAATATCATTCTTTGATGAGATAGTTTAGAATTGTGTACTAAATATGGAAGTGATAAGATGGCAGACCATATTGAAAACAATTTAACTGTAAATATTTGTTTTTCTCTGCAAGTGATCTCATTTAACTGTAAATAAATATTTAGTATTCCATGCGAATGTTCACATTTTAACTGTAAATACCATTTTTGTTTATCCTCTTCAAATAATTTAATATGAAGTGATTTCATTTTCAGAATAAATATTGTTTTTCCTATGAAAATGATTGCAAATTTGTGGTGCGGCTTATATTTGGGGGCGACCTATTTTCTGGTCAATACGGTTTTATAGTTTTTAAGACCATCAAGTGCACTATAACTTAAAATCAAATTATTTAATCAAAAAATCCAAATAAATTTTGAGATCATCATCATCTATACATAATTGAAAAACTTAGTTTTTGTTAATTTACAATTTGCAATATTTCAACAACTACAAATTTATGCAGTAAATATTATTTTATTTTCTTAAACTAGTTTTTTCCCTGAGCTAAATACAAAACTAACCCTGTGTGGTGTATTCTAATGTCGTATTTTCTTGTCAGATGGCAGCAGAGCGGGAGGGCACAAGTGGCAGCAGTAGCAGCACAGAAGCAGAAAGCCAAACAACAGATGAGACTGAAAAGAAGAAAGAGGAGAAAAACTAAGGCGTGTCCTTGGTACACATACACCCATCAGAGTCTAAACACCTTAAAAACTCATTCCATCAAACTTAAATTCCTCTAAATCATGCAATGCTCTGCTGTAAATAGAATCTCCCCATACGACTCTAAAATTCTAACATTTTAACATTATTTAATTTTCCAAATTATTGAACTAAGACATTTGTATTGTCAATGGATCGAAGGTGTGTTAGGCTCTGGTGGAGTTACCACTTGTGTAGTTGAAAATGAGGGACGGGATTCGTCGTCGGTGGCTAGGATGTGATTGACTTGAGTTTAATGAAAAACAAGATGTTTATAAAAAAAATGGGAATTTGAGTTCAATTCGTGGCATCTTAGTTGAATGTAATGTGTGTGATTTTTTTATTGTATAGCTATTTGTTTTTTAAATCGATGCATATTTGGTTTCTAAAATAGTCTCGCCTTGTCTTGGAACTTTACATAATAAATTGCGTATAGTTGTGTGAATGTTGAGGAGTGTTTGAATAATTAATGTATGTAATTAATGTATTGTAAAAATGAATTTTCGCAATTTTTTTTTTTGTTTTTCTCGGCTACTCAATACTTTTGTTTTGTATATTACAGTATTTCAATATTCTTTTTCTGTACAAATATTTCTAGTTGAATATAAAGTTATATAAAAAATACATATTTTGTGTTTAGGCACTTGATAATCCATATTTACTCAAACCTATTTTGTTTATCCATAGTATTTCTGCAACAGGGTTGAACACTGTTAATAATAATAATGTTCTTGGGTGGCTCTTCTACTCCATTATTTTTCTCGTCTAAATGTATTTGATCACAATTTGAATGTGCTGAGCAATCTTTTAAATTTGTATGACGATTTCAATTTTTGCCTATTTTAGTGTACTTTTGCATATTAGATATGGTACTACTTTATTATCTAAATCAGGGATTCCCAACCTTTTTTCACTCCAGGTCCAAGACAATATTTTCACGGTACACTTTTGTCAAGGCTGTAATATAGTACATTTTTCTATTAATTTTAGATAAAAATTAAAATCATGAGTATCGAGATTCAATTGACAATAAGTATTCGTCAATCAGTGCCCTCATTTTTTTGCATTGCAAATTGCCTGCTTACTTTAACTTTTTTCTACAACATTTTGATTGATGTTCTCAGATATTTCAGAAATACTTTGGCCTATTTTATTCTATAAAGACACTTTTGAAATTTGCTCCTTAGATTATTTTATAAGCATGGTTTAAATAATGAACTGACAGGCTGGCCTAATCACATTTTCGCAAATAACCTGTGGTTTCATGTTTTTTTGCTATCAATTCAGCAACTTTGAATGATGCCTCAGGTGCACTATCTGAAATTAAAACAATTTTTTCCCATTTGTTAATGTTTTGTGTTGTGATGATGGATTTTTGGGACTCACTGGGATGTTTGGTGGTTGGATGTCTCTTCATTTGGCTCAGAATCGTTGTTTCATTATTCGGGCGTTATCCACAAAAGATAGAAATAGAAACTGGTTGGTCACAATCTTATTTTCAAGGGAAACCTAAAATTATCTATCGCTAAAATACATTGGAAGGCTTAAAACTTGAACTAGTAGTAGATTTATTACTAGATGTTTTGTTAAATTAAAATACTAGAAAATTCTAGTTGCACACTTCCAAAATCTCGCAGCACACCAGTTGGGAACCACTGATCTAAATAGTTGTATTATATTTGGGTGAAAGTACAGGAAAAGTGGACAGAAACATATAAAAGGTATGACACAATAATGGTTTTTTACAATGAAAATAAGAACACACTTCACACTTTACATTGCTGCCATTCCTGTACCTTCTTCCAAATATAACAAAATACCTCATAAAGTGAAAAGAGGTTTTCCTTATAGAGGCATATTATCTAAATGTAGTGCTACCTTGCATGATGTAGCATAAATAGTGGTCCATAAGCAAAATAAAAAGTATTTGTAATAAACAAGAAACACTTTAAATTTAAGTCTGAGCTTGAAACATACTCGAGTTTTTTGTTGTCACATAACTAGAAGCTCGGTGAGGTTGTTTTTAGGAGGGAAATGTAATTATTTATCCTGAAAGCAATTTTATTATTTACGTCAATAAAAGTTGAATTAGTACCAATTCATTAAAAAAAAATAGACCTAAGACCTTGGAAAAGGAAGCACCGCTGCTGGATACACAACAATGTATATGTTACAGGAAAAGTTGATTCTCCAGTAAGTCGACTTAACCTATGCCGAGTCGACTCTTACTGGTCTTTTTAGTAAAAGTTGATTAAAAGTGAAAAGTGATGAATTTCCATCAACATTTACTAGTCAGAGTTGACCGTACCTAGGGAAAGTATACTCTTACTATCTTGAGTTAGTAAAAGTTGACTTTTTGCAAGGAAATGTTCTACTACCTAATAAAAAACAAATAAACAAATAAAAAAGCAAAACCTTTATGATACAAAAAGAGATATAAATATTTAATATTTATTACAGCAAGGTAAAGATTTGTGACACTTTGAGTTGCACAGCTCAGCTAACCTAACCTAACCTAACCTGACCTAGAAAACGGCAGTAAACCAATAGAGCTGGGATATTCAAAACAAAGATGTGCACGCGAAGTCGCATGTTGAGAGCAACATCGCGGAATCAACTTTTACTAAACTACAAGCATAGTTAACGCTTCCTAGGAAAAGTTGATCTGTTTATTCTCTATCAACTTTTACTGATACTTTTAGTAAGAGTCAACTCTCCCTAACAATCTTATTTTTCCTGTGACATATATACACCAACATTAGGCTACTAACATATGATGAGCACACAGTGATACTGTTTAATTTTATTTTCATTCAGTAAATAAATGGCTCCATAAGGGATCAAAGCAGTACTACCATATTCTAGACTTGTTTCAAAATGATTACTGTATTTATTATTTATTTCTACATGCCAAGTTAATTACTAACTCTCAACTGTAAACATTGCCGTAGACAGATTATTTTCTTTAAGGCTCATTCTTTTGTCGATCAGAACATTGGTGTATGCCGCAAGAAATCACACAACACTAATCCATTAAGTACATCAAGGAAATGGGAAAGGTAAACATGAAAAAACAAAGCATTCTTTTATTTTATGCTGATGTCTGTTAAATGACAATTTAGTAGCTGTTCAAAAGTGAGTGATGTGTTGAAACATAGTAGGGGTATGAAACTAGTAATTCTTATCATTGAATAGGGAATTTCTGTAATAGAGCAATTTTAAAAGAAACCTTTTTTGGTTGAAAAAGCTATGATCACACAAAACTGAACGGACTTGGTTTGCTATGAAATAATACTATAAAATAAAATTTACTCAATCTAGAGATTTAAAGTTCTTGCACACCCTCAATATTTAGTGAGATATTTCATCTGTTCATAATAAAAAGAATAATTACCTAATGGCTTGGAAATATATAAAAAGACGATGTAGAAACACTGTACAATAATGAAACGTACGAGATAGTGAAGGAAGCCAACCTTAAAGGATAGTTAGGTTGGGCCTAAATTTCTTATTAAACTCCCACAGTTATGGTACACATTATTTTTAATTTTCGAAAACATTCAATCTTGTTTTATACCTAAAAGTAAACTAGATATTTTTTAAATTCTTTTTGGACATATTCATGCATGTAAAATGATGTTTTAGTTGGGACTATTCCAAAACATTCTTACCAATTCTGGGTTTCATTGATTGTCTGTTTAGTTCTAGCTATGAAATTAATAATCTTTCGTCGTTAAACTCGTCATTTTTTTTAAACACAGATTAAGACCTTGAATTAACACAGTAAATGTTTCTTCTCTTCAAAACTTTGTCGTTACACTTTTCACATCTGTTGTTGAAGCCATAATGGGTTTTTGTAAATTGAGTCCCAACTCCTTTAACTTTTTTTCCCCCCACAAAATTGTGAATTTCAACAAAATCACATTTCCTTGATATAAAGACTTAAGACAAGATTAAACATTAATTTCTCCATATATATATGATCAAATGTGATTTAATCTGCAGTCAAATTTTTTTCGAACTCTTTATTTCTTTTCTCATTGAAGTATTCAACAATTAAATTCATGACAAGGGTTTTTGGACAAAATATAACATTTATCTAACAATGCTTGCCGAATGAAATTATTGTTAAAAATGGTAGTAATTGTAAAACTTTCCTCAACCATTAGTTTGGCTACAATTTTTTTAGAGATCTTTTTTTATTATTATTATTATTATTATTATTATTATTATTATTAAAAGCAAGATTCTTGGTTTGCTTTCTCTTAATTTTTTTATTTGATTTTTTTACGCCTTCATTGGCATTGTTTAAAGCTTCTGTTTAAGATCTTTTGTTGATCCATATTCCATGAATCCCTCCAAATGTTGTCACAGTCCACTGGTGTTGTCTGGATCATTTGCAACCAATAATTTTTGGACATTTTTTACATTGTGCCAAACTTTTTTTGGTGTACTTTTTTTTCAGATCATAAAATCATGAATAAAGAACCAAGTATCAACAGTATATTAATCAATAAAAGTAGTGTAGAATTAGCTCTTTAACTGATCATTTGATGCCAATCAAACCAGTGCCAAGCATTTCAAATATTTTCAACATAACAAAGATACGAAAGGTGCTTGTAAAATAAAATCCGATTTATCATGGCAACCATGTAATGGGTGCGGCCATGTTGATTAATGCGCAGTATGATAAAGTGATTCATAATGAAGGGACACCTCAATTCTAAAATAACTCTTGACTGTTTATGGCTGTGTACCAGCGCTTTAAAATTAATACAATCAATAATAATCCCACTTTGAAGTCTTTGCCACGATAAAATTTATTGACAGAACTTGCCACACGAAGACATGTTTAACTAAACAATCGCCGGTGAAGAGGAAGCGAAAACCAACAGGTTTTTAGATGAGCGTGAGCATAAGTGAGTAGAGAATGATGCAATAACTAAGGGCACATGCGAACAGCTTCGGAATCCATCAAAATATTCCCTCCATGGCAAACCGATTTGTTCCGTTCCGATTGAACGTAACGTATCCGATCCGAGCAAGTGTGCGGGCCTCTAATGAAATTCATGTAAAAATTTAATTTTCAACGCATTCCGTTCCGATCCAATCAGGTGTGCGGCAAGCTTTAAAACACAAATGCATCACAATTCTTCACCAACTTTGTCATGTTTTGGCCCCACTGTAATGAGTAAAGCTAAGGTTAGAAAATAATGTTGTGAATCTAAAGATGGCTGAATAAACGTTTATTACTAGGACAAGAAGATTTGTGAAAACTGATACCTCACGCTTCCTGAGCTTTCGTCAGATTTTCTCTAAATTGCAGGTACTTTTCTGTACAAGATTGTTATCGAAAAACTTCAATGTTGTAAAGTTTATGCTTGATGGATGCCAAAGTTGGTAATGGAACATTCACCAGATGAAACGAAAGGCATCAGCACTGGCACTATTTAAATGCTATGCAAATGATGGACAAAATTCTTTATCGCATTGTGATAAGAATTAAACCTGGATTTTGCACATTAATTTCAAAACACACCATCAGTCTATGCAATGTATGCACACAGGGTCGCCAAAACACAAGGAATCGATATTTTATTACAGAAAGAGGATGGCAGGTGTGTTCTGGGATTGAAAGTGAGTTCTGCTTCTTGAATTTATTGAAACTGAAACTAGGATCAGCTCTGGAGGGTACTGTTATACACTAAAAAACAAATGGGTCATTCAGAACAAAAGGCATGCTCTCATGTCATCTGTCGCCGTCTTGATGTAAAACACCAGACTACATACCACCTCGTATTGTCGGTCTCCTTGAGGAGTTTGGTCCGGAAGTGATCAATCATCCTCTCTACAGCCTGGACCTTGCACCAAGTGTTTGACTACCACTTTTTCTTGGACTTGAAGAAACTCCTTGTCCCACACTGCTTTGGGAATGACGTCTAGCTCAATGGTGCTTTGGGACTGGCTGAACACACAGGTGCCATGGATATAAAGACAGTGCCACGTTACAACTGGTGTATGAATTCCTGCGGTGACTTAATAATTTTGACAATGATAACATTTTGAAAAATATTAATTTTTTTGTTTTTAATAACCAATTGGGCTCTACTTTCCAAACACTCTTTGTAGAACTCGATAAATATGTTGTTTTTTCCTCCCCCAGTAATAAAAAAAATACAAAAACAGAAATGAGATGACAGCCATTTTAGAGGTAAAATGGGGTGGTACGCTAACTGTTGTATATATGTTCCGAAAAATCCAAAATGCTTAAATGTAAGCATAAATTACTAATTTATTATTATTATTTATTGCAAAGAGCTAACACAAAACTGGCATAGTATAATAATTCATAGGCCCAAACGGACAGTATAAAATTGAATATTTAGAAACTCATATGAGGAATGTATCCACACAAATATTGTATAACCTTTGAGACCAGCTCCGTTTAGGCACTCACTGCCAAACTTAATCTTCCACAAAGACAACACCAATATAAACAATAATAAACAACTAACCAAACTAAATTAACCCCAGAAAGACCCAGCCATGCTGTTTGTTTCTTTAAGAGCCAATTTCTAACCGCCACAACCAGCCATTAGGAACGTTGGGAACTAAATTGGTAGTGAGCCGTGGCGGAAAATAAATTATGGTTGTACTCTGAATGAAACGAACCTAAGGTATGATGAAAACATTGTGCAATTCTTATATTATACCTACATTTAAATATATGTTAAACTTTCTCTCTGCATTCTATTTATAAATACACTTGTGCCAGACAGGGGCGGATCCACATGCTGCAGAAATATGTGGAATTTAGCCGAACTAAACACGTTTGAGCGGATCAATTCAGGTCGGGGCAGTAAAGGCAGGTATACACGCTACGACTTATTGTACGTTTTATCGAATACGACAAATCGTATCACGTAAAACGGAGTGTATAAATAGCAAATCGTACGTCTTATGGATCGAAAGACTGAACAACAGGGCATCATTTTCCGAGAATCGGTCAGACAAAACTTAACGTGTAAACACTGATGAGACGAGTTGTTCAACCTCCCGTCCGTCTTTCCGTTCTTTACCTGATCTCAACTCAAGTCTGCCTATTCGTTTTGAAATCCAAACTCATTGGATATTTAAATGTGTTTGTTTGTTTGTTATTGTGCGCAATGTCATCTGACCCTCGTCAGTGCTCCCACGAATTCCTAACAAGAGTTCATTGAACTATACAGGAGTTTTCCTTGTTTATGGCAAATCAAAAATAAGGAATATTCTGACAGGAATAAAAAAGAACTTGGCGTATGAGGAACTGATACAAAAATTTAAGCAAGTTGAGACATCAGCTAATAAAGAATCTGTTACTAAAAAGATAAATTCCTTGAGAACGGTTTACTAAAAAGAATTGGCTCAAGTGAAAAGATCAGCTGCTTAGGGGAGTGGAGGAGATGTTGTATACAAACCCTCCTTGTGGTATTTGATTTAATTCATTTTTTAATTGATCAAGACATTCCCAAGACGCCTCAAGAAACAATTAACGACGAAGAGGATGTATCAGTTTAAACAGGACAGGAGGTAAGAGAACAGTATTTATGTATAGATTATAATTAATAATAACACATGAATGAAAAAGGAATGGTTATTCCTGTATTAACAAGTTACATCATTATATATTATTAGAGTATACAGTAAAAATATCTACCTTTATGTAGGTATGGTTATTTTAATATTAAACATTTTACAGATAAGTATATTTTATAATTAATTATCGTTGATTGATTGACGTGAATTCGTCCTGCCATGATACCGATCCTTCCTGATTGAAATACAGATTAAAGTTATCAAACAACTCTGACACGTGGTAATAGTTGACCAGGCGTACCACGTTGAAGGTTATGCATTATTTCAGGAACACATATTTCACCTAATTCAACGGAGTGTTCGTCAACATTTTCACTGTCCAAACTTCCTGGGGGTGTATAAGTTTGGGGCGATGTTCTGCGCAAAAAGTTGTGAAGTGCACAACATACAAGAATGGCAATATCTATGTTGCTCACCTTCATACGAAATATACGAGACATAGAAGATGAAATTCCAAAAGTGTTCTCAATCACACGTCATACCCTTGCTAAACGGTAGTTAAAAACTTCTCCATTCCTTATTTAGGGATTCTTGATTGTAAGGTATGCGTAAAACTGGTCGCATTGCAAAGGCCTCATCACCTACAAAAACATACTCAAGAATTCTATTTGAGTTTGAAACTTGTGTAGGTTGAGGAATTCCCAAGTCGTTGATTGGTTTTGAATAAAATGTTGTGTGATTTAGTACTCCGCCATCAAAGACACGGCCATTAGTACCGATACCGCAGTAAAGAAACTAACAGTCGGCATTTGTTATCGCCATGAGAACTATATTGTGTGTGGGTTTTTTTTATAGTTATAATATAGTAAGATCCACTTGTAACGTGTTAAACAGCGTATTAACATGTGCACTCAAAATACCATATATATGATTAACACGACAAATACAAGAACTAATAAATTCTAATAACTCACGGTAAAATCATGTTGCTCGAAAGTGTAAGTTATAGTGATTTCAGTTCCGTTGTACAAGACACCTTACCGTTCCAATCGTCACTGTTTAATTGTATAGTAGTTTTCAGTTTAATGTTTACCTAGTTTTGGAGCCCTCATTCAAAATGAAGAGGACTTCCATTGGAATCGACCGTTCAAACCGGTCATAAATTCCCCTCAGACCAAGGGTAGAAGATTTTCCACTCGATATTATAGTGTTCACCATTGGATAGAATATCCAGAAGCCGAAGATCCTGTGTTTTGTTTCCCATGTCGACATTTCTCTTCAAAATCTACAGTTCGCTGAGGTGAAACATTCGGAATCGCACGTTTATCGACAGAGGACCCAGGAAGTGGAAGAATGTTTGGTTCTTTTTCAGCAACATGTAAAAAGTGAAAGGCACAAATTGTCAACGACTGCCTGGGATGAGCTAAAGAGCCGACGTCAGTAGCATCTCTGTTAGATAGTGAACGACTATCAAAAATCGAGGGTATGTGAAAACACTTCTGAAAGTTGTAATGTAACTGTTTTGGACTCTCTCATATATTCAAATGGTCATGGATGAAGTGCATTTTTCTTAAAAGTATTGTATGTAAAGTTTCCTTTTAATACTTCATCCATGGAAAATCACGCGCTTTTAGAATTAATTTCAATACAGTACGTTTTAAGACTTTTTTTTTTCTTTAAAAGGTCAACTCCGTTGTATTAAAAGATCTTGTGACTCGCTGGCTCCCTCTGCCCAACAGGAAGCCAACCTTCATAACATCAGGTCGCCAGGAATTTTTCTATTAGTTAGTTTTGACACTGGTGATAAGGGGTCCAAGAGGCAAGGGGTAGGTCATAAGCAACTTGTGCGTATGAATACACACAGTGCCGGTAATATAAATCTACATAGTAGTGAAATATAACAATAACAGTGCTGGTAGCATAAATCTAGAGTAATATATTAATACACAGTGCCAGTAGCATAAATCGACAGAATAATATAGTAGTGCCGGTAATATAAGACAGTAGTTACATATGTTAATATACAGTACCAGTAGCATAAATCGACAGAATAATATAGTAGTGCCGGTAATATAAGACAGTAGTTACATATGTTAATATACAGTACCAGTACCATAAATCGACAGAATAATATAGTAGTGCGGTAATATAAGACAGTAGTTACATATGTTAATATACAGTACCAGTACCATAAATCGACAGAATAATATAGTAGTGCCGGTAATATAAGACAGTAGTTACATATGTTAATATACAGTACCAGTACCATAAATCGACAGAGTAATATATTTACAGTGCGGTAAAATAAATACAGTACCATTAATTTAAATCCATAGAGTACACAGTAAAATGTTAAAGAGTAAAATCACAGAAAAACAATCTGTAATTTAACAAAAACTGTATCACTTAATATCATATCTTCAGTACCGAAGGTGTAATCATCTAAATAAATCGTGTGCAAGTTTGAAAGTCTTACTCATTTTATAAAATTAAATATCATAATCAATCAGATCTCATAACCGCGTGCAAGTGCGCAGTAAGACATGCTCGCGTCGTCATCATCGTAAAACCCGATATCGTTATAAATAGTGCTCAATAACAGCGCAATATCACAATAAATATCACAGTATAATCCGTATCATAATAATTAGTGCACAATCACAAAGCAATACCACATAAATAATCCCGTATCACCATAATTGACTCCCAATTGCTGGGCAATCAATCGGAATCTCTATAAAGTGGTCAATTTTCTGGCCCGGCTTAGGGTTGAGAGGCCACGACGAGTCGGAGGACTCTGTGAATAAAGGGAATATTCTGGAAATACTAGAAATACTCTGTGAAGACAATCCTAAACTCAAATAAATGAGTCGTCGACAACGCCATTACAGCTCTCCAGAGTATCAGACGATTTGATATCCGTGTTTTCTTCCCAAACTGTAAGGAGTATCGTTGAAAAAGTAAAAGAGTCCGGATTTTTCTCAATCCTGGCTGAAGAAACCAAAGACTTTTCCAAGGAGGGACGATGGTCATTCTAATTAGATGTGTTGATTGCGAGGGTTGTAAAGTGAAAGAGATTGCAGTGCAGAGAATATTACAAATGTACTCTTTTCCCTTCTTTCAGAACAAGTACTGGACATTAAATATTATATTGGACAGTGTAATGATGGTGCCAAGCTGACAAGAGATTGGGCAAGTGGGGTGAAATATCAGACACCTTATGCTTCGTACTTTCACTGCCGTGCTCACTGTCTCAATTTTGCGCTGGGTGTTGTTGAGGAAGTTAAAAACTTTATTTTCTACCCTTCAAACGATCTACTGCTTCATATTAAACAGATCCCCATTACATTAGTTAATTTAGTAAGCTCATAGAAAACTGAATCAACCCATTTTGAGTTTAGAACTGTAAGTCATGTTATGTTATGTTATGTATGCATATGTCTCACATCCAGCACATTCATTGTGAGCCCACAGTTCACAATTCATACACTGTACCCACAATTTACCCCTTCTGTCTGCTGAAAAAACGCCTTCACAGAAAATACAAACGGCATCATCACTATCAAGACGAGGAACGCCTATTTCAAGCTTAGGAAGAGACTCGTCTGAATCAATGTTGAACTCTTCATCCGAGTCTTCAGCTAGGGAAATTAGCTTTCTTTCTAGAGATTTCTTCGACTTATTTTTCCTTTGGTCTTGTTTCACTGATGGCGGTTCATTTCCTTTAACAAACTTCTGTTTATTACCTTCTTTTTTTCTTTATTTTTCTGCCTTTTTCTTCTCGGACTCTTCTAATGCAAGTTTATAAGGGGATGATGTTATTTTTGCAGCCTTCATAGACTTTGGTTCTTTGTTTGTCATCTTTCTTTTAGGTTGTGGAATTGGTCAGATATCTTTTGGTTATACATGATTGGACTTCTTCACTAAGGAACATCTCGAGGGGCCGGCTTCTTCCAAGTCCTTTGCACATGATGTAGCATCGATCTGGTTCATTAGATTTGGCGACAGAGGGCATAGTGCAGTTGACATCCTGAGAAGATGTCAGTGATTGTACCTTTTGTGTAACATTCCTGCTCTTGTTTTCTTCAAGGCTCTATAGATCAACCACTTCCATATCAACTTCCGAAGCAATAAAATCTGTGTCGTTGAACATCTGTCGGTTACAAGGATAGATTCCAGTAACCTTGAACCCATTGACTGTTATTTCTCAAGTTTGACACTTCAGATATGCATTGCCCAAAAGTTGTGCTATGTCGTATGGCCCGAGAGGTCTGGTGTTAGAATGTAGCATCCACTGTCTAATGTTTTGACTGTAGTAATGTTTCAATGGCCCCATAAATGTCCTGCCTAATGGTTGCATACGGTGTGCCGTGTGTGGAGGAAGACTTAAAATGTTTACATGATTTTTGCGGGCAATATCTACAACATTAATGTTCTTAGTGTGGGTATTATGCCCATCAAGAATCAGTAAGACAGGATCTTCTGCTGTTGGTTTTGTTTTCTCGATAAAGTGATTAAGCCATACAATAAAGAGATTGCCTTGAATCCAACTTGACGGGTGGCATTTTCCAATGGAGCCATGTAGAGCGCCTTTCATTAACGTCTCTGTCATATTTTTCCGCGGGAAAATCAACATTGGTGGAACAAAAATACCTCCTGCACTCATGCAGCATACAACGGTAACTAATGACCCCCTTTCAGCAGTGATTAAGGCTCCGACCTGCAGTTTTCCTCTGAGACCAACGACTCGCGGGACTTTACTCTGAACAACAGATATGCCGATTTCGTCGACATTAAATATTCTGTCTTGTGGATATTTTTGTTTTTTTAACTAAACTTTGAGCATGTCAAAAAAACAACCATTTACTGCTTCCTTACTAAACCCATTAGCACGAGTAAAAGACGCGCCTGATGGTTTCAAGATTGACAGTTTATCTTTGTGGTGGGCCATAAAATGATCAAACCAGGCTCGGCCAGCTACTTCACCACCAGAAAATGGATGCCGATTTTTTTTTTTTTTTTACACAACTGGTAAGATAGACGACGCACATCTTGTCTCGTAAGACTATGAAACTTTGACTTCATGACCAGTAAATAATTTACAAGTTCTTCCTACATTTCAGGTGACATAATTGGCTTTCGCCCCAATTTCCTACTAACCACTTCTTCAATCGGCAAATCAAGACGAGATAGTTATTGCAAAGTGGCATGAGGCACAGAGAATATTTTCAAAGTTTTTTTTAACCCCATTTTATTATCTTTCAATGCCTGTATTGCATGAATCATATCTGGTTTATTCCATAACTTTCGTTTTGACGACTTCTTTTGACGTGCAAGGAGTTTGCGAAGCATCTGTAAAATAATAATATTATATATTATTAAATAATACCACGTTAAAATGTAGTGACTGCAATATGAGCCCCTTTGTTATGGACCAGCATCGCAAGGGCCCATAATACCACCCTCGCCATCTTACTAAACACGAATTTTTTGCACACTTATTCGTAGCCGTAATTTATAATGTTAATACTGGAATCTCACCCTTATAACTTAACCTATACTAAGCTACAATAATAATTAGCAGTTATGAAAGAATAGTTTTGTTAATAAGTATCAAACACATACCTTTCAAAGTATCTTCAGGAGCGAAAAATAAAAACACACCACAAATCACTCGCCATTAGAAGAACTATGCCAGCGCGCTGTATAGGTACTTCTAGTAACTATTTATAATAGCTAAAGTGTCTCCTGCTATAATTCATGACCTGCTTACTTAGAAAATAAGGGCCCATATTAATGACGGGGCTCATATATCCACCCTCTCCTCTACTTATTTATTTTTCATTTTAGAAGGTTTCATATTTATAGTCTCATTACATTTTTAAGTCTTATAAACTCTTACATCCCACAATAGTAGTGTCGTAATAAACAAACATCTGCACACCGAAAGACTAAAAATAAATATTAAATTACGATTGTTGTGAAAATTGTTAGTTTTTTAATCTCCTCAAAACCTTTGATCGGGGTACAGTTGATATGGGGGATCCCACAAAATACGTAGTGGAAGGAACCTTTACTAATCAAAAACATACAACGCACGCAAGTGATGCTGGCAGTTTATGATAGTATTGGTGCTGCGCGTGAGCCCTGTCCCCCCAAACCCTCCTTAGCCCCTCCCTCTCCCATTCCCTTCTTATCTATCTTGTTGTGTGTTGCCCAAAAGTGGGAGCATTTTACATTATTTATATATAAAAAAGCAATTTCTATAAGATAAATAGATTGCTACAGTGGAAACTAAAACACTGACGTACAGGAAATAGTTTATATAAAAATTCTATAAATTATATTACAATTTGTTGCATTACCAATTATTTTCCACAAAAATACAAAATGTGTATATTTGACTTATTTTATACCTGCACCCCCGCACCCACCTTTCTTCACAGCTCACCCGCCTCAGTGGCGTAGTTGGCTAACGCGCCAGTCGTGTTGAGCCAATGACGGGGAGATCGAGGTTCAAATCTCGGTCGGGGAACTGGGGGGGTTTCTAAATGGTTTTCCACTCTCCATCCACGCAAATGTGGGTTCACTTCCTCTAAATTCAACCTTCCCAATTCTAATCCATTAGTGTAATTAGTACTTAAGCGTATAACCCGAACGGGTAGTAAGACGCGGTGCTAAAAATTAAAATTAATTCTTCAAAACTAACATTTTGCAACACACCCATCCATTTTGAATGTGGAGGGAAGGAGATCACGCCTCACACTTTGTAAACGACTTTTGCTAGATACATTACATACACAAAGGCATAATCAGTAGTCAGGGGGGAAGTCGCTCCCCCCTCCCACACCAACATTTGTTTGCTGTTAGAAGTAAAGCTAAAGTAGCCCCATGGCTTCTTTGGTGCTGACTGACAGCTCACAGCTGACTTCTGACAGTCAACATTTAGGTGTACACCTAAATGTTGACTGTCAGAAGTGACAACTGCTAAACACATGTTTTTGCAGATCATATGGTTCGGCGTAGGGATACATAATTTGGTCTGGTAACTTTTCAGAGCTGTGAGCTGTCAATCAGCACCAAAGAAGCCATGGGGCTACTGTAGACGTTCCGGTACCCACATATTATTTCACTACAAAGCTTTTTGTTGTTTTTTAGCATCGCTTTTTATTACCTGGTCAGGTTATACGCTTATGTACTAATTGTACGAATGGGTTAAGGATTAATAAGGCTTTATTTAGAGGGAGTGCAACCGCATTTGTGGGAATGGAGAGTGGAAACCCATTTAGGGAAAACCCTTAGTGTACTCGACCGGGATCGAATCCCGAGCTCCCCATATTCGGCAATCTAGTCCAACACGATATTAGCGCGTTAAACCACGCGGCCACCGAAGCTGGTTACAAGAAATATTAAATTCATAATTGTTTGCCAACCCACGCCGGAGACTCAATTGGTCTGGTTTACCGGTGACAGCGAGGTCAAGGTTCGAATCCCAGCCAGGTGTACTGAAGAGTCTTTTGTTTTTCCTAAATGTTTGCTCACTCTCCCTTCATGCAAATGCTGGTAAATTTCCTCAAATATTCTCAGGTATGATATGATTAAAAACAAACTCCAAATATCGTGTAGAGGCATCTAATTTTCAAAAAGATCCAGCCAAGGACCACTCTCAATATTTTCTAGACACATTGAATTCTGAAAATGTTCTGAGGGATGACTACTTCCAATAGCTTGAAGGGCTGTAATTTTCAAAATAAAAGCCTAGGTAAGGAAGGATCACTCCAAATAGTTTCCAAGAGGTATCCACTTACCAAACATTTGCCCCATTTGGCTTGGTGGTGGAAAGGGGGAATCTTCGAAAAATCCCTTCTCTCGTTAACTTCCCCCCCCCGTACCCCCCCCCTTTTCATCTTTACAACCACCACTGCATGAAAGTAGTGAACAAGCCTACACACTTAAAGTATAATTAATATAATCTGTATGATATTATTATATTGATTATTTCGAAGAGGATGTCCTTGCGATGGAATTAGATTTATTTATTTAACAACTCAAGGACAAACTCGGGGAGTAAATCAGTCCAGGAATGAATAGTTTAACTTTGGATAAATATCCAATGTCCAAGCTTCCCTTAGACAGGGGCTTGGAGGTCCAGCACCAGCCAAACCCGCTCAATTATTCAAGATTACATCACTGAAATTCGCTAACATATTTTTAGGCTTAAAATAAACGTACCAGCGTGCCTAGGCCGAGCTGTGAACGACCCTTCGCACAGCGTACACAGGCAAGGGTGAACAGCACAGCAAGTTGGCTATTTCCACGCTGCACGGATAAGCTATTTTGCCTCCTCTCCCCACAAATCAACCAGTCAAACCGGTTTTCAACAAACACAACTTGTACAATTGAGTGCAAAACTAGACTTATTGTTACGGTGGACTCACGCGCTCACCGTAAAACAAGAGCAGTAACGTAACCACGTGAAGAGTTCTAAACCAATCACAAGATTTCGTCATCATCGGCGTTGTGTTGTTCTCTCGAAGTGATGAAATAACTTCAGCTTTCCTTTTTTTTCTGAGCAACGTCAGCTTGGTAGACCCAATCAAATTTCAAAACCAGACGACTCAATCATTGCGCAAGCGCCTGCAAAGCGAGATACCAGCAGACAACTGCATCTATTGTTGTAAAATGATTTTAAATCACTAATTTAATGGAAACAGTGTGTGTGTCGTTCTTGTTATGTTTATATTAATTTGTTTAGCGACTCACTACAATAATATGAAAACATATATTGTGATATTAATCTGTTTATCACTAGAAAATAAAACATGTCGGTAATCAGCTGTTTTTAGTTGGTTTTGTAAAGCATCATGGGCTGACATTCATGTCTGCTAGCGTGTGATGTTACGACACTCAAGCAGATTCTGTTTTCGGCGGACGTGAGAATTAAGCTTTGGTCAACTTTCTGAGCTATCGGTCCCGGTACGGCTGATAATTGTATCACCAGGGAAATTGGGGCTACCTACCTACCTTTTCGAATGACCGAAGCGTTGCGTCTGTTATAGCATCAAGTTAGTTTGTAAGTCTTGTGCTGATTTAATCAGTTGGTGCTAAAATAAGAAATAAACATTCGAGTCCCTCGATTACTTCAACTAACTCTTTGCAATGAGCTGCTTTAGATAAGTGGTTTCCAATTTGGGAGGTTTGGAACAATATTAGTAAATAACGTAGAAAATCAGCTAAGAACTGAAGAAATGTTACTATGTTACTATGTTTATTATTATTATTATTATTATTTTACACTGAGATAACTAGTTAATTAATTGATTATTTAGTAATCCATGTATTCTTCTGTATTTTACAAGTGCTAGCCTGAAGTCTCGTTTGTTGGCTAGAACATTAAAAAAGGAAAAGAGAAGTAAGATGAAAAATCATTATTGTATCGGTTTTGATTTTATCCATCAAAAGTTATAGCTGCAAAGCATATGACTTGACGTAAAGCTTAGTACGCACATTGTACGAAACATTGTTGACCAACTGTTACCCAACTGTTCCCCAACTGTTTTACAACTGTTGGCCAACATTAAAGAAACATTGTTTTGCGTCCAGACTACAATGATTTGTTTCCCGTACAGAGAGTTCAGTTGAGTGAAAGATGTCTGTTGAGGAGGTATTGCTATAACTTGTGCTTTGTATGTAGTTATGATCTTTTCAAGAAGACAGAGAAGAAGAAAATGGTGGTGGGTTCGTGTTCATTTACACTAACTGAAAACTTTCTACTTATTTTATTTAAAACATTCTGTTTTTTACACTATTTTTATATTCCTCGATTGTCACATCCCACAACAGTATATTTGTATGAAATCTTTCAATAATTTCCAAAGTTTTTCTGACTGACCATGACATGACAAAAGGAGATATCACTAACTGATGTACTTGGTGTGAATATCAGAGTCAGACTGGCCCACGTTGCTTGTTGTCGGAAATGTTGGCCAATATTTGAAATGGATCTCTTGAAACATGTTTTCCTCGCTGGGAAACACAAAGGCAACATGAAAAAAATGTTGCCAAACTGTTGGCCAACAATTGGAGAACAGTTGGCAAGTTGGCAGTTGTTTCTGAAACAAAGGGCAACATGTTGGCAAACAATGTTTCCGGGGAAATGTTTCCTAGTGCGTACTAGGCTTAGGAATATATTAAACTAGTTTCAGTAACTTTGGTATCTGTCAGATACAGTCTTTCCTACTAGAATCCTAGAAGGAAGTTTCAGATTTATCACCCCTTCCCGTGTGCAGTGTAATTAGTGACATCCGATCGAGAGGTAAATATGGACATTTAGGTTATTATTCCTCGTGTGGCGGTAATAATATGTTTGGCAAGAGAAATATTACTCCTAGACTAGTCATCAACTATTAGGCAAACAGGACCAACACAACTTATTGTACTAAAGCTGTACAAGAAATTATAACCTAAATTTGGCGTTGTGTGAACACCAAAGAGTGTACAAGATCTGCTTTGCACAGCTTATTGTATACAATTTCAGGGAATAGAACACGTTCCATATCGGCCACTTTTGTTGTACAACTTTTATATTGTTAACAATAGATAGCCCTATTTACAAGACGTGAACTATTTGAATTTAACGTATTTATGAGGCATCAAATTATTAATAGAAACATTTACAATTTAAAGTTATATTTATTTGTATTATAATAAATATAAAGAATAAACTCAATATATTTGTCATTTATTTACTAACTAGGCTATTATTATTATTCCACTAAAAGCAAAGAAACTATTGTATTGGTCACAATATTGCTTACGATCGCATATGACATGTGAACAGTCTTGAGATAAAGCTTGTATGCAATCGATGAAACCAAGATATTGTACAATTTCTTGCACAACTTTTTGTACAAGAAGTGGTTTCGGGCATGCGGCAGTGGACCTAAAATAATTATAAGACCTAAATTCACAATTCCTAAACTAAATTTCTTAACATAATTAGACCTAGCTTCACTGCTCCTAAACTTTATAGCTTGTGAAATTAGGTCCACTGCATGCTATCCAGTGTGTCATGTGTGCGTGTGCGTGTGTGTACCTAGCTTTATGCAATAGGCAACACTTTTCCGTGAGTGACGTAACAATGTGTTGGTTTGAATTTAATAGTTCTACTGTTGGCTAATATATAAAATTCCAACGTTTCGAGTCACTACTGTAATGCAATGCGCTCTTGTAGCAAATGTTGGTACCAATAAATAGTCGCACCAGTATGCTTGGAGGTTTATATAGTTTAATGACACACTGGAAGGAGATTCCACTAAATCTTGTCCAAGTGTAATTTTGCTATATTTACACAATCGCCTCCTCAGAATGTGATGTGAAAAGACGTGTTTGTTTTAACGTGTACATAATTATTATGATCGAAGGAGCTTTCGTGACGCCATTTCCGTCCCAGCAAGTGATAAGTTTGTCTTCTTTATTGTTGAGGAAGTAGCTGAGCAGCGCGGTCTTATTCTCTCTATACAATCCAATATGCATAGGCGGGAACAGTTAGAAAAGTTACAAGAGCCACTCTCACGTATTCATACGTCAAGTCATGTGATCTGCAACTATAACTTTTGAGAAAAATTATCATTGATAACTACATATAATATGTTTTTTATTTTCTAAAAGGCCTTTCCAATGAAAATTGGACTGAAGTAATAAGTCTTTTAAAAGACTATTTGACCGTTTTGAGGTTATGTTCTACTTGAACACGTGACTTAATGTAGTCTGTAGAGACTGGTTTTCATAAGGCTCCTTCAGGTGTAAATTTAATAATTTTAAATAAACAAAATTTTAATTTATAATAATTTCAATAAAAATAATACTAATTTATAAAAATAATTTTAATTAATAATCATAATAATAAAACGAGGACTTGTAAGATAAAGAACAATTCTGATGAACAGATTTGTAATTTCAATACAAAAATAAATGGTACGGAACTCCGCACGGACTTTCTCGCTCTATTGTTTAAAAATGGAGATATTTACTCAAAACTCGTAATTTATGTGAAACTAAATAATATACACTAACAAACCCAAGCATAAATTGCACTATACTTTGTAAAACATTTTAGTCCCAGTTTTAAATTTTACAATTTTATTTCTAAAGAATTCATCTCCCTATTTGTATGTTTGGACCTATAAAAAAGATCGATATTGGGTCCACAAGGATTAATACTTAGTATTAAAATTTTGACTTCCGGTTAAAATTTTCAACATTTTATTAGGTGTTGCACATCTTCAGGTCATTGCATTGCTATTAAATTCCTCAATTATAAATTTTGACCAATAAAAAATTTAAATATTGACTATTGAGTCTAAAATTAGAGAAACAGATCATTGTTGTACAAATATTTCCCCTAAGAGGTTAAAAGAAAATTAACATGAACTTTTTGAGATACTTACTTAGGCTATATTTAATTACTCTATGGCATTGGAGAATTATTGCGTTAAAACTTAAGTAGTATATGTTTACAACTAAAGCTCACAAAATTGTATTAATATATTTGCCAATATCTCAGAAACTGTTGGTTTTATAAAAATATATTTCATATACAAGTTTTTAATTTTTAATAGTACTAAAATTTTGCAATGATAAGTTGTTTAGTATATCAAATAGTTGAGGAGATACGGAAATTTCCGCTTCTGTAAAGTACCCTAAAACTAATTTTCATGGGAAAATGAAAATTGCCAGTTTATTTATAATCTTAATTAACGCCTAGATACGAATTTCAATCAAAATCGTTTGAGCCGATTTTGAGGAAATCTATTTTTTCTCTTTTCGCCCTTTATTAAACTACTCTTAATTTTAAGTTTAAACAGACACACAGACAGACAGCATTGCAAAGACGACTTTTTAGGGTTCGGGGGTCATGAGACGTCGACATCCATCAACATTTCAGGTTAGTTTTTTTTTACGGTCGCAATACTTAAACTTAAGTTTTCGAAAAGTTAAAAAAATATATATTTGCGTATAGCTTGAAAATTATTAGTTTTATCAAAATATGTTTCGAATAAAATATCTGTATTATAAATAGATATACATATTCGTAAAGATAAGTAATTTCATATCTCAAATAGTTTCGGAGATATGATAAAAAATGAGAATTTACTCATAAGACCAGAGCGCTTAAAGTCATTTTGCCGAAATATTGAGACTAACCATTTTGTTTAAAATATTTATAAATCTTTGAAATTAAATTTAATCAAAATCGTTAGAGCAGATTTTGAGGAAATTGACTTTTTATCTTTTTGTCCTTCAGTAAACTACCCTTAATTTTAGGGTTAGATATCCAATTCCAAAAACCCCTTGGGGCAACCCTATGAAAACCCTAGATACTAAGTTTTAGCCCGATCGATAAAGTAGTTTAGGCTCTAGTTGGATGTACAGACAAACAGACAGACAGACGAAAATTCAAAAATAACTTTTTCTGTTTCGGGGGGTCATAAAACGTCAAGATTCATCAAAATCTCGAATTTGATTTTTTTTTGACCATCCCAATACTTTCTCTACGTGTAAGATAGCGAGAAAGTAAAAACATAAAACAAAAAGTCACGATCACAGTAAAAAAAAAGTATGTACAGTACATGGGCCTAAAATGTTTTAGTATTAATAGAAAAAATGTGAATTTTAATACAAATAATTGGTTTTTATACTAAATCTAGTAATCTAACTAATGGAGGGGTTTAGTTTTAAGCCACTTGCTTTTCTGCACATAGATCTAGGTTGAAATAGTTATTGATTAGGTCATGTAGGAGATAAGGTAAGGGAGGTGTTAAAATCAGTCATTCTTTACAACATTAAGGTATTTTTTTTCAATATCTTTATTATTTTCTACGCAGAAGGAGGGGGGAAAATCACCCCCATCGCAGCCTCCCCTTCCTCCATGGATCCGTTACTGAATAGCGTATTAAAATAATAATCAAAATTGACATTAATTAGTAGGTCCTAGACTTTATTATTTGGGGTACTTAAAAGCGCTCGTTTTGAAACAAGTGATTTACCGCTCCAGTGGGCGTAAGATATAAGGTCAATAGACCGGATTGCCGATGACGGGGAGGTTGGGATTCAAATCCCGGTCGGGTGAACTGGTAATCTTTATTTTTCTTAAGTGGTTTACCACTCTCCCTCCAAACAAATGCGGGTACGCTTACTTTAAATTCCCCCATCCTCATCTCTGTTGATTAGTGTAAATATGGCGATAGTCCGAACGGGAAGAAAGACGTAGCCTATTGCCGAGAAAAGAAGCACACGAATTATAAACTAATTTAAGTCTCTGGCAGACACAATCCCCACGCTGTCCCACTGGCTGTGAAATGGAGAGTCTCAATCTCATCAACAAGAAACGTTCCTGTTGTTGCGGAAATCGAACCTGTGTAGAACGTTAAGGTCGTTTGATAGTAAAATTATATTGAACTATTTTAACAAGTGTATAAGCTATAGATAGTGATTCAATGATTTCATATAATTACAGTTCACCAGTTAGGTTTTCCCCTGCCATTGGGTAAAGTAATGAATGTATGGGGCTGAAATTTAGTATTACTAGACATTCATATGAGGTGTATACAATGACATATCTATAATATGTTAAAACATATTTTTTAGGCTCTCAAACTCGATACCTAGATACCCTCGATTCTTACTAGTAGGTATCGAAAGAATAGTGAATCGATCTTAAGGCCCTTGGCTCTGTCGAGTTTTGTGGGATGGTGGGCATGAGGGTTAAAGGTGTAGCGTGGCTTCACAACCGACCAAAGTATTCTTCCGCACCAACAAGAACAAATGGATCACGGAAACCGTAGATGGCGCTAGCTACCGGACAGGTCTTGCGGAAAAATCATACATTTGGAAATATCAGTTATCTCGAGAACGATTGAAATTTTTACTTTAGTATTTTTAACACCCCTTCTAAGATGTTTATTAATTCTTACATTTTCTTATTTTTTGTTATGAGCTGGCAGTTTTCTATTGAAAAACGTCAATTTTATCGATATTTGATCACTGTTAAAATTATACAGGAGGTGTGTGTATAAAAAGTATAGACTTAATCAACATACTTTTATTCTTGAACAAACCGTTTCCGAAAAGAAAATTGCAAAACAATAAAAATTCTTAAAGATAGCCGTTTGTTCCCATGGCTCTGCATTTCTACACCAAATGAAAAGGGCCAATCGCCTTAATATTACGATTCTTGCTACTTCGATTCTTATCTCTCAATAAAACTAGCAACTAAACAAAATGGTAACATTCAGAATAGGTAGTAATCGATTATCTCTCATTTTAGTTTGGTTGCTGTTTCACTTAAATGCCGGCAAATTGTAAATAAATCGTATTGGCCCGAATATTGTACAACCCCGAATATAATACGGTCCTAACATTTTGAGGTGTTCTACATGAAAAATAAATGGTCTCGACTATAATACGACCTGACATTATGACAGTAACAAGAGGTGGTAGAAACTTAACAAACTTGACACACTTTTTTTAAACTAAAAGTTAAGTGAGACTATCAGAATACATGAATCGATTCTAAACAAACAATCGATATATCACACCGTGTATATCTAAAGCTACGATATTTAAATTAAATTAAGATGGCCGCTCTTCTATAATTAAATTCTTTGTCACTTTTCAATTTTGTTTATGTTTTTTTAGCTCTTTGAATAAGACAAGTTTGATAAAAAAATAAAACAAAAATCTAGGTAGTTAATAAAAATAGAGCAAAACACGTTTATATTTAGTCTAATTTAATAGATTTAGAGCATAGTCCGATATATTCAATATATCGTTCCCAAAACGTCTTCACTAATTTCTGGTGAGCTAACGTGTGTTGGATCAATTATGGCTGACGACTTTAAATTTTGGTAAAGTGTGAAATGTGTTCTTCTTTCCGTTATAAAATCCACAATTTATTGTATAAATTTCGAGCTTATTTGAATTTTTTGTTTGGTTTTCAGTTTGAAGACTTTTAGTGTGTTTAATAAATATCTATAATATTGTGAAATTAAAGTTTTAAGCGACTATGTGTTGTAATGGTTGAGTCCAAGTTTCTCATTGAGGGGGAGTAGGGTATCAGGCACGTTAGATATTCTATACAATAGCAATAATATTATTAAATAAAAAATGTTTTTGGCTGTTTTTACAAAGCTAATCTCTTTTATTTGACAAATTAACAGTTTTATTTGCGACAAATGTTATTGGCATAAGCTAATTTATTTTTACTCTTTTATTTCTTGCAATTTAAAAATGAAGTGATGTCTACAATAGTTATTATTTTGTTTGTTTACTTGCTATTAGTATGGTACTTAAGTTTTATTTCCAATGTCATTAATTCAAAATAGTGCACTTTCATTTAACGGTTCTATTTGGTGAATTGAATAGACTTGTGTTTTCAACAACTGTTTTTTACACTTCTTGATGGTTTTTATTTAGAAATGTTTGATTCAATAAGGCTTTATTTGTATGTAATAATACATATTTCACAGCTTCATACTCGGCATCTTCAATTTCCTGGACAGAAAGTTCACCACTCATACGATGATTAGGCCTTCAACAATTATTAACAAATCGCCAAACCCATCCTACCAACCTTTTGATAACGAGATTAATGTTGAAAGTACCATCTACAAGTCTCGTATTCTTTATTTTTCACATAGGCCATGAATGTGAAGGTAATTTTCTTTTTCTTCTCTGCATTGACTTCATCTTATTGACACATAAAGTCTTTATTAGGCCACTCAACTAATTGTTTTTGCAGCCAATTAGGCCCCTCCCACCATCTTGTCTCCAACAATTGCTTGGCTTTACAACCTCTAGATGGTAGGTCAGCCGGATTCATGCACCCAGGTACATGTTGCCACACTCCATGTTTGGTTTGTCTTCGTATTTCCACAACCCTACTCCATACAAATGTGGACCATTGATCATTGCATTGGATCTATGAAATAACAGTGGATGTATCGCTCCAAAAATACTTAGGCAGATCATTGATAGATAGGTCTTCTGCCACTGATGCACTTAGTCTTGCCCCTATTGAAGCTGCTAACAGTTCAAGCCGGGGAATGGTCATTTTCTAACTGGTGCCACCCTTGACTTCACTTTAACTAACTGCACATACACACCGAGGCTAGTATCTATCTAAGAAATACTGCTGCTGCCTATGCCAACTGGCTTGCATCAAAAAATATATGTAGACTCCAGCTGTCTGTGTGACTCAGTCCTCCATGTATCTACCTTGGAATCTTAATTTTTGTTAGGCATGGTGGTTCATCCACCCAACTTAAAAACTTGGTTTTAATATTTGGACCTACTTCATTATCCCAACCTATCTTGGATTCCCATGTTTCTTGTAACAATAACTTAGGCATAACGACACAGGACATGAAAACCAATGGGGTCAAAACCACGATGAGCCATGGAGAGAATCTTTCTTTTTGCTACCACTCCCAGGTTAACGTTTGTTAGACACTCTGAACTAATCCCAATGTACCACTTAAATGGTTCCACTTTAGGCCTGACACATAAGATTGTTTCACAGCGTCACATGTTGGAATATATTTTGTTATATAGTGTTCCCACGCTCTAAGATCGAATTTTCGTTTCAACATCAACTCACTAGCCTCATGAATGAACTGATGTAGTTCTCGTTCATTCTCAATACTTGTGACAAAATTATCAACATAAAAATAAAAGCTATTCCTCAATTTCGAGACTGTGGGCTTAGAATACAAAGTAGAATAATCACACTTGATTAAAGCCACTTGTAGATGATGCTCAATCACAACGCATAGCAGAAAAAGACTACAAGATACACCAAACACCACTCTTGTGTGACGAAAGACCACTACTTGTCCCTCTTCATTCTTATACACCCATAAAAATCTTTAAAAATCGCAATCTTCTTTACACAAGTTTATTTGTAGGAAAGCCTTCTTAATATTGGATATGACACCAATTTTGTTTAATCTGAAACGCGTTAAAACTGATGGGTGTCCATAGTTTCCTATCTCAGAATCACTGACAACTTCAATAATACCTTCTTCCCTCCACTCATCTAATACTTGTTGATAGGCTTCGTAATAACCACCCATCTTCAATTTATCTACGGTCGTGTCGAGTCTCTACGGGCCATATTGTAATTGGAAGGCAGGGGTGGATGGCCCTATATCCAAGGAATATGAACTTCATATAAGCCATTCGAGTTCACTGTCAACCTCTCAAGGAAGTTCTCCTTAGCTTCTCGTTCGGTTTCTTGTCTTGACTTCTCTCTCCTGGATCCAAGATTCCTAACACATCCAGATTCCATAGAATCAGCAATATTGGCATTAGCAACAAACATTGACGTCACCATCATAGCTTTACTCTCATGTGCTTCTTCTCTGGGGACCTACCCCATAAAACCTAGTACGCACTAGTAAACATTTCCCCGGAAACATTGTTTGCCAACATGTTGCCCTTATTTTAGAAACAGTTGGGCAACACCTTTTCATGTTGCCTTTGTGTTTCCCAGCGGGGAAACATGTTTCCCATGATCCATTTCAAATGGGTTACAAGAAACAATATTGGCCAACATTTCTGACAACAAGCAACATAGCTAGTAGTGAGATTGCTGATCTAAATTGTGTGTCTCTTTTCACTATCCTGGGACCAGCCATTTGTAAAATAACTTCAAAATCTGTAGTAGACATGTGAATAAAGTTCCTAAAACCAATGACCGTCTTTGATCGTCAGTTCTGTCAGAAGATTATTTGCATAGTACGAACCATTTTGAAGCACTTTACAGACCTCCCCCCCGTTTTCTTCTTTTTTGCCTTCTTGAACAGCTACATACAAAGCACAAGCCATAGCAGCACCTCCTCAACAGACATATTTCACTCAACTGAACTCTGTACGGGAAACAAATGTTTCATTATTGTAGTCGGGACGAGAAACAGTGTTTCTTTAATGTTTGCCAACAATCTGTTTCCTATGTTGGGCAACAGTTGGTAACAGTTGGTAATAGTTGGGTAATAGTTGGGAAACAGTTGGGCAACAGTTGGCTAGTAGTGTTTCCAAGTGCGTAATAATCTTAGAGTCCAGCCAGTAATGTTTCAACTGCAACTAGACCACATTTTAGGCTGTGACGCCGACCGGTTAGCAACTTTCTGGCCACATCAGCATTATAGGAACCTCTATAGGAGCAACACCTTCAACAATGTCTGTTATTTTGATGTGGTTGTCCCGTAGTTCTTGTGTCCAGGGACCTCCACTGACATGTGATATGTTCCCACATATTGTTTGCTGATCCAATGCTTGGAAATTACAAGAATATTTGCCATACAGGCTACCTAACCAGATCTGAAACACTCATGTTCAGACACAGCTGTTTGAACGCCACCAAACGATGCATGGATAATTTGTCCCTCTTTAATATAAATAGCCAATCTCCAGAGTGGCACTCTTCAAACTGTAGGATTTCTGCGACCCTGTGTCAATGACAGCTCGAACACGGTGCTCAGTTTCAGCACCCCTTAGTGAAACAACAAGGTTTGTAGACATCATTTTAACAACTGGGGTTGTCAATGCTTGACTGGTTTCATCTATGGTTTCATGGGATTTCATCAAACCTTCTGTGTTAGAGGCAAGATTATGACACATCAGAATGAGGTGCCTTTTCCCACAGATTGCACTGCACACCTTAAACTAGCTTTGCACCTATTACAAATGGGCCCCGTCCTCAAATATAAAAATCAGCATCCATTACTATGCAATATTTGTCACTTTTCATTAAAATAATTTTATGTACCTTAAAACAACCCTCACTTGCGTGACCTTTGTAAAAAAAAAGTCCTAGCCTTTTAAGAGTACCTTTAGTGTTTATTAGTCCAGTGGCAGTAGGAACACTATCTTCAACATGAAGGCAATTACAACTGTCAACGCCCTTTGTAGGCGTTTGTGGACATTGTTTGGAGCTCCTCGTATTATTGTCAGCGACAATGGTCCTTGCTTTAGGTCTGCCACATTTAAAGATATGTGTTTCGGATGGGGATGCACCTGCCCTTCGTCTTTAAAGAAAAAGGGAATGACGTGCAATATTTCAACAGCAAAACAAAAAAAGGAAATGCAGAGTGACCCATATTAACAATACACAAATATATACATGATAACTGTATCCAGCCAGATCCCTTCGCATAAAGCCCCTAAGTTGCGAAAGTAGAATTATATATTATTTAGTAAAGAGCCATCCATAAAGGAACAACAACGATAACTGATCTGGGTGGGAGGGTAACATAACAAAGAAGTCCTTTTTTAAATACTCTCTTTGGTATTTATTTAGTAGACTAATATTGTTTAAAAAAAAGGAAGAAGTAAGGAAAAGTAAAAAAGTCCCGTTGAAGTAGACATTTAAAGTTCGTTACTCTCCTTCGTGCTTTATCACTTCGTTATTAACGGGATTTTGTCCAAATTCATAAGAGGTCTGTTCAAAAAGTTCCCGGACTTTTGAAATAGCACACCAACGTGATTACGTAGCGATGTGCGGAAGGTGTCGTTGCTTAGCGGCAAACCTAGAAATTAATCGACCGTTTAGATCGTCATTATATTGTGGTTAGTCACGCGCTGCATTGTTTTGTTTAGGAATCATCTGAGCGTGTGTTGCTAATTTAGAAAGGACAGTTTCACGATCAGCGAACCAACATCAAATTTTGTGTCAAACTTGGGAAAAAGTTTACGGAAACTCGGGAAAGGATTAAACAAGTTTATGGTGATCAATGTATAGGCCGTTCACAGTGTTATGAATGGTTTAAGCGATTCAAATGTGGTCAGCAGTCAACTGATGATGATCCACGTTCAGGGTAGCCTTCGACGTCAACTGAAGATGCTCATGTGACCCAAGTTCGGGTTACTGTGCATTCAAATCATCGATTAACTGTTCGTGTCATAACATTTGTAGCGGGCTAACCAGTCAAGCCCCATACGACCTAAACCAACTACCAAGAATAACATTTCTCGAAATAAAATGTATATAGATTTCTAGATATGTGCACATACCTATACATGTATAACTCCATTTGTTACATACCACGCCACAACAACATCGCTGAACAAGAACGGCTCCATCAGATGTGATGAAATATTCTCTCGGCTGACGACGCTGCACTTTACCGTTCCGAGCTATCTATTCAATTGACTTGAGGTTCGGTGTAGCGCGCCAGCGCGCGGTTTCTGTGGCTCTTGTCTACGTGCCGATTTGAATATCATGGGGCGTCATTCCCCCTTCTCCTCTCCCATGGTTCGTCTGGCTCAGCCGCTATAAAACACCATGGTTCGCTGGGCAAGGACACACTATTACTTTATTAGTCCAGGATACTACACGTTACACGTCTCTTCACTCAGATAATATCTACAGCACCAAGGTGGTCACGACGATGCTGCCGACGGACAGACCTGACCGGTGGAAGTAACTTACCGTAATGTTATACATTCAGATTGATAGCGAGTAGGCGGTTTCATCAGCCATTATGTAGGTTTTAGGAACTGTTTCCACGTTCATGAGATTATCTGTAGTCTCGTGGGTATATTTTATGTGATGTAGTTTAGTATTTAACCTTTTATGGCATGCTGTATTTACCTTCAGTGTTATATGCTCGGTCCTTCAGACCAGCCACTTAGATAAAAGTGTGTCTCACTCCTTGGCCTGCATGACCATGCTGTAGCCTGCAGGGCCGTCAGGCATGAAAGGGGCTGTTTAGGTTGTTCCACGCCTGATGGTTATCCAGTTAGGTATTGGTTGGCCTTTCTAGGGCACAGACAAGGAAATAACAGATACACAGCCTTACGGGAGATTTGCTGTGCTCCTCGAGTCAGGAATAACTTAAAATATCCGTGATAATAGCGCTTCCAAGTGAGAATTATTCAAAACAACTCGCAAAATGTTCTCGGTGAAAAGACGAGCTGAGAGCTAATGGCTGCCGTTCTCTCCGAGTACAATAGTCCAGGTAGCGGTAATCCCTTACCCCGCCTCACCCCCTTTCATTGATCAAAACTGTTCAAACAATTGAGAGTGATGGACCCAAATATACAATGCCAGTGCTTCTACAATTTAAACGTGGACACGAGTCTTGGAAATGCACTTGTAAATGAATTATAAAATATTTTGTGACCAGCTTCTGCGGTCACAATTCTTTAGGATTCACTTCTTCGTTAGACTGGACTGCACCCAGACTGGACCCAGATATACACACAAAGCCAGACGGCATCGCAAAAAACAATATTTAGATTTGGGGGCTTGACAATTAATTCATCAAAATTTTGACTTCCAATTTTTTTTACGATCAAAGTACTTTTATTTATAAGGTGTCGGAGAAAGTAAAATTGGGTCTATTTACGTAAAAATGAGAACAAATCATAGTCTTATACGTTTCAGTGGTCCAAACGCATTTCTATACATTCCTAAATCTACTTTCAACTAAAGACTCAATGCATGGTGGTCGCGTGGGGGGGGGGAGTGGAGTTTTACCCCCCCCCCCCCCCCAAATGTCAGTTAAAAGTTTGAAAGTTGGAAATTTTATGAGATTTGAGATCTGGAATTGGGAAATTCTAGGCTTACTCTGTACCCTATTACTTTCTATTATGAAAGTCCTTAACCACAGACCTGTATAGACAAATTTAAAATTTCCCAACTGTTGATTACCCTATTCTACAAAAAATCCCAACTTCAAACATCATCAAACATTGAGAGGAGATTCCTTCTGTAGTAGATTGTAGAAAGCTTAGTTAATCAAGTAGCACCGTTGTCAGTAAGCAGAGACAACGGCCGGTGAGTGTATGCCGTATGAGGTATGGAAACGAATCGTAAGGTAAAAACATGAGCTGCCCGGTAGCAAAATTTCACTCAGCCAGCAATGCTTGAAGTGGCAGCATTGTTATTGTTTAATGTTTTTAGTTGAGACTTTCGTGGCTGTAGACTGTCGCAGTTTTATGATTCAAATTATCATATGACTGTACAGCCAATGCCTTGATTAGGCTTTATTAAATTTTGAAGGCATAAATGCAGGGAATGTTACGCAGCATTTTATTGTTTTCTTATCGAAATCTCTGACTGATAAAATGAGGAATTCGAGGTTAGTGTTAATGTTTGACTTCTGAAATACACACTAATTTTTCTAGCAAGTATTATAGGCTACATACTAGTTTGAATTGAACTGATGTGTCTTATTTCTTTGTTTATTAAAATAGCTTTCATGAAAGAATTTAAATAGGCTCAAATCAACAATGAAAGGAAGAGGAGTAATAGGCCTGTGTTACGTTGTATAAACTCTTGTAATTTTTCATTTGATTAAGTAGACTACATTAAACAAAAAAAAATTTTTTTTTACCCTTTAACATTTTCAAATTTGGGATACATTTTTAAATTCGTTATTTAGTGTTTGATTTGCACGAAATTTAGTATAGCCATGTTGTTTAGCGTGCTTATTTCGAATTTTACTAACATTTTAGGGCAACTTCCATGAGGTTATGAAGCAGGACATTGGTAGACAGGTATCAAAATACTTTAGAAATATCGATAAATTCAATTTTTTATTGCTTTATTTTACAATTGAAAATGTTTTAAAATAAACATGGCCAAATTGCTAATTTTTTGATAAAGTGAAGAGCGAGTTCTACATCTCCGGGAGCTTACTAGTTAAATATTGCTTCCTAATATGTTATAATAAAGCACGTTTTCCAACTTGGGGGTCAAGCGCGTTTTGGTGGGGTCACAATATAGAGGTTCTAGCTTTACATTTACTTTTTCAAGAATTTTAATGATTATAGGAAGGTGCGTAATTCTAATAGAAACGTAAGTTGTTAAAGTGCTAAAAAACGACCTAGTTACTGCTTAGGTTCCTTTTGGCTATTCCATTATGATATCTTCTTGCTGACTTGTTTACTGTGGCAGCCTTGTAATGCTACTAGCATAATATAAAATCATCCCCCAACCCCGGGATTGTTGATTCTCTTTTACTACATATTAGTCGCATATTAACTTTTATTAACAAACATAGCCCACTTAAGTGGTCAAATGATAAGGCAGGACTCACGGCCCGCGAGACATATCTGACCGGCCCGTTTGTCTGTATTATCTATATATTACTATCCGTTCTGCATTTATTTTCTTGTACTCACACAAAATACAAAAGTTTAAATTTAGTGTTTACTACGTAATTTTAAATAACAGAACCCCTTAGAACTATTTAAAACCATCCTATAGTTTTGTTTTAACTTTAATTAGTTAAGTGTGGGAATTTTAATTTACACCGGGAAAATACCAGTTTTAAAATTAATTCAAGTATGCATTAATGATTTTAAATACATACCATCAAATAGCTATTATAGACCTGCATTAGTGGCCACGCGGTATGGTATCCAGCCTTCCTCTATCAAATAAAGTCATGTTTTGATAGGGTCGCAATTTGTGGGATTGTTTTATACGGTTCTATATAAGATATCACATATTTAAAAAAAATCTTCTGAATTAAAATCTAAATTTTTAACTGATCAGAACTTTAGCCTTAATTTTGATCAAAGCAATATTTAAATAATCTAACCACTTCTTAAATAAATTGGTATATCTAAACGTCTGCACGTCTACAATTATTAACCTCAGTGCTCCTTAACAATTATAATTACAACGACAGCCAGTGCCTTTAATAAAATAAAATAATAAAAAGGACCATTGTGTTTCAAGTTTTCTTTGTAATGTGCAGTCAGAGTAAACTTATTTGTGTGGCAGGATTAGGGTATTTAGGGTCGAGGGGTGGGGTTAGAGAAGTGGGTTGGAGGCCACTCAGCGCTACCTGAAGCTTGCTCGGTGATACCCGACTGGTTGAATCGAGGAGCTCAATTTTGTATCTGCCTTCTAGTAAATTTGAGTTTAAAGGGAGTTGTTTAAGAAATGCTCCCATGATTTTGCTGTAGTAACTGGGGACCGCACCTAGCGATCCCGACGTTGAAGGAGTAAAGCCTCGAAAAGGAGCTCAGCACGTTTAACCTAGCGGCTGTGGATCTGTTCTTTCCTTGTCTGTGACCTTGGCCCAGATCCGAAAACTATTTTACTGAAATTTTCGAAATTCCCTCTAACGAGTTTGATTAAATTTCATATCCAGACACTGTTTATCATGCTAAACAAGATGGATATTCTCGTTATCTCATAAAAATGACTTTGAGTATACTTTGGATGTGAGAAATTTTTCAATTTTGATCATTTCTCCACAACTATTTGAGATACGAAATAACTTATCACTGTAAAGTTGTATTACTAAAGATAAAAATCCTTTATTTGAAATATATTTTTATAGAACCAAAATTTCTTGATTTCTTAATTCAGGTCTTTGAAAATGAATTTGATTCTTTTGTTCTTTGGTGGACAAAGATGTTTCTCTTTTCTCAATTTTTATGTAATAGTGTTTCTAGTACCATAGAGTAAGTAAGTAACATTGTATATTATTTAATTTATGATCTTCGGTGTAGTCTTTCTACAACAATGTATAGACCTATTATTTCGTTTCACAAACCTTAGAGTTTTTGGTAAAATGTATATTTTAATATAAAAGAGGGAGAAAGTCTGTGTGGTGCATCGTACCATTTATTTTTAAAGTTATCATTCTTTGAAATTGTTAACTCTTTAGTTGTCACTATACTACTAATTATTTTACTTCATTTCATATTGTTCTCAAATACAGACTGGTCCTAAGAAAGTGTATATTTTCTAAATAATATTGTTTCTGACACCAATAATTGTAACGGCCCATCCACTCACGAGTCTGATTCGAGAGCCGGACTCGGGCATATTTCACCACACACGTTCTACCACTAGCATGAGTGTACTCCCAAATCTACCACAGTATCGGCTTGTACACATTGTCCTCCGACACGCCACATATTTTACCATCCCGAAGGCGGCGCAGTTCTTCCCTGAACGATGCCCGGATCTTGTGTACTTTTTTTTTTTTTTAACAAACTCCAAGTCAGCACCAGTAAATATCTCCCGCGTGAATCCTAAGACTCATCCCGCTTTCCTCTATTATAATAATCTTTACTACGAATTTACCACTAGAGCCGGCAATCGACGGTATTCCTCTAAAATCTTTGTCAAAAACTCAGGTCTCATGAACGATTTGAATATGGAAGCCAACATGGTTCCTCTGACTGACAAAATCACAGTCTGCGGTGTGGTTACAAGAGCCTGGTTCGTATCCTGCACACATGTACGAGCCAATAGCGAGATAGTGGCGAGCCGAGCCGGACTCGTACATGGATGGGGCGCTGGCGCTTCTTGTCAGGAGAGGGAAGGGTAAGTAGAGGTTGAGATAAGTGAATAGAAACTGGTTTTTAAAAGGTTTTATTTAAAAAAAAATACTGGATAGAAAGAGTATATGACAAAAGTATAAAATGGGGTTGATAGTTATGTCTAGATAAAAGATGAATAAAGAAGTGAGACCATCGGGTCTGCAACCTGCACTAGAGTAAGTGGGACTTGGGTCGATACTCGGGAGGTCCAATCTTGTTCGCTATCGCTTGTCCATGCCGTTACACGGTGCCTTTGTATACGGTTCCTACATACCAATTAACTGTATTACTGGTATTTGACTCTCTTAAGTCAGTAACACAAACTCTTGCCTCCGTCATTAAGACAGTCGCAAGCGTAACGACGACATCCGAGCTTCTCAGCCTCCAGCTTCTTAGCTCCTTGCCAGACAAAAGACTGACGTATTTAACCACCAGGAGGGGGTATATTACCTCTCAACGGTCTAATACCCTACCAATCAACAGCAATTGGGTCCCTTTGGGTCGCAATAATTATTGTTTTATTACCCGCCGCTGAGCTACAATCAAGATAGCTATCATCAAGTACCTTTGAGACGGTCACAATGCTGCTATTGTTGACCGCAAAAATATGTTTGTATTTTATAAAAGGTGCTTCAAATGTATATTTGTAGGAAAATCAAGAATATATTTTATAAACTGTGGGCATACCCCTTCAGAAACTATCTAGATACTACAACGGTCATCCATAGTTTCATGTAATTATAATATTTATAAAAATGGACAAGATTGTACGAGCGCCAGTGCAAGCTACTTCAGCAATGAGTTTTATTTTTTTCAAGAAGTTATTATTTACAAGTTATATTTGCCAAAAAGCTTTGTACGCGTGCAATGACGATTAAAGTTCCTATCTAAAATGTGATTGATATAAATTTCCATTAAAAGGTAATGAAGGATACAGATTTTTGTAGCCAGTCCGTTCTTAAATGTATTTTTCCCTTCCAGAATCCTTTCCTTTGATAGGAAAAATGACCTTTCAGAACGTACAAATCTACCAAAATCAGTATACCTACCTACGTTAAACCATTTTGTTACGTACGGCTCTCAAATATCACCTATTGTTTGTTCCTAGAGTTGATTTGCTTTCAATGCTATAAATTATTAGAACTTCTGTACTAAAATATTAGTTTGAACTTTGAAGTGATAAGCAACCAACATCATACATTTATTTATAACCAATAGTTGAAGTAAAAAGAAAGTTAAAATTATACTGTATTTATGTGTTTGTACGAACATTGATATTTGTGCCTTGAAATTGACAATGAAACTATGTTCTTTTAGGTATCATTTGACTTAATACAGGTCTAGCGTTATCTGTGTTGTCTTGAATGGGCAATAAAAACGGAATTTAATAAATAGTTTTGTGCGTCTATTATTAAATATTATTTCTCTACCTACTACGATGGCCACATGGTCTAAGACGTCACTCTCGCAATAGACTAGACCACTGATGATGGAAGAGCGTGGTTCGACCCCGGTCAGGTGTATTGAAGTTTTTTTCCTAAATGGTTTCCCACGCGCTCTATGCAAATGCGAGTACACTTAATCTAAATGCAGCTTTCCGCATCCTTAACACATTAAGGTAATTAGTACATACGCGTATATCCCGAACGGGTAGTAAGACAAGGTGCTAAAACAAATCTCTTTCCCTATATTATTTCTCCTCTATCTACTCTATTTCTTAGCGTATAACCCGAATGGGTAGTAAGACGCGGTGCTAAAATTAATTAATTAATTAATCACTCTATTTCTCTCTTTTTTTACTTTCTCAAGTCAAGAGAAAGTATTGTGATCATTAAAAATATATCTCGAGATTATGATGAATAATTACGTTTTATGTGAATACGAACTCAAAAAAGTTGGTTTTACAATTCTGTCTGTCCCCGTCCACGGTTCCTAAACGGTTGAATGGCTTGTCTACAACCTGTCGTATTCGCTTGTCGGATTAGGGGTCGTAATACATCGCCTGTTTACAATCTCGTCGGAGTCGCAGTACCAAGTCGGAAGACCGACAACTTACGTCCAGCCACTCAGAAACTACGATGATCGGACCACTAAAATAAGTTAAAATTAATATTTATTTGATCTAAGAAAATAGTTCTTGTAAACAAAAATAAATAAACATTACATTTTAAAAATTTATAGTAAAAGCATATAATATAAACTTTTAAAATATTTTTAAATTATTTGCAAACACGAATATGACTTTGATTTTGTAGTCATAGTCCATGCTGGTGTACGTGTGCTCTTTGCCTAGATATTTTTTTTTTGGAAGCTTAAAATGGTTCAAAAATTAATTTTGATTGAGTCTGTCAAAAAAATATTCTCTTTACAATTACGAATCTAAGAAGACCCTACAATGGACCCAAATCGCTCAAACTCTCAGTGAAGTTACCCATGGGTGAATCGTGGGCAAGTATTTCAAAGCCACTTTTTGGTGATAGGCGGTATTATTTTTAAACTTATTTGTCTTGCTACAACCCAAACTATCTATCTATATGTTTATTTCAAAGTTAAAATTGAGAACAGTGCTACTTATAGTTACATAAATTGAAACAGTCCGGAATATATATATATATATATTAGTGCTTATGTTTTCTTAATTCCTGTTGGTTGAAATTATGGGCTACGACAATACATTAACCGCCTCCGTGGCGTAGTTGGCTAACGCGCCAGTCGTGTTGAGCCAGACCACTGAGGACGGGAGATCGAGGTTCGAATCTCGGTCGGGTGAACTGGGGTGGTTTTTCCTAAATGGTTTTCCACTCTCCCTCCACGCAAATGCGGGTTCACTTCCTCTATATTCAACCTTTCCAATTCCTAATCCATTAGTGTAATTAGTACTTAAGCGTATAACCCGAACGGGTAGTAAGACGCGGTGCTAAAAAAAAAAAAAAAAAAAAAAAAGACAATACATTGTACACAGTCCATTTTGTATACCACAATACGTCTTACGACTACCACTCCGACAAGCGGTTACGACAGGTTGTAGACGAGCCATTAATGGATTTTGATCAAGCTTGGTATTTAAATTTTGCAGGGCTACACCTTGGTACTTTTTTTAAAATTTAGATCATAGCCCTCGAATTAAGGATTGTTTATTGATGAGTGCTATATTCTTTTAATTCCAAACGATTTATTTCAAAAATGGCTTTAACAATTTTGTTTAAAATGCATATTTATTTGACATGACAAATAGCACTGTATGATTGATTTTTGGGCAAAAAATTGTTGAAGGGTAGTATACTAATGACTAGTTTTTCAAAAACGTTATATATTTTACAAATGGCTTTAACAATTTGGTTCCCAAAAGGTATCTTGGGAATGTTACGATAAACGGTCGTTTTACTGATGAGTGATTTTGGAAAATTCAAATTATTTTGAAAATGGTTATAACGATTTTGCTTGAAATGTATATTTGGAGAGTGTTCAACATGGACATAACTAATAAAGCTTTATACACTTGGAAGGGGGGGGGGGGATTCTGTTATGGGTAATTTATTGATAACTTTTATTTAATTTTGATATTTAAAAAAATTGCTTTTGTAATTTTGTTCAAAATGGGTTTTTGTTAAGTTGATGTGTAGTTATATACATTTTGTTTTTCTAAAATAAATCAAAAATTAATAATTAACAGGCTTATTTTTGTGAAATTTGATTTTTTGAAAAATAGCTCTAATGATTTGGTTAAAATTTGATATCGGGGGGAATATTTTATACTATCAATAATAATGTATATTTATTTAAAATAAATTAATTTAAGGCTAGTTTACTTATGACAAATTATATAAAATTTGAATTTTTTTGTAAATTGACCTTGAAGATTTAATTTAAAATTGGAATTCATGATAAATAAAAATAAGTTTTTATTTTTACAAATACCAACAAATAATTTTAAAGTAGTTAACAGATCATTTATTTTTGAAAATTTGAATTTTGTAAAATATATATGAACATTTTGACATAAAATGTATATAAAGAGTGTATATTGTGATTAACAAGATGATAATGTTGGTTTTTTATGAGGAAGGAAAACGTACTTAAGGGTAGTTTACTCAATACCGCTTTTTGAAAATTATCTTCTAAGCTAAAATACTTCATATGAGAAAGTTTGTGCGATTGTATCGAACCATTTATTTGTGTAACATATACATGGCATGTTTGATATTCTTTTTGTCCTGACTTTTTACTTTCTCTCTATCTTACTGGTAGAGAAAGTATGGTGATCGTCAAAAAATTCGAACTCGAGATTTTGATGAATTTTGACGTTTCTTGACTTCCTGAATCCGAAAAAGTGGTTTTTGAATTTCCGTCTGTCTGTCTGTCTGTCTGTCTGTACCTCCAACTAGAGCCTAAACTATTTTACCGATTGAGCTGAAACTTGATATCTAGGGTTTTCATAGGGTTGCCCCGGGGGTTTTTGGAATTGGATATCTACCCCTAAAATTAAGGGTAGTTTACTGAAGGGAAAAAAGAGAAAAAGTCGATTTTCTCAAAATCGGCTCTAACGATTTTGATTAAATTTCATTTATGAACATTCATAAATATTACAAACAAAATGGCTACTCTCAATATTTCGGCAAAATGACTTTAAGGGCTCCGGTCTGATGCGTAAATTAACATTTTTTATAATAGCTCCGAAACTATTTGAGATATGAAATTACTTAGCATTACAAATATGTATATATATTTATAATACAAATATTTTATTCGAAACATATTTTTATAAAATCAATAATTTTCAATCTATACGCCATTATATATATTTTTTTTAGCTTTTTGGACATTAAAGCTTAAGTATTGCGATCGTAAAAAAAAACTAACCTGAAATGTTGATGGATTTCGACGTCTCATGACCCCCCAAACCCTAAAAAATAGTCTTTGCAATGCCGTCTGTCTGTGTGTCTATTAAAACTTAAAATTAAGGGTAGTTTACTGAAGGGCAAAAAGAGAAAAAGTCGATTTTCTCAAAATCGGCTCAAACGATTTTGATTAAATTTCATTTATAAACATTAATAAATATTCCAAACAAAATGGCTACCCTCAATATTTCGGCAAAATGGCTTTAAGGGCTCCGGTGTGATGCGTCAATTAACATTTTTTTAAATAGCTCCGAAACTATTTGAGATATGAAATTACTTAGCATTATAAATATGTATATTATATTTATAATACAGATATTTTATCCGAAACCTATTTTTATAAAATCAATAACTTTCAATCTATACGCAATTATATGAATTTTTTAACTTTTTGTACATTAAAGTTTAAGTATTGCGACCGTAAAAAAAAAACTAACCTGATTTGTTGATGGATGTCGACGTCTCATGACCCCCCGAACCCTAAAAAATAGTCTTTGCAATGCCGTCTGTCTGTGTGTCTATAAAAACTTAAAATTAAGGGTAGTTTACTGAAGGGCGAAAAGAGAAAAATTTGGTTTTCTCAAAATCTGCTCAAACGATTTTGATTAAAATTCGTATCTAGGCGTTGATTAAGATTATAGATAAACTGGCTATTTTCATTTTCCTATGAAAATGATTTTTAGGGTACATTACAGAAGCGTTAATTTTCGTATCTCTACAACTATTGGAGAAACTAAACAACTTATCATTGCAAAATTGTAGGACTATTAGAAATAAAAACCTTTTAGTTGACATATATTTTTATAAAAGCAGCAGTTTCTGAGATATTTGCAAATATATTAATACAATTTTGTGAGCTTTAGTTGTAAACATATACTACTTAAGTCTTAACGCAATAATTCTCCAATTCCATAGAGTAATTAAATATAAGTATCTAAAATAGTATGTTATTTTTCCTTAAATCTCTTAGGAGAAATGTTTGCATAGCAATGATCTATCTCCATTTTAGACTCAATAGTCAATATTTACATTTTTTATTGGTCAAAATGTATAAATGAATAATTAAATATCAATGCGATGACTTGAAGATCTGCAACACCATATAAAATGTTAAAATTTTAACCAGAAATCGAAATTTTAATACGAAGTGTTGACCCTTGTGGAAGACATTAAACTGTTTGAAATGCTCTTAGGTGGACAAAGATGCGCCTCTTTTCTCATTGATTCTATATCATTGTATATTATTTTATGCGTGTTCTTATGTGGAGTGGTGATGAAACAATGTACATTATTCCGTTCAGAAATCCTACGAGTTTATAGAAAGAGAGAGAAAGTCTGTGCGGTCTGCCGTACCATTTATTTTTAATGCTATGGGCATCAAACCGGCTATCAGTCAAGTTATTGCTTATTATGTAAACGGCTTAAAGATTTCTAGCGAGTTTATATTGAACTTTGGACCTCCTTTAAAGGTTTTTAGGTGTCTGCATCCCTTCGATTACGGCCGTCTTTATTAAGATGGCTCTAGTCGGAGATGGCCGCGTTATCTGATAGCTCGTGATCTTAATTGATCATACATTTGTAGCTAACGGTTTCCACACGTCCATCACAGACGCTGCCTTAAATATGAATGAAGAATGACCCTTTGAACGGGACGGATCCTGGATAGCTCAGTAGCATTGGCGTACTAAGTCAAAGGTCCCGGGTTCGATTCCATGTCCAGGTGTCATTTTTCAATCTAAAGCATACGAATAATATAATAGCTAAATGTATTCTATAAGCCATTTTAAAATGTTACCTTAATCTTTTATGCATTGTTACAAACGAGGATTTTCTATTTTCTAAATAAAACACTTCAATGTTTCTTTTAATTACGGTTCTAAGAGTACCCCATTTGATCAAATTATTGGGGGAGGGGGTGGACACATGTTACCCCCCATGTCAGTTCCGCTAACGACGCCCGTGCTAGCAAAACCCATTATATCAGTAATTAATGGATTTCACTTAATTTCAACTCTGCATATTATTATCATATACTATTTCTGAGTATTATTTTATTTGTAATCTTGGGTTATGGTATACACGGGAGTTGTTTAAACCCCCCAAATATCTTTTAGATTCAGCGATGTTCCGATGTAAGTTATTCTACTTATCAATGAAGCCTGTTTTACATTTTTTTAAACACGTGTCTTGCTGTCTGTTCGGGTTTTACATTGCAATATAGGGGTAGGGAGGAAGAACGTAGAATTTGGAGGAAGTGTACCCATATTTGCGTGGAAGAGGAGTGGCAAACCACTTCAGGAAAACAACCCCAAGTACACCCGGTTGGGATTTGAGTCACAACCTCCCCGCCACCGGCAAACCAGACTTGATAAATTTGACGTTTAAACTGCGTTTTAACCGATGCGAGTGTATTGTTTATAATAGCCACGTCAATGTACACGTGGATTAAATGTCAAACTTACCTGATATGGTTTGCTGGTGATGGGGAGGTTGGAGTTCGAATCCCGCCTGGTCATACTCAGAGCAGTTTTCCCCTCAATAGTTTCTCCCACTCAAGCAAATTAGAGTACATTTCTTCAAGAGCACCAACCTCGTGCCTACCCGATTAACGTGATTAATTCAGACGATTAGTGAGACGCTCTGAAGAAAAGAAATCAAAAGCTCACTATTATATTACATTTACAGTTCTGAAATAAAGGGAACTATTTCACTACCAAACTCTGAGCCATACTAGTAAAAAAAAACACAAAAAGCTACCTAATAATTGTTTCTTAAGAAGAAACTTTCGTTTATAAAGTTTGGCAAAAATCCTTTCAAAACTATATTATTGATATATATCTTAATAAACATATACTCAAAATGTTGAGTTACCCACTGAGCTCTATAGTACAATCATTATAATCGTATAGAGGCTCTCAACCATTGATAATTAGTGTAGCCCCCTCATCGATGGATACGAAAACAAAGTCGTCAGTCTCGCCTAGACTGGTATGTTGGTGGCAGGGACGTCAAGGGCTCGAATTGCGGTTGTGACTATTGAGGTGTTTTTTTTTACTAAATGGTTATATATCCCAGCCAAACAATTGCAGGTGCTTTTATTCTAAATTATACCTTCCTTCCCTGCCACTATATTATAAATATGAGGATAATACAGGAGGATACTAGGACGCAGCCCACAAAAAAATGTAGATCATTGATTTACTATATTTATTTATTTCCAAACATAAATGATTTTTTTAAACACCATTATTGCCAAATTATGGAAGAGAAGAACAAAATAAATATATCCTCTTGTTTGAAGTTATAAAATAGTGTGGTCTGAGTTTTGTAAGAATCCTTTGAACTAGTATTTTTGGTGATAGAAAGGGGAGTACGAAGGGAAGTTGATTTTTTTTTTACAAATGTTAAAAAAAATTATTTTAGCTTAGTCTAACTCTAACATGTTTGTTAATTTTCTTCTTTGGTTTAGGCTACCCGTGTTTAGTTATACTATTGGGACAGGGAGGAGAGAGTTAAAGTTAAGAAGAAATGTAGGCTACATAAATTGTATACAGGGCGAATGAGAAACTTTTCAATAAAAACCAACCCTCAATAAACTCTGCCAAAATTCAAACCCTGATCGCCTTCTCACCTGATAATCAGTCTAGATGAAATTGACGTTTAGCTCGAGTGACTACCGATTTGGATAGTGTTATTACTATAATGTGGCACTACCAATACTTTTAATTGTTGTTAAAGGTTGTTACTATAATGTGGCACCAAATCTTTTAATTGTTGTTAAAAGTTGTTACTTTAACATGGCAACAATACTTCTAATTGATTTTCAAATGCTGTTACTATAGTGTCACACTAATACTTTTAATTGTTGTTAAAAGTTGTTACTTTAACATGGCAACAATACTTTTAATTGATTTTCAAATGCTGTTACTATAGTGTGACACTAATACTTTTAATTGTTGCTTAGTTCTAACGTTTGGGATTCCGAACACCAAACATTGGGGGGGAATTGTTATTAATTTAAAATTGTAGCACTACCGGTGTCGAAATTATGGACTTAAAGAAATAATCACAGGCCTATAACAATGATCTGTGTTATCAAGTTTAGCCAAAATTCAGTCTAAGCAACTCTTTCCGTGAATTTAAAAACTCTTTTGATCTAGAAGAATTAAGAGATTGACGAGTTTAGCTCAGTGCTTTATGAATCATGCTACTTTTTGAAAACAAACATCTATCTGTGAAATTTTCATTTTGTAAGGGTAGATCGAATAAAGATAAAATAAATAGACTTATGTTGTTTTTGTGACGGCTTGTGTTTATACCAAGACATCGAGAAGTGTATATTAGTTCAAAAGTTACTACACACATAATCGCCCGAGTGCATAAGATATATAATACAAATATTGTACAGACAGTTTGGTTAGCTACACACTGATATAAGCATCCCGGATTGTAGATAATATTTTGAAATCTAATAAACAACGGGAACTACAAATTTACAGAGCATATTGTGACTTAAAATGATACTAATTTAAGTGAAATTATTATTCTGACTTCACGATACGATTATTCAATAAAGGCGAAAGATTTGATTTTTGAATCATTACTTAAATAAGTTGTTTTAAATTTAATGTCACGGTCCCTGTCAAGAATTATTTTAAAACTCTATATACAGTACATAAAGTGTTTAACCAATTGGCATTGTTGTAAATAGCGCACTATGGGAGCGCTCTTGCATCGCACTATTCTATAACTATACAAACTATTTTTATTAAATTATTTCAATATTATCTGATTAACAAAATCGCAAATTTACGAAAAAATATCTTTTTTTTTTAAAGGTTATATCTCGATGCAAAAATATGTTGTTTGTCGTGAAATTGATGTGCATTATATTTGAATACAGAGACAGAAAAAAAAAAAGAGGTGTATTGACTCCATGTGCTCGTTTCAGGGCCCCTATCTCTCGCTCTTCTTTTTTTTTTCTCCCCCATATGAAGTACTTTTAACCAGTCCGTCCCGAGTTGAATCAAGCCAAGCCGCCACGATCATCGACGCTGGGCTGAGCAACCTGGCAACGCTGTAACGGTGAGGTGACAACCTGGGAGACTGCGGTATTTACAACTCCCCCGCGGGCCAGACTGGCTGACTGCGTCGTCTGAAGAAAAGAGAGAATAAAAAAGAAGAAAGGGGAATTTATCAGTTCATTGCCAAAATAGAGTCCCTCAAAAAGACTTTACAAAGCTAAATGATTTATGGAAATAGACGTCAAGTTGGTTTGTTTTTGCACAGCATCTTACTACCCGTTTGGGCTAAACGCTGATGTCAAGTTAATAATTTACTTTGGCTCTAAATTAAAAACTTAAATTTCTTTCCTGTATTAAAATAAATGTTGAGAGCATAATATTATTGTATTTCCCGAGGAGCTTTTGGAGTGGTATATTCTAATAAAATTGAATGACCATCTCTTATACAAAAGCTACTTAGAACTACAGTTCCAGTAACATGGTATTTAAAAAAAATGCACACAACTAAATAGGCCTACAATTATTTTATTATTAGTTACATAATAACGAAAAATAATTCTGACTACGAAAATACGTGATGGCTTAAATAAGGTACACAATATACGGAAATTAGCCAATGTGAAAGGGAACTTGGACCATCTTTTGTTTTACGTCAAGAGCGTCCTAAGTTCATAAATTTGAAAGAGTTGGAGTTTGCTTGTTTTATTTGTTTTTCACGTCTCACTAGCCATCCGGTTGATCCACGCTATTTGTGTAGGGATGAGGAAGGTAGAATTTAGAGGAAGTGTCATCGCGTTTGCGTGGAAATAGAGTGGGGAACCATTTGAGAAAAAAAATCCTTACATCTGGACGGGAGTATACCGAATGTGAACCCCAACCTCCTCTTAAAATAGACTAGATGAGACTAACGCCTTTGTTCACACACTCACCGATATGGGTTCTATGTATGCTTTGGAACTTAAAATAGTATCATAAAGCTCATATAATAGGTTTGTTCGGGGTGCCAAACAATTTCATTTTGTAGAAGTGAACTCGTTATAGAGAAAAATGTAGAAAGATTATGAATTTCAACTGATAAGACCAAAGACTCTGAATACGTAGAGTAGGTATTTCTTTACTAATAATATAGCTATGATTATTTACTTCCTATATCCATGTAAAAGGCCCAAATTTTCAAAACTTAAATGAAAATTTTTGGTAGTAAAAAGCCAAAATGAAATACAAAGCCTTGAGACATAAAATTTGACAACACCGGTATATATTTAAGTTAGTACTAAAAACTAAGTCGCATGAATATTATGAAATTTTAAAAAGCAGTTTTAATCGATTTTAATCAAAATCACTATACATACTTTATTAAAACATCATTAATATATAATGACTTTGTTTCTCTTGTTCATATCTACTTCTTAAGGTTGTCTAACATTTTAAAATGAAAGTTCTTTTCTAGAATTAAGTGATATGATTTTAAGGGGTTTTCAAAGTTCACCCCGTGGAGAGGGGCAGAAAAGTGTGGGTCTCATTGACTCACTCATCAGCGTATTTCCCCAACCCCTGGGTCTGGAAACTTGAAATCTTGCTTGGCAGGAAGGTGGCCGGATTTCCCTATATAACCAGAAAAATATAATATCGAGAAATTTCAAAATTGGGTTTCAGGAAATATAAAGGAAGGGTCGTGTCCGCATTCATTTTAAGAGCCCTTCTAAACGTCATAGAAATCCGAAATTTGGAAGGCAGATACAAGGACCCCCCATGCAACGAGAAAAGTCGATAAATGAGAATTTTCAAAATTGGTCACCGGGAATTAGGGAGTGTTGAGGGGTATAAATATATAATAAACCTATAAGGAAAGGTAGATAATTGAAATTTGACAAGAAGGTAGAGGTACCACTCAAAATAAAAAACAAGTCTTAAAATTTGAAGTTTTGAAGTTGGAGCTGGGGAAATGGGATGAGTTCAAAACTTTCAAAAATAGAAGAAGCAACTACTCACAAGGCTGGTTCAAAACTTACACATGGCAAGCATATTAAGTGGTCACTCCAAATAACCAAAATATCTTATAATTTCAAATTTTAAAATAGGACTTTTAGAAAAAGGGAAATGGGGCAGCTTAACAAATAACCAAAATAAAATTTGGCAATATATATTAGGATTTCTCCAAATACCTTCTTAAATATTTGAAATTTTTAATTGGGGGCTGGTGATTTTTTTTTTACGAAATTTCTAAAACATATGTAAGAACTAATTATTAATGTGGTAGAAGGTTTAAATTTTACAGGAAGGTTTAAGAATCACCCTAAGCACCCTGAATAAATATTTAAAATCAAGTATCTGAAAATGCGGGAAAGGAAGTGTCTCTTCCTTCCCCTCCTCTTCCCCCCCTCCAAAAATCCGAAACTAATAGAATAAACATTTCCCAAAGGAAAAAATAATTGATATATGTATACATACATGTAGAAAGGCAAGCAGATAAAGGAATCACCCCCTAACAACTACAATAGTTTTAAAAAATGGGAAAGTTAAAAATATTTATATATGAAATTGTGTGGGCTATAAAATACATAGGTATTTAAAAAAATATAGGTGAGGCTGAAAATCTAAATTTGCATGCAGGTAAATATTATTATTTATTATTATCTTTTAGCACCGCGTCTTACTACCCGTTCGGGTTATACGCTTAAGTACTAATTACGCTAATGGATTAGGAATTGGGAAGGTTGAATTTAGAGGAAGTGAACCCGCATTTGCGTGGAGGGAGAGTGGAAAACCATTTAGGAAAACCACCCCCAGTTCACCCGACCGAGATTCGAACCTCGATCTCCCCGTCCTCGGCAGTCGGGCTCAACACGACCAACGACGTTGGCGTTAGCCAACTACGCCACTGCAGGTAAATAATCTATATAACTTAGTCTTAAAATATGAAGCTTCTAAAGTCCGTTCACCGTAGGAATTGTTTTCTTAATGGCCTTTTTACCTACCAGAAAGCTATTATATAGTAGAATATTGGTAGGAAAAAAGACCTTTCAGAGAGTAATTCCTACTGTTAATGGAGGAGTATAATTCAGAGTTAGAGAAATGGGGAGGCGTGGGCTCCAAAATTTTAAAACTAGCCCTTCCCAGGGTTATATAAAACTTAATTTCGACAGGAAGATATACTGGCTACTCCAAATAACCAAAAAAGTTGGATAATTTCAATTTTAAATTGGGACCCAGGGAAATATAGAGGAGTAATTAACAGAAAACTACACGTTTAGGTGAGTTTTTTTTTCCAATAATTCAGTTGGATTAATCCAAATGCCTAAATGATTCTTAAATATTTTGAATTTTCAAGTGAAGTTGTGGAGGGGGGTGAGGGGGGCGTGGGAGTAGTTTTGAAATCTCCAAAACTTATACAAAAAACCAATTGTTAATGTGGTAGAGTAGTTATGTAAATAATTATGTCAGTAAGGTTTAAGAGGAACACTCTGGAAAAGCGAAAATTTCAAAATGAGGTATTTGAAAATTGGAGGATGAAGAACATCCCCAAAAATAATTCAAAACTAATAGAATAAAACACTTTCGTATGATAGAAAATTGAAATATTTAAATACATTTAGAGAGGAAAGTAGATAGAGGGTTTCCCCCATACAGCCAGAAAAGTTTAAATATGATAAAATTAAAAAAACTTTTGCGGGAAATTGGGGTATAGGTCTCTAAATAGACAAATCATTTTAGGTGAAGTATAACATAGAAATTTTGGTATGAGTTACTACTTCGTTGGAGTCGGTTTAATGACGAAGGGTGCATTCAAAATTTAGTTTAAATAACTACTTCCTAGTATGGAGTAAAACTAAAATTCAGCAGAAAGTTAAGTATACTACTCTAAACATAAAAAGCTAATAGTTTTCAAAACTTCGAGAAATAAGGAGTGGGATAGGGTGTGTTAGCAGAAAATAAAATTTTAGGAGGGTTTAAAAAATTCCAGAAATGTAGTGGTACTACTCAAATACCCTAATCATTTTTGAATAGTTGGTTTTTCAAAGTGAGGGTTTGTAAGGTGGGGTAATGGGCTTAGAATTTCAAAAAAATTATAAATAAAAAAGCTACTTCTGACTATGGTGGAAATTTGTCAGGCAGGTATAAGAGCCACCTCAAACACTCTGAAAACAAGTAAATTTCAAAATTAATGACTAAATATTGAAAGAGGGTCAACCTTAGTAGGGTAAAAAGGCCGAGGCTGGCTCACTATTTTGAGCAAGATGGCCACCATTGACAGGTCTGGACAGGTCATGACAGGTTCGCGCAGTCTCGACAAGATGTATTGAATTTTGGCGGCCATTTGAAATCTCTGATATAGGTGGCCATTTTGAATATTCAACATGTCCTAGACAGGTCTCGACAAGATTCAACAGGTCTCGAAGAGATTGATTGATTGATTGACGGGTGATTGATTGATTAATTAACATATCTTAACATGTCTGGAAATGTATAAACCCGTTGGAAATTAGAGATGGCCTTCTCTATACCTTACAATATGGTGTTGAAATCCAATATGGCTGTCATATTCTATATGGTAACCCAACACCCCTCCCCCATAGCGGTAATTCCTCTAGAATTTCTTTGTATAAGCTATGCATTTTATTCCATTTTACCCCCTTTCTCTCACTACCCCACCAGTTTTTGTGGTACTATATAACCTTTTTTATACTATCAACTTTATTTCTTACTTAAATACACCCACACTTGGACATGTTTGAATCGGTTGGATGACCGCATTTCACAATGGCTATGCATGTTATTCCCTTTTCCTTCCCTTTTTTCCTGCCCACCAGCATTTTGTGGTAGTATCACGTTTTTGATACTACGCACTTTATTTTTGACGTAAAGACTCTAGCATTTGGACTTGTTTCAACTGGTTTGATGACCTCATTTCCTTGTAAGGTTATGCAATATATTTTCTTTTACTCCCCATTGTCTCCCAACTACACAATTATTTTGCGGCATAGTATCATTTCCATACCATTACTGAATCTATTTGAACACGTCGGAAGAACTCATTTCGTTGTTAGAATATGCAAATCAGTGATCCAAGATGGTGGACAGGACTACCACCATCATCACCTTCCTCTCCTGTAAACTTCACTAGCGCTAATAATTACCCTGATGGCGTGTAACCCAACTAGCGCTAAAATCTACCCTTGTAGCGTGTAGACCAACTAGCGCTAATAATTACCTTAGTGGCATGTAACCTAGCTAATGCTAATCATTACCTTAGTGATGTATAACCTAACTAGCGTTAGAGAGTAATCACCCTGGTGGTTGACAAATCATATAGCAATGTGTGTAGACTTGAACACGTCCATACTTGCTCATCTAGTGGAAGCCCTACTCCTTTTATCCCTTCCCACCATTTCTAGCAATTTTAGTTTTCAAATTTATTTTTTCTATTTCACACAACATCCAGAACCTAAAGTAGTAATCTCCGTTGACGCAATTCCCTCTCTTTAAACCTCCTCATCGGTTGCTCAATCCACTACACTCATAAATCATAACAGTGAATAACCCAACCCCAATCCGTCTAGCCCCATCCATCCTCCCTCTATATGAAGGCTTTTCCACTCTCCTTCCAGACACATTCTCACTCCATACTATTTCCAAAACATACCGGTGCAATTCACCTAACAATAACACCCTAACCTACAAGCATCGCAACACAACAACCAAATCCTTTACTAAAAATCCCCTCTAGCTTCTTTTCACACTTGACATCCATCTCCCACTTCCTCTTCCAATGCAATGGTCCTGCGATGTCACGGCCTACCAGCATTGGCCATCACAGATGCAACACGACTAGTTTCCCTCAGGCAACGATTCAATGCCACACCTGTCCTTGGATTTGGGGGTCGTTGGATAGGAAAACGTGCAGCACACATACGAGCAGCAGCAGCAGAATGCTCACAGTAAGTTAGAATCATATCGGTCAGTTCCTCGTTTGTGTATTGGTCCCCCATGTTACTGACCACTTTCAATCACAGCAAGTAACTGAGTGTGACGTCCCATGTATCCAGCACTCTTAATGACGCATGCGCAATGCTACCTCGCAATGTTGTCATATCTCGATAACGAAGCGGTCCCGGCATTATGTTGTAATGAGACTTTTTGTTTCTTTTCAGAGTATATTCCATTGCACCCCTTTATTGTATACAAATACGAATCACCTGTATATTCTTGGAAGGCCAGGATACAGTCATGTTTAGGGAAATTATGAGAACGTTTATCTGTGTGCGTATGTGGGTGTGGGGAGGTGGTTGTGGACTTGTGTGTGCTTGGTTGAGCATATGTGTATGTGTGTGCATGGTTGTGCATTTTATGTAAGTATTGCGTGCGTTGGATATAATGTATGTGTATCATTTATGTATCTCTTTATTGTATACATGTAGAGTGAGTATATGTTGTAAGTATGTTAATCAGGAATTACATGTTGTACATATCTTGTACATATGTATTTCATTCAAGCAGTGGCGGCTCGTCCTAAAGGGCACAAGGGAACGTGCCCTCCCACCAAAACACCAAGTTATTCATACAAATAATTATAAGCTATAGTAATAATATTTAAGCTATATAAACAAGGGAAATATTAGAATTAAATAAACCTTTTTTCTAGTTTTTCTTAAAATAATTATGACATTTAAAATTGCTGAGTGAAAACCATCAAACGAAGCAACTATCTTCCCGATCGGGGCAAAGTAGTGAATGTTCCCCAAGTCATGGTGGACAAGAGGAAGGAGAGGGAAGGGACGATATGCTCAGAACAGCTCTGCGCAACTCTCAAGTGGGGCAATATTTGAGTGTTCCCTTGCGAGTAGAAGCTTGGAGATAGAGGTGTCTTGTCTTGAGTAGGAGATGCACGTCACTGAAGGGCAAGGGCTCGCTGGGAGAGCGGTATTACACGGTCACATTTCTTTGTTAAAGAAATGTTATGTAACTTTAACAAATCGTCCAATATCTTTTATCAAAGGAAATATTTGTTCAAAGATTTACGCTATAGAACATACTTTAGGCTTTTATCAAAGAAAATGGCAACTGAAAGATTAACCTGGGCGCGAGACAGTTAATAATAAAAATGAATTTAGGGCGCAAATATCCTAGGGGCACTTTTCAACAAAATGTATTTTTAGTGTTTAAAAATGTAATAGTTCAAATGAAATATTTAATAATTATTTATAAATAAAAAAATAGCACCTAAATATAAAATTCAATATTAAGAATTAAAAAAATAGACTAACAACAAAATCACTTTAATGATTTAGAAAAATTTGGGGTAGCTTTCTCAATGGATAGCTTTGTAATTTGTTTAAATGCTTAAAAATTACTAAGAGAAAAGAGAGGGAAGATTGAATAATATTTTTGTACAAATTGATTAAGCGGGTGTGTGGGTGATGGACGTAAATGCTTATTTTTTATTAATTCTTTTTTATGTTTCGCAGGTTTTCTTTTCACTTTAACAGCAAAGAAATTATCATATTCTCACTCACAGCCACTGCACATAAAATTAAACCATTTGAGCTCATTTTAGAATTAACACAATACTGTAATTGTAGAAACTTTGAAAGAAATGTGATGTGTGATAACACATCTTTTATCAAAGATGGCATCAAATATTTTATCATAAATTATATTTGATCAAAGAAATGTGTTATGTCTTTGATCGAAGAAAAATAGGATAGTGTAATACCGGCCGTAGAAAGGACACATTTTTTCTCTTGCTGCTCGCATCCCCATCTATTGTAAAGTAGCCGAATACTTGTCAGTCCGTTCAAGGTCAAGCTTCACATTTCAGTCCATCACTGAAGAACAGTTAACCAACGTATTTTGTCACTAGTCAATCGCGCGCGAATGTTTATAACTGTTGATTAATTTATTATAGTTCTTCGTTCAACGGTTCAAGTGTTTAAAAAATGAATTCCGAAATTAATTCTGTGCAGTACATTATTCATAATAACATTAGTTTTGATGAAAAGCTTTTAATTAAGAATAAAGGCAGGCCGATGCCAGTTTTAAATATAGACTGTTCTTCCTCGAATAAATCACGTACCTATCATAGACATTTTAATAAAAACATTTATGATAAATATAAGTGGATGTGCGGGTGTGAAGTGACCAACAAATTATTTTGTTTCTTTTGTTTGCTTTCAAAGGAAGAATCTTCTACATGGATTAAAGGGGGTTTTTCTGATTTAAAACATTTATCAGAAAGAGCTAAGAAGCATGAGCTATCATTAAATCATTTAAATGCAGCAGTGGACTACAATGTGTTGGGAAAAATAGATATTCGGGAGCAATTAAGTAGTGCGTATGTTCAACAAAAACAAAATCACAATGAAAACGTTGACAACAACAGATACATTTTACGTCGCTTAATAATGTGTATTAAATTCTGTGGGGCTTTTGAATTAGCTTTACGTGGTCATGATGAGAGGGTTACTTCTGATAATCGTGGTATTTACTTAGGTTTAATTGATTTTGCAACCGAGCTAGATTCTGCTCTTGCATTGCATTTGAAAGAATCAAATGTATTTAAAGGTACCTCCAAAACCATCCAAAATGAACTTTTGGATTCAATGTTTCAAGTTTATCAAACTGAAGTAAAGACCCAGATAAATTCAGCAAATTTTATTGCAGTCGAAGCTGATGAAACTACTGATTTTTCCAATCAACAACAAATGGTAATTATAATTAGATACGTTTTTGATGGGAAAATTTGTGAACGATTTTGGTCTTTTATTAAACCATCTGGATATACAGCACAAATTTTATCCAAAGTCATACTAGAAGAACTTCAAACTAAATTAAATATTCCATCACACAAATTAATTGCACAAAGTTATGATGGTGCAGCCGTTATGAGTGGAAAAAATAATGGTGTTCAATCATTAATAAAACAAATATATCCAAATGGCTATTTTGTACATTGCTATGCACATCAATTTAACCTAATTATGGAACGAGCAGCGCAATGTAACAAAAAAGTGAAGATCTTTTTCGCTAATTTACAAGCGTTCTCTTCATTTTTTTCCCGTTCACCTAAAAGAACAGCGTTCCTTGACGAAATTGTTAAGAAAAGGTTACCACGAGCGGTTCCAACTCGCTGGAATTTTAAAAGCAGAACAGTCAATACTTTATTTGACTACAAAGACTCATTTAAAGAATGCTTAGAAAAAATCATAGACTCTGATGAAGTAGATTCGAAAACCCTAAATGAAGCAAGTGGCCTACTGAACCATTTAAATAGTTCAGAATTCATGTATTGGCTGAAACAATTTCATTTAATTATGCCACACGTGGATATTTTTTTTAATCAAACTCAAGTACGTGGCATTGATAGCTTATATTTGGAGAAAGCTATAGAACAATTTGAGATACAAATTAAAAAAATTAGAAATGGTACCGACGAGGTTGAAGAACCCGAAGAAAAAAGAAAGAAAACTTCATCCACCGGCGGAGATAGTAGAAATACTGCTGCAAAAGAAGTTTGTGACACTATTCTAACCCAAATTAAGGATAGATTTGATTTTAAAAGTCACCTAAGTGCAGCAAAATTATTCAATTCATTTTTTTTTTAAAACTATCAAAAATCTTTTCCTCAAAATGTGTTTAACGAAACTGTTGCATCCTATTCCATGTTAAACGCTATAAAATTAAAGAGTGAATTGAATGTAATTTACAGTCGTGATGATATGTGCGAAGTTGAGGGTGTGCTATCTTTATTAGTGTTTATTTCACAAAATAACCTGTGTGAGATTTTATCTGAAAGTTTCAAACTATTGGACATTATTTGTACTACACCAATGTCCACAAGTGAATGTGAAAGGTGTTTTTCTACCTTAAAACGGATTAAGACTTTCTTGAGGAGTACAATGACGGAAAACAGACTAAATGCTCTAGCAGTTCTATCAGTCGAAAAGAAATTTATTAATTCAATTTCTGATTTCGACAACAAAGTTATTGAGGTATTCTCAAATATCAAGGAAAGGAGGATGGACTTCCATTACAAAATATAGTAAATAAGAGGTGAGTTTATATTTTTATTAATTATTATTTATTTTCAATTTTGTGCCCTCCCATGAAAAAAAGTCACGAGCCGCCACTGCATTCAAGTTAAATATGCGTTGTATTGATGGAAGTATAATGGATTGTATATATTCTTGTGTCATATTATATGCATTTTATTTTATTGTTGATCTGTATTTTATGTAATTTTTCTTGCGTAGGATTTCAAATTCTGGCATATACTTTCAGATAGACTTGAATAAAATGAAATTTAATCATTCTGAGTAAAACTATTTTTAAGATTATTATTATTATTGGCTTGTAAATCTGTAACTTCTAGCTGTAAATATTCTTGTATTTATGACAGTTCAATTATGAAAGGATTTTCTAATAATTTAATATAATTTTCCTTTTCAGCGAAATCTTGAAATTGTTGATTAAAATGTTGCTGTATTAATCTTAAAGAATCAATAAAAATTGTATCTTTAAAATATTTTTCTCTTGAACTTTTTATCAATTCTTGAAATGTGGGAAAATGACAAAAATTATTTTTTTCAACTTACGAAACAAATAATTTTAATTTGAGCTGGACACTTTTAATATCATTATATAACACATTAATCACTGTTCCTTTTCCTTGGATATTAATATTTAGTTTGTTCAAATTTTCAGTTACCTTAACTAGGAAAGTAAGCTCACAATGCCATTTAAAATTGCATAATTCGTACACTTTAACTATTTCAATCAATCATAAAGTATGTATATATATATATATATATATATATAAAATACTTATATGTTTCATTTATTAAGTCAAAAGATCGTTTCAAATATATTCCCCTTCGGAATGGTACAACATGTCTTCATATTCCAAATAAATCTCATCTAAAATGCTCTAAATTAGCAGTGGCTCATTAAATTTTTGCGGCTAGACTTCACAACTCTTACAACGACATTCATTACACTTTTTACAGTTCACAATTTTACTGCACAATGTATGTTGGTGGATAATGCGATGGAATTGCAGTGGCAGTTAAATTTGTAATGCTTCCATTTTTCAATTAAGTAATTCTATTAATCTTTCATTACATCCAACCCTACTTTGCGCGCCATCTGTTGTAATGCTTATAAGATTTACCTATTTAAATTGTACAGTACATATTAATTATTTTAAATAATATCTTCACCATTTGTCGTCCCATGAAGACGCTGCAAGTTCCGCTGTTATTTGAACTTACGTATCAATTCTTCGTATAAAAATCAACAATTGTTCAGTATCACATGTATCATTAGTTTCATCTAAAGCTAATGAAAAAAAATATTTTGAGGAATATTCCTGTAATTTAGCACACAAATTATTACAGATATTTTATTTCCTTCTGACTATTGTACGAGCAGACAGACTTATGCCCTATACGATCTTAATTACAGGGCACATTTCATTGACAACAGCAAGTACATTATTTTTTATAAACTCTCCATCCATAAATGGTTTATAATGTTCAGAAATTAATTTAAAACCTAAGAAACTAGCTCTAACTACAGCTATATTCTGTTCATTAATTTTTAAAACACTTTGTTGATTAATTAATTGCTTTTCCAAGGCATCTTGTGCAGTTTTTTTTCTCATAGCTCATCTTCTAGTTTTTAGTATTCCATTTTCTATCTTGAATCGTAATTATGTCTCACATTAAATTCTTTAAAAACACTTGCAACTTTCTGGTAAATCAAACAACCTGCTTTGTTTTTAAAATTTACAAAAAAATAATCAACAGTCCACTGATTTTTAAATATATGACATTCTGCGTCCACTTTCCTTCTTAGTCTATCAGCTGAGTGAAAAAATAGTACCATTTCTGCGGTAAAGACGTGTAGGTGTCACTTTATTCAGTTTTTTGTTGTAGATTACGAATATGACAACCAAGAAATCGAAATTGGTAGCTTTCTCATCTTTATTGCTAAAATATTTGGAAAATAACGCACTTTATTCCCCTCTTACTAAATATAAATTTAAAAAAATACGTTTGTACAAAATTTGTTTAGCTATAACTTCTTTACAAAAAAGGTTCAGTTAATTTTTAAGGTTGAACCAACGATAAACAGCCCTAACGAGGGTCAAACCTGAATAAGATCAGGCTTTTCCGAGTCTTAAATGCATCATGCAAAGTTAATATGCTTAAAGTACACCGAACTGAATTGCCGAGCACAATACATGGAATTTAATAATAATTATGTGTAATAATTACTGATATTCACAAAACATTGCACAGTTTCTATTGGTGAGACAATCTTCCTAAAGTTACTCTAAAGCCCAGGAAACAGAATCGATAGAGTGTTTGATTTGTACAAAATTAACTCGATTAAAGACTTCGAGAGAGCTCACCGGCAAGATAATACTAAACCTGCGTGGTATGCAACTATCAAAGGAGGCTTCAAAGTTAAGTCTTAGCCACAGTTCCTTACAGCTAATTCAAACAAGGCTAACCTTATTAAGTTTCTAATTGATTTGTGGAGCACATCCATTTACCAAAGCAAATTTCAGAGTAGAGCTATGTTCATTGCTAATGAAGACAAGAGCTGGAAAGTAACGTCTGTTGAAGCGACAGAGCTTACTGAACTTGCTTATGACCACGAAGAGGCTGAAACAAGGAGAGCCTTACATGCTGAACATATTGGAGAAAGCAACATCCCTGCAGTTGTTGTTCATGCTGATGACACCACTGTCCTAATCATTCTACTAGATTTCACTCAACAAATTAAATGCCAAGTTTATGTGAGAATTGGTAAGCAAGAAAAAGATCGGATTGCCTCCGTTCAAAATGTTGTTGGCAAGCACAGCCCTAAACTATCAGATGGCTGCAACACTGATGACTTCATGAAAGCTTTGATATGATTCCATAGCTTCACAAGCTGTGACAGTGTTTCAGATTTTTACGGCAAAGAAAAGAGGATGCCTTCCAAACTAATGAGAATTGTTCAAAGCCTTTGGAGAAGAATGGAAGGCTAGTGAGCCTCTAAATGGAGAAGTTTGTGTGCCGAATGCATGGCGGGAAAAAACTGATTACGTAAATAAACTGAAGTATGATTTGCACTGCTGTAAAGAGGCAATATTCTGCCATAGCTCTTATCTCCTTGTCATTCAACATTACGCCTCCAGTTGAGTAGGGCCAACTACCAGGCCACTATATGGGGGAGATTTTTAACATGCTTTCAGATGGCTCCCACGCCATATTAACATGGCTACATTGCCATCATAGGCGCCAACTGTAGAGGTGCTTTGCATAGTAAGCACACCCAACAATATTTTCAGAGGTGTTCAGAACCCCCAATATTTCAGCCTTTTTAAAACCTTAATATTACGGTGCTAGCTCAATCTTGGATACAGAGTTGAGCTGCGAACAGTGTTTTATAGCGTATCAAATGGCAGGTGTTGTCATCTGATATGTAAGCAAGCGTGATTAAGTTGGTAGCACTCGCCACTTGCGAACTGACAGCCTAGCATCTGTCACCATGCTTTTATTATAGTTTGGTTAGTGGCAGTACTAGTATTTTATGTATTATTTTTGTGTTGTGTATGTTTGTTTTCTTTTATTACATTTATTTTTATTTTACTAAACATATATTGAGACTAACAAATTGCACCTTAATTTTGGCCATTTTTAAATATGAAACTGGAGAATTTGCAAATTTTATGCCACGCCCACACTTCCTTTTTTTACTATCGAGCATCCCAATGTTTTTTTTAAAATTCGGTGCCTGTGATTGCCATTAAGTGACTTGAAAGTCAATCCGCTCCTGAGGAAGTACTGGAGAAGATATCATGCAACATCTGCAAATCCTGTCAACCAGAATCATGCACGTGCTTGGACTTCAACCTCCCACTCACTGACATCTGCATCTGATTGTGTGATAAACAAGAAATAGATACAGAATATTAAGAGTACACAGATAATGATGGTGATGGTGACAATGTTAATGACGACGATGATGATTTTGAATAATAATGTTAGTGAAGCTGTAAATTGATATACAGTACAAAGAGTTGTTATAGATCTTAATATTTCCAGAATTATTTTTTTTATTCTAAAATAGCACTAGTTTTGTTAAGAACTATATAAATATATATGTTTGTAGAAAAAGTCACCATATAACTAATATGTAGTACCATTAGTAAACTATGTATAAATAAATATGCATTAAACCTTACCAAAGTATGAATTTACCATACTACTGGTTTGTGTCAACCGTAAAACTAAAACGGGAAAGACTGATGATAAGCTTTGTGATGTAATAGAAACTAAACAAATTTTGTTTTGTAAATGGGAATTACATATGTATATATTATAGCTATATATCAAATTAATTTTGGTGGATTTTGAGCATATGAACTTTGCGTGATTCATTTAAGACCGGAATGTCGGAGTATTATTTAGGTTTTACCCTCGTTAGTGCTTTTATCATTGGTTCAACCTTAAAAATCAACTGAACCTTTTTAAGGTGTGTTTTCTCAACTTTTTTTTAGCAAAAAGATGATGAAGCTGCCAATTTAGATTTTCGGGTTGCCATATTCGTAGTCTAAACAAAAAAACTTAATAAAATGACATCCCCACGTCTTTACCGCATAAATAGTACTATTTACAAGAAAATCGGGGTCTAGCTGATAGACCATATTTTTTTTTATCTATGCTAAATGTTAAGAAAAAGAAGGGTTTGGACAAAGATAACTTCAATAATAATTAATTAGTATACACATATGATGAATTTAAACTGACTGTGAATTCCCCAAAGATCACTCGTATTGTGTCGTAACAAACCGATATGCATTTCTCGCGGAATATTGGGAGAGGTCTATCAAACGTTTGGTCCAAATACATTGGTCCAAATGAATCCTTTCACAGGGTGAACGGTCAATATTGCTATCGCGTGTTGGGCTTGATTCGTAAGCCTCGTTTACTGTGTAACAAGTTGGACCCAATATGTTGGGAGACAATACATGATGAAAAGTAAGCTGCGTTTATATTCGCCAACTTGTTGGACCAACATTCTGGGTCCTCCGCTAGTTTTTAATCAGTCTACACCTTTCTAGCCATGGATAGTGACGTATTGCTTGCCGCGTCTTCATGTATTGTGTTGACAGGAAGTGTACTCTTGCAGAAAAAATCAGAACGTAAGAAACGGTGGGGGGTTTGAAGTTTTTAGGCTAAACGTCGAATTGAAAATTATATCATGGGAATAATGAATGACCTACATTTGCAAAGTGGATTTGATAACTTTGTACGCATGTAACTTTCCAAAGAACAGAATACTGTAGATACAAAATCAATTAATTTAACTTATTAACCTTGTCCCACTCCATGATCATAAAACTATGGAAAACACGATGTTAAAGTTAAACCAAACCCGTGTGTCGCTAAGGCTAAAGATTGACTCGACTCGATAGCGCATGCGCAGAACCTCCCATTTCAGACAACATGTTGGGTTGGTCGTTTATTATCTCCAATAAATGATCCAACACAACTTGTTGGCTCTGACTGGCTCTCTCAGAAATAAATATGTGCGTCTTTATAATGAAATTATTGAAACCATGGTTGGGCAAATGGAGCTGAGGTTTCAAGATCTTAATGAGCTGCAATTTATTGAGCTGCTAGATTTTAAAAAAATTTCAAAGCTTCAAATCTCGATTTCCTCATTTTATTTTTGTCACTTAAGTCAAGCTACAGTAGTCTTTTCAATTTTGGCAGTTTTCGGAGTGAATTAGCGTCGGTTTACATACTATCAGACTTTTCAGACAAAACTGTGACTGAAATTATGAAGTTACTGAAAGAAACAGACTTAGCAAAAGAAGCGTTCCAGGAAAGATATAAATTATGTTGTTTGGTATCAACAATACCAGTAAGCACATCCACTGTTGAGCGCAACTTCTCTTGTTTGAAACGTATTAAGACGACGGTGCGTAACACCCAGCGTGAGAATAGGTTCTCCACACTTTCCCTGTTGTCAGTTGAAAAAGGCTTGCTAGATGAACTGCAGAGTCAAAAATCATTCTATGACGCTGTTATCGACAAATTCATTCAGAAAGGTGACGGAATGATTGCATTAATATACAAATAAAGATAATATACGACTGTTAATTTTTTATTCACTTGTTTACTTATTTATTTGTTTATTTTTATTCATGTTTTTGTTTAATTTATTTCTTTATTTATGTATTTGTTTGTTTATTCCATGTCTAAATATTATGAATCAGTTGGAGGGAGCTAAATTGCCTACCCTACGACCTATAAAAGTGTATTTGCTAAGTTACATATTGCACATTATATGGGGAGTATTCCTCTCTAGCCACATAATGAAAGGTGTCTTCAAACCTAGTCCTCTTTGAGAAAAGTCACCACACGCCACTGAATGGAGGCAACATGTATTGGAGTTAGTGCCTAGTGGGTCTTCAACCAATAAGAAAGAATCGTGGAAAAATATATATACTAGCTGAAAGGATTCGAGATTTTTACAAAGAATATTAAAATAATGAAGGCAAAGTGCCGTTTCAAGAACAAATGACTAACCATCGTAAGTTATTAATATATTCCTTTTTGGCTGTGCCGGAACACACTCGCCGACCTTTTCCCTACCCACGCGTGTCTGACCGCGACGTCACCGCCGTCGGGACATCAACTACTTCAACAAGTTACCCCCGAGTCGAAGGGATGGATAACAACGTTTAGCCAGAAAAGGGTGAGTATAACCCCGGCAGCGGAGGTCGGGGTTCGAAGAAGTGTACTGTCACTAGTCTCCAGCGCCGGAACATTTATACTTAACGGTGCATGGCTGATACCTACATCAGCGCATGTCGACGGACGATACTATACAACCAATTTTAGTAGACTTTAGCGGTGGGGGATAGCGGCCCCTTACTGAGCATTCCAAGGCCCCCATAATCAGAGCTGTGTCAATGCTTACACAGCTAAGGCTGCAACAGAGCGATGACGTCACCAGGGAAAACACATTGCCACATAGAAGGGGAGGGTTACGACATCATTCAAGGTCGTGTTCTATTTCTGTCTTGTTGAGACACCAAACTGCCGCCAGTCATCAGGGAAAACCCATTGCCACATAGCTGGGGAGGGTTGCGACATCATTCAAGGTCGTGTTCTATTTCTGTCTTGTCGAGCCGCCAAACTGGCACCAGTCATCAGGGTTGCGACAGTGCAATGACATCATCGGGAAAACCCATTGCCGGGGGAAGTGTTGCCAGAGTCATTGACCTAGCTCACGGTTTCAAGGTCACGATCTATTCCTCTCTTGTCGAGCCGCCAAACTGGCGCCAGTCATCAGGGAAAACCCATTGCCACATAGATGAAGAGGGTTGCGACATCTTTCAAGGTCGTGTTCTATTTCTGTCTGGTCGAGCCGGCAAACTGGCGCCAGTCATCAGGGAAAACCCATTGCCACATAGAGGGGGAGAGGGGAAAAGAGTTGCCAGGGTCAATGACTTCATGTACTAGCTCACTGTTTCAAGTTCACGATCTATTCATGTCTTGTAGAGCTACCAAACTGGCGCCAGTCATCAGGGAAAACCCATTTCCTGGGGAGTGTTGCGACATCACACACAATGATGGCTTCACACAGATCTATGCGGCTTGTCTTATCGAGCCGCCAAACTGGCGCCAGTCACCCATTGCAACATCATTCAAGGTGGTGATCTATTCTTGTATTTTCGAACCGCCAAACTAGCGCTGGGTTGCGACACCGGGAAAATCCATTACCACATAAGGGGTTGCGACACATGCCTTGAAGGAGGGAGCGTGAGGGGAAGTGAAAGGGGGTCGCGTCTCCGTGATACGCTGTCAGCTGCTCAGTGGTCACATTCTTCGCTAAGCGGCTGGCAAGAGAAGATGCTCCCAGCGCTCACTAGCGATGCCGAGGGAGGAGCGCCCGACGCCGTGGACCACACGCCAATAAATAAAAAATCCAGTGCCCGTCCCAATCCTACCCTGACATAATAAACCATTGATCACACATGGGAAAACCAACAGCCAATCAGATAGCGAGTGGATGTGCTTCCATGACTAGCTCTAAGCCAATCAGAGGGTTATACCCATATGCCGTACTAGACTACTTATGTCGGGTTTGCTCGCTGTAAGCCTAATTCTAAAATGGAAGCAAGATTTGTATTGCAAGCTAATGGGAAACCTGAATTTATAAAAATATGCAGGAATAAAAATTAGGCCCTTTGTGTATGCCTCAACGTATATTTATTCATGCCCCACGTCTTACTACCCGTTCAGATTAAACACAAACTCAACATCGCTGATAGCATTTTACATAATTACTGAGGCTATTTTATAGGTATTCATAATATCTATCACAAGATAAAGATGTAAATTACAATACTTGACGTATGAATATATGAAAGTAGTTTTACTAACTTTTATCATTATATATATATAATGATATATTAAGAAAACTGTGTATGAATTCGATCTTTTACAACGGGAATCAAGTATTGTAAATAAGGCCACTACAGAATGGTTGACGCAACCCCAATATTCATCTGGTGAAGTCCAAGCGTTCCACAGCAGAGCTATACCCTGATTTCGGAAAGAATTTCATTCTGGAAGGTCTTATTTCGTACCAGAATCCTATTGTGTATTAGTATTTGAGTGGTATAAAAGTCCTCCTATCACTTTCCAATAGTTAGGAGGGATTTTACTAGAAAAATATATCTTAAAACTTATCAGAATATCAAATTTTAAATTTTTAGGATGTTCATAAGTGTTTGAATAACTAAGACGGACAAACAAATATCAAAACTATATCTAATTAGAATGTTATAACTCCAGCTGCACTCTTTATATAATTTATTACTGTATAATATCAAGATATCCATGACAATCCCAATCCAAATATGTCAACCAATACATTTTAAAAACAATCTTTCAAATGAAACATTAATCAGCTCACAAAATGAGACGACAAATGTACAATTCAATGGAAAACACAATATTTGCCTAAGAGCGATCATAGATATGTACAAATAAATTATAAACATTGTTTCAAAAATCATATTGGAAAAAAGAGCATCTCAGTTTAACAAAGAGTATAAATTAAATAACAGTTTGCTAAAGCCCCCTGCTCCTATTTTCTAATTTTTTTATAAGATTAAAAAACTTTACTAATTTTCTAGTCATTTAGGGTGGTACAACCACTTTCCTGACAAATTTTAATTTTACACCATACCAAAAGATTTTTTAAAGGTTTTGGAAATTTCCATCCCGAAATTCCTCTTCCGTCCTACCCCAATCCAATTCCAATTTAAAGTTTTATATAAATGAATATGATCTAAGCTTTCTAGCTATAATTCATTCACGATAGGTCTTTACCTGGATGACAGTTCAAAAATCATATGTTTAGGTTTTAGGTTACCAACACTTGTAAAAAAACACTGTTTTGTTATGAATGTTAAGTTTTTTAATTACATGTTATATTTTACATTTAAAATAACTTAAACTTAAGTTTTCTCACATTATTTCATTACTTTTAACAATTTCTTTTTACCCAATCCAAAACAATATTTTAAACATATATTAAAAGTACCTATTCTTTGTTTTGGAATGTTATCTATGATGTGTAGTATAGTGCATGCATTAATACCTTTTAATAAAGGCATCGTATTTACTTGGTAAAGATAAAATATTTGTAATTTATTTTATATATGATTAACTATTTTATTATTAGTTTATTGTTTTTAGAAATATTTAACTGAATAAAATATAATCGTCTGCTGCGAGGATACACCATTTTAAACAACTTGTCCGCGTCATCATCAACCACATGGCTAATATTCGTTGGTCGCCATTTTAGAGCCATATTTGTTAGACCTTTTGTGAAAGTGCTCGGAATAATAATTATTTTAACTTGAATAGAAGGATAAATAAGCTTTGTGAACGACCTCAAATAAATATTAAGACTTTGTTTAATTTAAATATATTTCATAGAATTTATTACTGTGCGCATTTATTATATTTTTACTTTCTCTCTATCTTACAGGCAGAGAAAGTATGGTGATCGTCAAAAAAATCGAAGTCGAGATTTTGATGAATTTTGACGTTTCATGACTTCCTGAATCCGAAAAAGTGGTTTTTGAATTTCCGTCTGTCTGTCTGTCTGTCTGTCTGTACCTCCAACTAGAGCCTAAACTATTTTACCGATTGAGCTGAAACTTGATATCTAGGGTTTTTATAGGGTTGCCCCGAGGGGTTTTTGGAATTGGATATCTACCCCTAAAATTAAGGGTAGTTTACTGAGGGGAAAAAAAGAGAAAAAGTCGATTTTCTCAAAATCGGCTCTAACGATTTTGATTAAATTTCATTTATGAACATTAATGAATATTCCAAACAAAATGGCTACTCTCAATATTTCGGCAAAATCGCTTTAAGGGCTCCGGTCTGATGCGTAAATTAACATTTTTTATAATAGCTCCGAAACTATTTGAGATATGAAATTACTTAGCATTACAAATATGTATATATATTTATAATACAAATATTTTATTCGAAACATATTTTTATTAAAATCAATAATTTTCATTCTATACGCAATTATATATATATATTTTTAGCTTTTTGGACATTAAAGCTTAAGTATTGAGATCGTAAAAAAAACTAACCTGAAATGTTGATGGATTTCGACGTCTCATGACCCCCCAAACCTTAAAAAATAGTCTTTGCAATGCCGTCTGTCTGTGTGTCTATTAAAACTTAAAATTAAGGGTAGTTTACTGAAGGGCAAAAAGAGAAAAAGTCGATTTTCTCAAAATCGGCTCCAACGATTTTGATTAAATTTCATTTATAAACATTAATAAATATTCCAAATAAAATGGCTACCCTCAATATTTCGGTAAAATGGCTTTAAGGGCTCCGGTCTGATGCGTCAATTAACATTTTTTTAAATAGCTCCGAAACTATTTGAGATATGAAATTACTTAGCATTACAAATATGTATATATATTTATAATACAGATATTTTATCCGAAACATAGTTTTATAAAATCAATAACTTTCAATCTATACGCAATTATATGAATTTTTTAACTTTTTGGACATTAAAGTTTAAGTAATGCAACCGTAAAAAAAAACTAACATGAAATGTTGATGGATGTCGACGTCTCATGACCCCCCGAACCCTAAAAAATAGTCTTTGCAATGCCGTCTGTCTGTGTGCCTATAAAAACTTAAAATTAAGGGTAGTTTACTGAAGGGCTAAAAGAGAAAAATTTGGTTTCCTCAAAATCTGCTCAAACGATTTTGATTAAAATTCGTATTTAGGCGTTGATTAAGATTATAAATAAACTGGCTATTTTCATTTTTCTATGAAAATGATTTTTAGGGTACATTACAGAAGCGTTAATTTCCGTATCTCCACAACTATTGGAGAAACTAAACAACTTATCATTGCAAAATTGTAGGACTATTAGAAATAAAAAACTTTTATTTGACATATATTTTTATAAAAGCAACCGTTTCTGAGATATTTGCAAATATATTAACACAATTTTGTGAGCTTTAGTTGTAAACATATACTACTAAGTCTTAACGCAATAATTCTCCAATGCCATAGAGTAATTAAATATAAGTATCTAAAAAAGTATGTTATTTTCCCTTAAATCTCTTAGGAGAAATGTTTGCATATCAATGATCTATATCCATTTTAGACTCAATAGTCAATATTTACATTTTTTATTGGTCAAAATGTATAAATGAATATTTAAATATCAATGCGATGACTTGAAGATCTGCAACACCTTATAAAATGTTAAAACTTTAACCAGAATCAAAATTTTAATACGAAGTGTTGACCCTTGTGGAAGACATTAAACTGTTTGAAATGTTCTAAGGTGGACAAAGATGCGCCTCTTTTCTCATTGATTCTATATCATTGTATATTATTTTATGCGTGTTCTTATGTGGAGTGGTGATGATACAATGTACATTATTCCTTTCAGAAATCTTTCGAGTTATAGAAAGAGAGAGAAAGTCTGTGCGGTGCGCCGTACCATTTATTAACTTTAAATTAAGTCTCTAGTTTGTTAGGTCCACGCCTCACTCTAACTTATAATAATTTATAACTAAGTTAAATTACCTTTTATTTTAATTATTGGGCTTCTTTATTAACGTAAAAAAACTTGATCCTAGATCATATTACTAATTATTTTATTATTATTATTATTAGCACCGCGTCTTACTACCCGTTCGGGTTATACGCACTTACGCTAATGTGTAATGGTAGGGTGATTGTGAGATAAAATGGAGGACCTACAGTTTAACGTGGAATCCGAACCACGGTGGAGGCCTGGCATTCCTCACATTCACAAGTTGTGATTAATACACATCTTGTCAGAGGTGAAGGAAGGGTTTGGTAATCAGATAAATCTGTGCCGGGACCTAATTATTTTAAGAATAACTTTGTGTATACAGATATTTTCTCTTTAGTTCGAATACATATTAGGCCTAATTTGGTTAGTTTTAATCTTACTTTAATCTAACTTTAATCTAACTTTAATCTAACTTTAATCTAACCTTAATCTAACTTTAAACTTTTATCTTTTATCAAACTTAAATATAAGTTTAATCTAACTTTAATCTCACGAAATTTTATAAGGGGTTCTTTTTATTTGTGGATAGATTTGTGTGTGTTTTTTTGATAATGAGTTCCCAGGAGAAAAAAAGAAGAGAAGTTACAGATCACCAAGTCATTCAAAAATTTCAATTTCAAAATACTTTGAGACATAATATTGGCCTAAATTACTGTGGTTAACTATCACATTACTCTACATAACCATATGTTTTCATAGCAGCTGTCCCAAGTGACAGTGGCAGATATCAGCTGTTGGCGTAGTGATATTTTAGGGACTATTTTTTAGTTACTTTTTGAGCTGTCATCCAAGTAAACTTAGGTCGGGAATGGCGTATATCTTGATTTTGGAGTTAAAGCGCCTACACACATACATAATACATACAAACACAAATAAAATAAATATTTATTTATATGATGATTGATTATTGGTTTCCATTGGAAGGCCTCTCATAGTTTATGAGTCAGAGCTTTGGACGGATTAAGAAATAGTGTTCTATAGCTGCCATTTTTTTTCAAGATGGCTATAATGTCTACTATGATTATATCAAGGAACCATTTAAAATTGTCTCAATAAAAATCCAATAAACATTTAGCTGAGAAAAGAACCATAAAGTAGTGTTTTGTAGCCGTTATCTTAAAACAAAATGGCGAATGTAATCTGTTATTAGCCTATATGGTGAGTGGACGTCCAACTTATATCCATGCAAAATTTCAGCAGCACAATCGATACGGGGGTTTGAGAGTGATTGAGCAACAAACAAACAAACAGAGATACAACATTCCATTTTTATATAATTGGTAGGGTAAAAGTAAAAAAACAAAAATTTAGGTACAAATTTGCTAATTTTTCTAGATAATTATACAAAGTTTAAGATTTTCATGTTCCTTCATTTGAAATCCTTCCGCACAAGAAACCACGCAAAGATTTCAGGCTCACAAATCGCAACACCATAAGGCCTATGTGCAGTAACCAAAACTAAGGTTTCCCAAAAATTTGGTTAGCACCAAGTTTCGGCTTTCTATGTTTTTTAGTGAGTTTTATAGATATTTATGTGAAGCTGAACACAGTAATCAGGTTCATTGTAGCCGGACGTTCACTACAACAGAGTCCAATAAATCCAGAGTTGAGCAATGTATATTATATAATACTAAAATAAAATAACCCAGAAGGGAATCATACTTTTAATTTTCTTTGAGTACACAAGCGTATATCATGTTTTAATTTGTTATTTTGTTTTGGAGATAGCCGTTGCGGTAGCCACGCAGTCTTAGGTGTAAGGCTAAAAAATATAATGAAGTTTAAAAAAAATGGCTGTGTCACATTCTCAAGTTTCCCTGCTTACATATTATGCTAAGCTATTTCCTTCCTATGTTTTCTGGTTTCGGTGTTACCCAATATTATAGGTTCATAGTGTAACAGTTCAAGGTAAGACTGTTACCTCAAAGGGTACACAGGCGCTTGACGTGGGACCCTGGGCAAGCCTCCATTGTGGGGCCTCCAGTTATCTGCCTCACCCCTACCCCTACAATTTTTTAATTTTTTATTATTACAGTAGTTTACTCATATATACCAGTTTTCAGCCGTGCAAAGTATCTAGAAAGACCCTAAAAAGTAAATACAATATGTAATAATAATAATTAATGCTAGAAGCCGTGTTTTTATACACACAAGGGATGATTTCTCCCAACCCTTCTTTCAATTTTCCTCTCCAACGAAATTCATATGTATAGAGATACAAAGAACAGCTGTGCCAAGTTTGAATCAAATCGGTTATAGCATTCCAAAGTTCCCGTGAGACATTAGTAGGCGCGGTTAGCGACAGAAATCGTGAAAATGATGCAATTTTGAGTAAAAGCAAGCCACTTGACACACGCGTGTGTCAGACCAACATAAACTATTTTTGATGTGGACCCCAAAAAATTTTCCTTAAAACATGGTGGCCGTGTCTAGTAATGCATTGAATTTTCTCCGTTATCTTGAAAACAAACTGAAATATTAAAAAAAAATCTACAAAAACTGTTCCCTTTGATATAAGGAATAATATCGTATATTATAATGTGTAATTAGTTTTTAAGCCCATTTTTTAACAGGCTGATGTAAATATTACATGTTCTTAACAAAACCGAACCTTCAATTTGTAGATGCATGAAAGGTTAGGTTTTGTTAGGTTGGGCTTAGCTTGTTATAGAATTATATTTTTGTCAATTATATTAAATAAGAGTAGCTAAAGTGAGAATTAACTAAATTAATTTTATTTTTACCAAATAAATTATAAAATTTCTTTACATACTATGTTTTTACTGAATACTGTAGGGTTTTTTGGTATCAGTGTTCCCGGATTTGATTCAACGACTTTAACCCTTAGGTCTGTTGAGCTTCAAAACATTGGAAATAGTCACGTACAGGTCATGGCAGAAAACTCGTTTGAGCAGATATCCAAGGTTTGACCTTGTGACTTATTAATAGTCATTGAGAAGGTTAGGTAAACTGGGAATTGCCTCCGTCTCAAAACAATAGGGATGTCAAGGTCTACAGGGGCCAAATCAATTTTTGGTACTAAACACTGCTAGGTGGGTCACATTGCATAGGCCGTGTTTAATATTTAAGTTCCTGAGAATCATACTTATACTTCCTATTTTTAAGTTTAATTTGTGTGGCGGCATTCCCGAGAGGATCAAACTGTTTAATAACTCTACACTTAACTGGATAGTTGTCTTTTTACAGCTCATTCTCCTCGTCAACTGAATCAACATTGATTTTATAAGTTTATGTCATTTATTACTCTGCAGTGTTAGTTGTCTTTTAATTGGGGTAGTAATTGGTTTGTATGTTTACATATCAAGGTTATGTAAATGTAAGCTCAAATTAAATACATATGTTTAACATTAGCTGTAAAATTTTCATTGTCCAAAGAAACACTTTTACTGAATAATATGAATACAAATCAACCAAATCATAAATACAGGTCAACGAATTATAATCTGCAATTTCTCTTTGTATTTGAGATTAGAATCTATATTATAGGTTCTCCATGCTTTTCATATGCAAACAACATGTCGACAAATTAAAATGATTAAATAAATTTAAAAAAATTAACTCATTTTTATTTTTGATCAGTTTTCAAATTTGAAAAATTTGCGCACCTCTTGAATAGTTCTTCTACAATTTCAGCTTTCTAACTCATTGAGAAGTACTAAATATTCCCTGGACAGATATAAAAACATTATTAGGCTTTTATTAACATAGATTTATTCCCATTGTAATCGTGTTATAAGAAATGAAAAAAGTATCTTTCGATCTACTACTATTATCTCATAAAAATGAAGGCCTTTAGCAAATTGTATGTCATTATAAAAGTTGTTCCACGTCTAGTTATGTTTTGATTTATATAAGGCATCAATTAAACTGGCTCTCGCCCCAAGTGCTCGAACGTGGAGACGAGCCAGTAGCGGTTCTATAAATCCGAAGCTAACGATTTTTTTGAATATTATTAAAGGCGAGTATTATTTTTTTAAAGCAAAAATAAAACTCTTATAACCAATTTTAGTTATCAGCTGGTAGGCCTTAAACTATGATCTTGAAGTAATATTGTAGCTATATTTATGTTATGTTTCAGTAACACATTTCAGTAACCTTAAGAAGAAAAATAACATAAAACGTGGCGGAATGCAACTCAGAGACGTTTGAGCACATTTATTTATGTCGTTCTTCGGATATCGTAAACTTCGTCACATACTAGCATTTATAAAATAATAAACGTGGTTATAATCCACATAAGAGGAAATAATTATTCACCACATAACAATTGATGATGAATTTATGCATTATCAGTCAGAGAGAGCTGTTTACAAACACCAGAAATAAATAAGGGAGAAATATCTTGTGACTGAGCATAGCAAGCGTATTGATATCTGTCTTCTGTGGGGAACAAGCTACATGTTTAAACGTCTGTAGTTTATATTATGCAGTTAAAAAGTGTATTTACCCTGAAATTCCCTTGAAAGCACTAATCCGTTCCTGTAATACAGATGAATAATAAAGATTATGTAATTTTACTTAAGAATAATTATGTCTGGTGAAAAATAATAAGAAGAAAGCCCAGCACCAAATAAGAATTTCTTGAAAAAATGATGCCATGGTTTTCCTTATTTGTCCAAATTCATTATGCTCATTGGCTTTCTGTACATATTAAGAATTTGAAAGAGTTGCCAGAAGAAGCTTCAACAAATGGATAGCAATTTTCGGCTGTAAATCTCGTTGTTAGAAAGAAAGACCGGTCCTTCTCAGTTATTGCTATTGATCAGGCACAAGAGCAGCACAATACAGCAATAGAAGGTGAAGGTGGTGTTATTGACTGCTCCATGACCCACTTGCTAAGATGGGCAGTCACCGGTCCAGAGATCTCCAGACTTCTGAATGAGTTCAATGGTATTCCACCAAACAGCGTTTGAAACTCTCCATCATGAACAACACAAATCTTTTCAAAAGCAGATTATAGAAAATGTACAAAGACTTAGGCAACCATTCATGGAATTAGGAAATTCTTTCAATGCACGGAGCTACGACCTTATAATTATTGTGTTGCTGGAGCTGAACGTGTGGAGGATCTGAGATTTGTGGAGTCACGGGATGTTAAATTGTACAAATTATTTCTTTATGAAAGGCTGTTTGAAGGATCCTCCGTTGGTGTATGCGATTGGATGAATAAAAACAAAATACTAATATTTGCAGAGTTGGGGAAAACCCCATCATGGAATAATGGAGCAATCATTTCCCTGAAAAACTACTTCCAACTGTTTTTACGACTATTCATTGCTAGTTAAGCCCGTGATCAAAATCTAAACGACTTTTTCATTCATTAAAATCAACTATATATATTCTCCTGCACTTTTCTCGTGTAGAGAGATACTCATATCTACCAAGTCCGATCTTGTTACCATCCTTGAAAGCACAGGTTAACGACTCCTCTTTCTCATTTGGGTGTAACACCATGGTATACGATGGGGCTGCCCTGGCAAACATTATTGCCCCACGTCCATCCAAAACATTTTGTGGTTACTGTGAAAATGAGCTCAAGAAGCACCCAGAAAATTATACAACAAATATAAAAACCATGAGAATCTTGGACATTTACACCAATGACACTCTTAATAAAGGGGTTCAAAATAATAAACGTTCTAGGGAATTCGATGCCAAGTTTTTGAAAATGCCCCCTTGCCCAGATGTTAGGCGGGTTTTCTCACAATTCCTGATAATAAACCGGCTCGTTTCCTTATGCTTACTGAATATGCAGTGACAGTGGCGTGTGGTCAATTCTGGGCAAAGGGAAGCAGTGAGGCTACATTAAAGGTGGTCTGATAGACCATAGTTTAAATGGAAGCTCACACGGATCCTTCCTTCTTCTTTTTTAGACTTTAAAGTATTATTGGAAATAAAGGAAGGGGGTGACACAAAATATGAATGGAATAAAACAAAATCATTGGCGATCTTAGAAATATTACTTAATATTAAATTATATATATTAAAATAATAATTGTAATTCGAATTCACGAATTTACGATTGCAGATGTGTGTTTTTTTGTCTTGAGTTGTGGCCTGCGAATCAGTTTAATCTTTAGCATACCTTTTAATAACTGTGCAAATATTATTAATTTTACTGAATCCGGATTTATTCTACACGCTATCATCATTAATAAGGTAAGTAAGGTCAACTATATAATTTTCCAACAATCCAACACCCCGATAATTAATAAACACTTTCATAAAATTGATTATTGAAATGTCAAAGTTTATTTTTTCCTGTGCCTAAAAATGAATTGGGTCAGCCTGTTTCAATTATTTTCTTTTTTCCGTCAAAAGACCAGGACAAAAACCTATGCTTCAAAATATTAGGCCTACTTATGATTTTTGACACAGCAACCCTCCTCCTCCACTGCTGCACTTGTTGACCCACTCGTCATTTTACTATTGTAGGCAAAGAAATCAACCACTTTCCTTGGAGGATCAAACAAGCGTCAATATTCTTATAAAATAAAACTAAACTTACTGTAAAATGGTGATAAATACATTATTTTATAATATAATGTCCATAATTATATCTATAAACGATACATATTGCTAAAAACAGCATGAGAATAAGATTTTAACAGTACATTAAGTACGATTATACATCAATCACGAAAGTAAACTGAGCCAAAACTCGCTTAGGAAAACGCTGCTTCCCTTTCACCGATGAGGGCCGGACAGACCGGAAACAAACGAATGACAGAATAAAGAGCGAGACCAGCTGCCTGGTCGGTCAGTCTGAGTGAGAAAGAATTGCTTGCTCTAAGAAAGAATAGCTGCCATCTCAACCAAAATTAACAGTATCCTTGTTGGAGAGGTTTCTAACTATAATAAATTGGTTTTAACATTATTTTCCTCTTATTTTCTTTGTTCTCTTTTTAATTTTAGGGAAGCATTGCTTCCCTTGCTTCCATTGAATAAACGCCACTATGCAGTGAGTTGACTTACCACAGATTGTGACAACTGTAAGAAGCGAGTATATTATGTTCTGTTGCTGAGAAAATTTCGCTGAAGAGCTCATTTAGAAGTCAGTAGGAAGTAAATGGACGTATTATACTACGTATTTGATGTTGTGCAGCATTGTGATCCAATTGTTGGTATGTGTACCTTTGACACTGACGTGGTAATAATACTCCCCCTATCAATATCTCATTACTTCCAACTGAAAGATTTTGGTCTTAAAAATCTGTGGCTGTTCTTTAGAATCGGTAACAAACAGAGTTGCATTATTAGTCATGTCATCGGCCAAGAACTAGGTGAGCATAATTCCACAGCTCTGAGAGGTTTTCACGCATTTTCCGGGTGCGATTCTACAGCTGTCTTTTCATTTATAAGAAAGCTAGAGCTTGGAATGGTTGAATGAAATTTGACAGCATGGATGAATCATTAATAGAAATCGCATAACCTGTGGCTTACTTGGGTGAACCTTCCCACAAAAAAAACTGAACGATTATATTGTGGTTCTTTACTATAATTAATGTTCTGGAAGATATACTGATGAAACACGCAAAGTTATTTTATCATCTAAAACAGATCTTTGTATAATAGTCCACCAATAGCAGCCGTTTTCGATCAACATGTTCTGCGATCAACCTACCAAGCAGAACATCTATTGGGGGGGGGGGGGGGGGGGGGGGGGGGGAGGGGTATTGGGGGAAGGGATGTAGCCAGTCAAACACCGAACCGGACTCCTTAATAAATTAGGGGTGGAAAAAACGGTGTAGAAACTTGATTCCGAAGTGGACATCTAAGCCTGTGTAATGGCAGGCATGCAGGGTGCTGGTGAAGTGTTCCTGTAAGAAAGGCTGCACGAGTAATTGCACCTGCAAGTCGCTCAGCGCACCTTGCTCCCTATTCTGCACCCACTGTAGTCATATCCTGAAGTGACTCATCTTAATGTAGTTAACACTTATCAAAAAACTAATATTGTAGCATTGTGTGGTAATGTAAGCTTGTTTCTATTTTTTTAAACATAGCATATGCTATTTGTAAAACTCTTTTTTAATCTTCCTAAAATGTACAAGTTTGAACTGTATATATCATATTAAAACGTTCTAAGACGTTTTAGAGACAACTTAGGAGAGGTATATTTGTTACTATTATGAGATACATTTGTTATTCTTACAATTACACACAAGTACTACGTACGAAAACAATCAAGTCAACGATGTTCGTGATACACTGGTAATGATAGTGCACCGCGCTCGGCCGCTAGCGCGTTTTCAACATTTTCACAGCTCTTATCAGACCCGTTTACTTCAATAATTACAATAAAATCAAATGTATCGAAATACATTTTTACACTTTACAGTTTTATGTTAACATGAAGAGGTCGCTTTAGGTCTTTATTTTTACTGGGAAAACTTTAAATACTCACCAATCAGAAGCTATGTTTTATCTTTTTGCGGCTATAACTAAAAAAAAAAAAAAAAAGACCATATATTAAAATTAACTTTTGGACCTGTTCAGTTATTGATCTTGTGAAAGTGAGTAGGCCTATCTTTTGTTTTAAAAAGTTTTTTTTAATGTTAATGTTAATGGTTTTAGAAATAACTGACCCATGGTAAATCCCTACCACCATTATGAAAAATAGCCACCATCTTGAATCCTAAGGTCAATATTTTTGGGATCAAAAGCGCAGCATCATTTCACTAGCCACACCTACTGAAATGCAAATCGGTGGAGTTAAAACCGATAACTCCTTTCAATCGTTCAATAATCCAAACTACACGATTATGTTTTTTTTATTAGTTTTTACACCTTGACAATATTGTCTAGATTGTCAATACAGGGAACCTACAATACGAGTGTGTATGAAAATATTTCCCAACCCAACTTGTTTATTCCTTCTGTCACCCAAGTAAACGTCCACCCCCCCCCCCCCAAATTGGGGAGGAGGGGGGGCCTGTGTGGCCGCACCTTCTGAATTGCTTTCAAATGAATATTAACGTTTTAATTTTACTTTTGTTGTTGACATAACTGCTATCCCCAAATCACGGCCGGGAACAATGTCAGCTATAGTGTTGGTAATAGCTGTGTGTTTTCCCACAGCCTCTAACGATCTATCCAGGCTATATGTATAGATAGCCTGGATAATGGGAATCTCGATGAAACGTAGCTGCATTTTCGTGGAGGATAAGTGGAAAACAATTTAGCGAAAAAAAATTGACTTAGTACACCCGACCGGGATTTGAACCTCAACTTTCCCATCACTGACAAACCAGAGCCTGATATTTATTCCGCTCCGATGAGGTTTGCCAATTAGTTCTTTCGAAAGAGTTGCTCTTATATGCGTTCTCATTTCCGACTATGATTATCCAGTAAAATTGTGATTTTTACCTTCACTCTGAATGTTAATGTAATTTTCTGGTTCTGAATTCACAAAAAAAATGATCCGCCCTAATGAGCACAAAGATCCCCCTCACTTCCACCCCTAAAGTGTTTCTCACTATCTCTCCAAACAAATAGGGGTATATTTCTTTTAAATTCTACCTTACTCCTCCCTTCCCCTTTAATGTAATTAAATGTGAATAGCCAGGATGGGTAGTAAGACGAGGCGCGAATATAAAATAACGCCAATAATGATGTATTTTCTTTAAAGTCACCCTCTACATCCTTATGTCCTCTTTAATTAGTGTATGTTGCCAATAGTCTTAACACGTTTAAAACTCATTCAAAATAAATGTTACGGCGCACCGCACAGACTTTCTTTCGCTTTTATCTTAAAATAGACATTTTCAAAAAACTCGTGATATTTTTGAAACGAAATAATTGGTCTATACATTGTTGTAGAAACTCTACACCAAAAATCACGACTGAAATAATATACACTGTTACTTGATTAATCTATGGTATTAGGAACTAGGAACACTGTTACAGAAAAATTGAGAAAAGAGAAATATCTTTATCCACCAAAGAGCATAAGATTATAATTCATTTTCAAAGACTTGAATTAAAAGGTATATATATAAATATATATATGGTATGGTAAAAGGTATATATTATATATACCTTTATATATATATACCTTTATATATAAAGGTATATATTATATATACCTTTATATATATACCTTTATATATATAAAAAGGTATATATTATATATACCTTATATATATATATAAAAAGGTATATATTATATATATATATGTGTGTGTGTGTGTGTGCTTATAGCTGAGAAACTATTAGTTCTATAAAATTATAGTTCAAATAAAATATTTTTTATCTTTAGTAGTACTACAACTTTACAATGATGAGATATTTCGTATCTCAAATAGTTGGGGAGAAATGATCAAAGCTGGAAAATTCTTCCATGTAATATTCCTCAAAGTAATTTTCAAAAGAAAATGAGAATTTCCATCTTGTTTATGATGATAAAAAACAGTGTCTATATATAAAATGTAATAAAAATTGTTAGAGCGAATTTCGAAAAAATGATTTTTTTTCTTCTATTTTTGACCTTCAATAAACTACCCTAAAATTTAGGGTTCAATATCTAATTCCAAAAACCCTTGGGGAAACCTTATGAAAACCCCAGATACCTAGTTTTAGCCCAATCGGTAAAATAGTTTTGGCTCGAGACTGAGGTACAGATACACAGACAGATGGACAGACAGACAGTATTGCGAAAACCACTTTTTACTTTCTCTTGACACCTCGGAGAGAAAGTATTGTGATCGTAAAAAAAAAATTGAACTAGAGATTTTGATCAATGTCGACGTTTCCTGACTCCCTGAAACCAAAAAAGTGGTTTCCGCAATGCCGTCTGTTTGTCTGTATCTCGAGCTAGAGCTGAAACTATTTTACCGATTGGGCTAAAACTTGGTATCTGGGCCTTTCATAAGGTCCCCCCCGAGGATTTTTGGGAATTATATAACATACTAGCGGACCCGACAGACGTTGTCCTGCCCGAACGTTAGCTTTTCGTTTGGGTGGTATAATTGATTTCGATAATAAAATAAATACTCTGTGATCATCACAATTACAAATTCACAATGAACTCCAATTAGTGAGTAACACAAATATTACAAATTCAGTGTTTGTCAAGACAACATACAAAATAAAACATCTTTTCATTTTTGGCATTTCGCCCACAACTCCACAAATATCAGCTTAGGTTTTAACGGTCAATTATTGATGAACTTATAATTTTTTTAACGGTCAATTATTAATATTATATTCATTATTATAAATATTGGGGGTGGTGGTGGGGGGTGTGAAATTTTGAGGTTACATGTTCTGATATACAAAAAATTTAACACCCCCCCCCCAAAAAAAAAATTCCCCAAAAAATAAAAAAATCCTAGAGCCCGATTGCAACGCCACCTACCGGGTCCAATTGTGAATCTAAACCATCCACGGACCCGTTCAAACACACAAAAAAAATTTCATCAAAATCGGTCCAGCCGTTTAGGAGGAGTTCAGTGACATACACACGTACAGAAGAATTATATATAATAAGATAACCCTAAATTTAAGGTTAGTATACTGTAGGGCAAAAAAAGAAAAAAAATATTTTCTCAATATTCGCTCTAACGATATCTAGATATTGTTTATAATTATTAACAAGATGGCAACGCTTACATTCTCATGAAGATGACTTTGAGGGTACTTTACATTAGGGAAATTTTCTGATTTTGATAATTTCTCCGCAACTATTTGATGTACGAAATATTTTATCATTGTAAAGTTGTAGTACTACTAAAGATAAAAATCTTTTGGTTGAAATATATTTTTATAAAACTAATAATTTCTGAGCTATAAACAAATATATATACTTTTTAGTTCCGGTATTTGAAAATGAATTTGATTCTTACGTTCTTTGGTGGACAAAGATGTTTCTCTTTTCAACTTGATAGTAACAATGTTCCTAGTCCTTAATGCCATATAGTAAGTAACAGTTTATATTATTTCATTTATGATCTTTGGCGTAGTCTTTCTACAACAATGTATTTACCTATTATTTTGTTTCACACGGTACACAGTTTTTAGTAAATGTCTATTTTAAGATAAAAGCGAGAGAAAGTCTATGAGGTGCGCCGTATAATTTATTATGTAATAAAAGGGAAATGTGATCTGCTTGAAAATTAACATAGGTAAGAGTCTAAATATAAATCAAGTTGAAGATGGTTGAATATTATTCTTAAAAAATAAAACATACTCTTGAGTAGCCAATTTCGTTATAAATTGTAGGTAAAGAGATTTGCAAGTATTTACAAACGTACAGTCGAGTAACGTTTAGTAAACCACTATTTTTTTTAGCGCAGCATCTTACTACCCGTTCGGTTTATACGCTTATGGACTATATATATATGCTCATGGTTTTGGGGATGAGGAAGGTTACATTCAGAGGCGTGGAGGGAGAGTGGAAAATTATTTTGGAAAAACAACCCTTAGTACACCCGACCTAGTTTCTAACCTCCATCTCCCCGTCATCAGCAGTCTAGTCTACAGTGAGGGTGACTGACGCATTTGACTATGCTGCTACTGAAACGTAAATCACCATTAAGGTTGTGATTAGTAAGAATCACAAAGTCTCCAAATTTAAAATTGATGGGATGAAGGTAATACCTTTTCATGAACCAAAGTTAATGAAGGTACTTTGTAAAGACCCATTTAACCCCACGGATAACAAGTAGTCAAAAAATAATACTGCTAGAACATGACGTCGAATCTTGGTGAGATTTTCTCTAATTTCTGTTAGAAGAAAGTGAAATCGACATCTGAGAACATTTAACCATATTAAAAAAAAAAAGGAATGAAAATTTAAACATAACAATGTTCAATGGAAATAAACTAATGTCAACTATTCCAATTTCGTTCATATTTAGTGATAAAGTAGAAAACCACACTTTGATACGTGTAATCGTTTGAACGTGATATTGTATCTAATAATCAACATTTTGATGGTCTTATGAGGAAGTTTCAGAGAATTACTTCATTCTGTATCAAAGTGTAACATACTGTCCACAAGTCAAGCAGGTATCTACTTCTTTTATAACTTCTACTAGTGCGCTGAACAATAAGGTATCCAATTGTTTTATATCAATGTGTACTCATCAACACGCAAAGTTCTACAATTGTTTTCTCTCAAAGTGTACTCTTAACACACACAGGTCTAAACTTGTTTTCTATCAGAGTGTACTCTCAACACACAAAGTTCTAAACTTTTTTTTATCAGAGTATACTTTTAACACACAAAGGTCTAAACTTGTTTTCTATCAGAGTGTACTCTCAGCACACAAAGTTCTAAACTTTTTTTATCAGAGTGTACTCTTAACACACAAAGGTCTAAACTTGTTTTCTATTAGAGTGTACTCTCAACACACACAGGTCTAAACTTGTTTTCTATCAGAGTGTACTCTCAACACACAAAGGTCTAAACTTTTTTTTATCAGAGTGTACTCTTAACACACAAAGGTCTACACTTGTTTTCTATCAGAGTGTGTACTCTTAACACACAAAGATCTAAACTTTTTTTTATCAGAGTGTACTCTTAACACACACAGGTCTAAACTTGTTTTCTATCAGAGTGTACTCTCAACACACAGGTACCCGCCTCGGTGGCGTAGTTGGCTAACGCGCCAGTTGTGTTGAGTCAGACCACCGAGGACGGGGAGATCGGGGTTCGAATCTCGGTCGGGTGAACTGGGATGGTTTTTCCTAAATAGTTTTCCACTCTCCCTCCACGCAAATGCGGGTTTCACTTCATCTAAGTTCAACCTTCCCATTTCCTAATCCATTAGTGTAATTAGTACTTAGGCGTATAACCCGAACGGGTAGTAAGACGCGGTGCTAAAATTAATTAACACACAGGTCAAAACTTGTTTTTTTTAATCAGAGTGTACTCTTAGCACACAAAGGTCTAAACTTGTTTTCTATCAGAGTGTACTTTCTAGCCCCTCAAGAAGGTCTACAATTGTTTTCTCTCAGAGTGTACTCTCCAACACGCAAAGGTCTATTATACCTTCTTTTCTATCAGAGTTACGTACATGCTTTGATTCAGCTAAAATACACCACACGAAAAAATCTTATTAGTGATTATAATGTGAATGTACTGCTACACTTATTATACCAAGATGATTTGTATAGTTTTTTTTATTAAGGTTGCTCAAGCGAATTTGGAATTTCTTTTTAAAATTGCATTTTTGGGGCGAGGGGGGTGATGAGAGGCCGGGAGGTGGAGTAAAATCATTTCTACTTTCTTGACAGAAAAATTTTTATTCTAAAATAAATATTTTTGGGACCTTCCTTAACATTTTCAATTCTAAAATCACTTTTAACGTTGTTTATTCAAGTTTATTAAGTCTTTAGATGATTAAATCCTTAATAAATGTGATAAAATTTTAATATTGTATATTACCGGTTATGAATATATTAGAAAAGGCCTACAACAATGTTTATTTAAGAACAAAAGTTAGTTAAATCAGATAGCACAAATTATTGGTTTCCCAAACAAATTTAGAATTGTTAGTTAAAAATAATTAAAAACTGTCTTGAGCACCTTCAAGCTACCTCAAGTTTCGCTATTTAATGGTTTGTTTAACTTCTTAAGGGCATAAAGGATAGTTATATAATCATTTTATTGCATTAACTGACTCCTCCAAAAGAGATCGTATGAAGGAATAAGCGAGGTTCAAAAGATAGTTCCAACCAATTCTCTTTATTATAAAATTATTGTGTTGGTAAATTCACTGTTCAGTTCATAGCTGTGGTAGAGGACAGGTGAATCGGAAGAGTGGCTTGTAGTCAGCCTTCGAGAGGCAAGGTTAAATAATTAAGATAGCTGTGCTGTCTACCCCTCCGCGTCTGACCTTGAACCGGTCAGTGGAAGTCAGGAGGAGGAACAAGACCTTTCTCTCCCCGGAGGCGAGGCACCGACTGACCACCCAGTCGAACGAAAGGAACGTCTCTTTCCAGAGGAGAAGGAGGGGTCTCCAACTCATTGACACACATATTAATCAATACAAAATCACTATGGCTAGGTCAAGGTAGTTGAGCTGCAAACTGGATAAAGCAAAACTTTCCTCCGGAAAGTTTTATTTCTCGTTACTACGAACATCTTCCATCTCAGCCGACCTTCTAGTCGCGACTTCGCGGCTACCTCAGGCGGTGTTGCGTGAGACGCCCAAGTGAACAGAGTCACGCCAGGGTAAACTGATCTACATCAGAACGTGGCAATTGTGTGTCTCTGCAACTCGAGAAAAAACTGCTCTGTTTAAAAAAAAAAAAAAGAGGCGGTGCTCGCTTAGGGGCCACCGCCCAGATTTAGGGAAGCGTCGCCGTTCAATTACATTGTGCCTAGTAATGATAGTCGTGTAGTGTTGCGGAATAGGGGGAGGCGGGAAGGGCCAGGGGGGAGAACTTTATTGATTTTTAGGGTGACACTGTCAACCGCCGTTGACTGTGAGTTCACGATGGAAGACTTGCGAACGAAAAAATTCGCCGGATCAAAGTAAAAAAAAACACGAGTTAAAAGTAATTAAACGCGTCGGAAGTCAGGGAAATAAGTTAAAATTTAGTTGACGGTGGTCGTCGTCGTCTGCAGAGTGGCTAGCTATCAACAAGGATGTGTGGCAGGACAACATGCCCACCGCTGCCTCACTCAGCCGGTCGCGACGCGCTGTAAAAATGGCAGCATTTCGTGGCTTTTCGCAGGATAATTTTTGCAGAAGGCCTAAGAAGAAAAATAGTTGACATTATTGTCACAACTCCCCGCACACAAACGGCCCTCGTGAGAGGCAAGAAAGGTGGGCGTTCGGTTTATACAATAAAATAATTCAATATCTATTTATAAAAGTGAGTTCGGGAAAGAAAAATGGTGTATGATATCGGAAGTACTACGAGTTGTTTTTAGCGGGGTTTAATTATCGCGTTTACAACACATGTCTTAGAAGTGTAATATTCAATCGAAATAGATAAAATATAAATACAATTTACTTGATTTGCTTTAAGTAAAGAATTTAATTACATTTTGCAGTAATTTATTTTATATTTACTTTATTAATAAATGTTTTGTGTTGATTAAAAAAATCATCCGGTGTCAAGTTGATAACTGAAAAAATAGTAAATTCTAAATAAAATTGTAATTGATTAATTTAATCCGTAAAATATTATAATGTAATATAAAATATTATATTTAAAATTCAATTTTGATTGTTGATAAAAAAAAAGTACAAAATTTAGCTCGCTTGACTCGGGTGGTGTTTACTTGCTGCGTTTCTTGAGAAGTTATTTAGAAAAGAGGAATATCTAACCAGTGGTACTGAATTTTTACAGAATGAAGGAGAAATGTTGTGATAAAACGGAAATGCTTAACTGTAACAAGTTATTTTGTTTTGTGTATATTTTTTCAAACGATTGTGTTAATTTGTGCTTCGATCTAGGCGAGAACTTAAAGTGCTCGTGGAGTTATGCGTCTAGTAAAGCAGAGTACAAAAACATTCAATTTTCGCGTATTCTGACACTGACAGAATGAGACAAGGGCGCGGAGGTCAACGAAACAAGAAATGTAAATTATTATTTATTGTTTATGGTGGCAAACCACAACATACACATAAGTTCTAGTTAGTACAGTAATATTATGAGAGTAATGCTACTACTGTACAATCTCTCATATAACTTTTTGTCTAACCTAACCTATTTGGAAGACAAAAGTGTGCTCATTTTAAAGCTATTAGAATCTTTTACAATTATTATTTGTATTGATTAGTTATTTCGTAAAATGAAGAAACGAGTGTCACTCAACAATTGATAATAATAAAATGCACATATTTAAGTAAAACATTAACAGCAAAGCCCCAATGGCTTCATTTTCAAATAGGGTTAACACTTTATTGAAGATAACTATTATATAATAAATATTTTATCTTTTATTCTTACTCATATCCCAAGTGTTTAAAAAAACTAGTTTTGCTAGAATTATTGATAAAATATGTAGCCTACAGTTCTGAGTAGCTTAAGATTTAGGCTACAATTGTTTACTATTCTAATAGAAAAATATTTTCGTTTAAAGTAATATATTACATAAATTTAAAATAGGCCTTTTAGAATGTTTTGAGAGCTTCTTATTTGTATAAGATTGACATTTATTAAGTCAAACAAAACTAGCAAATTTGTAACTTAGATTATATAACTTATTTTATTTTATTAATACATAGCCTATTTTATGAGTAAATTTAACAACGTAATAGGCTATTAACAGAAGCCTGTTTCAACCTCTGACAAGAAAAACTTAAATTTCTAAATGAAGACCAATTTACAGTTTTAAAAGGGAATACATTCATAAGATTATTTTAGTAAACAAAAAGTTTTTCTTTACCTACATAAACTCATAATATTTTTTCATATTGTCTGAGCAGATATTCACAGTTGACCTAGCCTATATTATTTATTTACAAAAAATAGTTTAGTGTAGGGTTTTGTTTTCAAAATAATGTCATAAGGTGGTTTGTCGAAGGTAAATTCTGTTCAACCTTATGTTTTTGTTCAGCATTTACCACACACTATTTTTTTCAATTCATTTTAATAAACTTAAGTTATTCCAATTCCAAGCTACAAGTTAAATTGTAATGCAAATACTATAAATTAGAATATTTAAACATATGCAGTATGTTGCATGGTTTATGTAGACTTATTAAACATGAACAAAATGTTAAAGGTTCTGGTAAACTTGTTTCTTTTTTAAATATACATTAATGAAGCCGAATGAAAAATATCGTTAGGCCTACAGCTTAGTCTACTGCCTTTAAGAAAGTATTTGAACCTTTTGCAAGTCTCTTTACCTGTAATTTTGTTTTTGTCAAAAACTAAGTTGTACATCCACTGGTTCAATGTTTATAACATACTGATATTAGGATATTAGAGATAATGAAAATTTATGTATGGTACATTTAATTTAAATTTATTTGTGAGAAATTGAATAGGACTTATTTGAATGTTGGTCAACTGACACTAATGTTGGTTTCAGGCTGTAGAGGTCGTGGAGTACCACCAATCACGCTGCCAGCCACACTGGAGGACCCTGCTGCCACCTGGAAGGGACCGCCCCCTGGATCGGAGGCTCAGAACTTTCCTCCCAACTCAGGCCAGAACTTCTCTGGGCCGCCGGCGGGCTTCCAGGGGCAATCTCCTTTCCAGGGCCCCCCAGCTGGGGCAGGTTCCCCAGCGGGGCTCCACCCTATGCGGGGCCCCCGCCAGGCTCCGGAACCCCCCAATACACGGCCTCTCCTGCGCCCTCAGGTTCGTCCACCCCCGGACCAGGGCCGCCTCAATCCGTTGGCAATGCCGGCTTCCCCCCACCCCCCAACAATGGGCCACCTTACAATGGGCCCGGACCTGGTCCGTTTGGCTCTCCCTCAGGGGGTGGACCTCAATTCGTCGGTCGACCTGGATCTTCAGGACCTCCTTTTGTTGGAGGTCCTCCTGGAGGAGGCAACCCTCACTTCCCTTCGCCAGGGCAGCCGTTTGGAGGTCCCCAGTACGGCATCCCTCCTGGCTCACCGTTTGGCCATGGACCGGGCCACCCCATGTCTGGACCGATGCCTGGCCACGGCATGATGCCTGGTCAAATACCCGGCCCTAACCCTGTGGACAGGATAGACCAGGGGTAAGTGTTAACCACCAATATATTTATATAAATAATATTGTTATAATACTGTTGAGTAGAATGATGTTTTTATTAATAAAATGATAAAACAAAATTACTGTGAAAGCAAACATCAAACCTAGACTTAGTACCTACAACTCACCCATTCGCTCTTATCACAACTGGTTATTTAAACATACTAAAAAGACTCAACAAAATCTTAATTATTTGATTCTGGTTAAAATAACTTTATAACTTCTTATTTTTATGGTTAAAATTACTAATTTTTTAGAAAGTATGAATATGAACATTTGTGTGTCCAATCATTGATTATATGTAATATTCTAATAGCAGGCCTTTTACCTTCTTCATTCAGTGTGACTGAAAATACAGCTTAATTAAAATTCTATTAATCAGAGTACCTAGCCAAATTAATCTATGGAAAACCTAGAATTATATCAAGAAATTTAAAATTATCAGGGAAATGCCAGAGAATTTTTAATTGGTCAAAGAAAGTATATTTCATATTTTGATTTGGAGGCAAAATGTCTTTATAGCTCTTTCTTGTCGAACAATTTCTAATCTTGAGGTTATTTATTTTTTAGAGTGCATTTTAAAAATAATTCCTTAGCTTAAAACAATTAAGAGTACCTACCCATTTTAATTCTTTTATCTTCTTATCTACTTAGACCTGGAGTTTATTAAAGAAGAATTCCTGAATTTTCTTTCTTTGTGATTTGTGGCTACTTTGTTAAAATTTGCACATTTGAATGATATATGTGGATTTTATTTTATTTATAGTGTTACTATATAGTAAAATGGTTTCCAAAACATGTAGTAGGCCTATTTATATATTCTTTTATACATTAGCTTTGCAGCTATTTTTTGATAAATTTTTTTTAGTAGTGCTACCGAGTTATTGTTTTCAGATGTCAATTTTTCTAAATATATTGGTGCTTAGGAATTTTGTTTGGAAAAGTCAAAACTTTGGAAACAAGCTTTCTAAACAATCAAAAATTTATTACATTTTATCATGGTATAATCAAGTGTCTTTGTAATAAAAAAATAACTACCTAGCATAGTCTATTAGGATATTGCTATGTCTAGATGAATTATTTGAGGGGAAGGTCTTTAACAATAGTTTGCATAGCTAGGCCTAGCTAGACCTTATCTTATAGCTAAACTTACTTGAACACTCTTATAATAAGATTCCTCTAAACCACTGTTTCTCAAAATGTGGTTCTTGGATAACTGGTGGTCCGCATAATCCCAGGAAGCTTAGTAATAAAAGTAAATCAAATAATGTTAAGGATCTGCGAAGCTTCATTAATATTGATTTGAAATTTATATTATTCAATAACTCAATCAAACCAAACTAGAAAAAAAATATCAAAAAGGTTTGAAGCTGTTGCAAATCCCAAAATGTGCCTAAAATATTATGTTAACATACTAATTTTATTTAATAACAATCCTTTTGAGGTAAAGTAAATGCTTATTAATGTATCTTAAATCATATTGAGCAGAAAATAATCTTCACTTTTGGTTTTTTACCATAAAACCTTTATATAGCCTATAATCACACATTTGGATAATACATAACAAAACTGTGTTAGCTTTGAGGACTAAAGATATATATTGAAGTAGTTTATAATCACGACAACAGATCTTTACTTCATAAACTTTGACAAGATGAATTATTGTTGCATGCACATGTTGAAGAACTTACACTTATAAATGATAACTTATAATACTAAGGTCCAAAACTAATATATGCCCTATTTAAGCGAGGTTTTAAGCTATTAGCTGAAAAACATATTCTTGCAGAGCAAAATAAAGGATACACCGTACAAACTTTCTCGGACCTCTTTTATCTTAAAATATACATTTACTAAAAACTCATAAGATTTGTGAAATGAAATAATAGGTCTATACATTGTTGTAGAAACACTATAACAAAAATCGTGAATGAAATAATATACACTGTTACCTACTCTATGCCATTAGGAACTAGGAACCCCGTTACAGAAAAATTGGGAAAAGAGAAATATCTTTGTCCTCCAAAGAGTATAAGAATCAGATTCATTTTCAAAGACCTGAATTAAAAGTATATACCATACTAGTTGAAATAGCTCAGAAACTATTGGTTATATAAAAATATATTTCAAATAAAAGATTTTTATCTTTAGTAGTACTACAACTTTACAATGATAAGATATTTCCTATCTCAAAAAGTTGTGGAGAAATGATCAAATTTTGAAAACTCCCCCATGTAGAGTACATTCAAAGTCATTTTCATGAGAAAATGAGAATTTCCATCTTGTTTAATGATAATTAAAATAAAAGTAATGTAGCATTTAAAGAAAGCACACTGGATTTAATGTATACGGGTACAAACATTTATTTAAAAGTAACTAAAGCTAATAGCAAACAAACATATAATGTAGGCCTACTGTACATATGTAAAATGAATATACAGTCAAAATAATTACTGCGTCAAGCAAATAAGGATTCTCACATTGAAAAAATGTGTCAGGTGTACACTTATGTGTTCTCTTTATGGACTGCAATTAAACAAAGTCGGCGCAGGTATCTAAGGCTGATAAAGGACTGCCTTTATTGCCTTCCTGCATAAAATACCATATAAATTCAGTAATACATTTTCTGTCATTTTGAGTTAGTCACTCTCTTCAGTATATAATCATCATCATTTTCTTGGTCTTCTAATCTCTGAGTGTGTTGTCGAAATTTATTTAGTAATAGTTCCTCATAATCTTAATTTTCATGTTGGCATTGAAGGTGATCATCAACTCGATTAATACCGCAACATACAAAAAAAATGCAACACAACCAACCTACAGCATGCCTTCATGATAACTGACTCTGATGCAGCCACATGGGGCCAGTTTCATAGTTAGACTTAGTAAATGGCCCCATGATCTCTGTTTTGAGCTGAGTGCCATCGACACACAATTTGTTGTTCATTTATCCGGGAAGATAAAATTTAACAAATCCTGCAATTATGTTGTTTGGATTGTGGATTAATGTGTATTTTGAGGATGCCATCTTTCTATCATGAAGCACACAGCACCCTACCATTACACATTAGCGTAAGTGCGTATAACCCGAACGGGTAGTAAGACGCGGTGCTAATAATAATAATAATCTTCCTTCTAAAGATACCTTTGTCGACAAATTAAAACCTAGTGCAAGTAGTTTGGAAACTTGGGGCACGCGAGAAGATTTTTATGCCTTCATTGCACACTGTGCTTTCAAAGTTGTTTTAATAACCTTATAAAATATATAAATAATTTTAATTTCTTGCAAACTTATTACTAGTCTCTTAGCATTTTCACAAATTTATTAATTTTGTCTCTTGTGAAGTAATAATAAATAACATTTAATTTCTCTAAAGTTATTTTTCATGCGATAATAATGTTTTAGAAATGTTGCCCAAATAGATTTTACCAAACGTTTCAACTTTGATGTTCTCTATCCTTGTAAAATATGTTTTACAATAACACATAATGATACATAATTATTATAATATAATTAGATTATCAGAGTGTCTACCATTCGGTAAAATCAGGGAAAACTGGAATTAGCCGGGGATTTGAAGTGGTCAGGGAAAAAACGGGAATGAGTCGGGAATTTGGTAAATTACAAAAAATATCCGGGAAAATGTTCTCTTACTCAAAATATGAAATCATTAAATCAGTAAACTACAATGTGATTCAAACTCTCTTTCTTTTTTTGTAGCTGTGTAGGCTAATATATTTTATAATTTATCTAATTCCTAGTATAGACTATGTTAATACGAATAAAAAACTTTGTATTTAAATTTAAAACTTAATATCATCCATAAAAAAGATTGACAAAAATCTTGGGGGGAGGGATAGAAGGGTGAATTTTAGGAAATGATCAGGGAAAATCGGGGGAAAAAATCAAGAATTTAATTGGTCAACTTGAGTAGACACCATGTTTATGTAATGTAATAGTAATTATGATGTATAATAATAATAATTAATAATGATTATGAAATAGTTCATCAGTCCATTTTGCTACTCAATATCCCTACGAGCAATCCCTATGGGCATTCAAAAGCTGAAGATTATCATAAATTTGGCATGCGATCTCAAAAAGGTTGGCCAACCTTGGCCCAGTAATGTTACTAACTTCAACCTAACAGAAGCCAGCTAAAGCGGTGAACTTTTACCGAGTAGTGAAAAAAATGTACCCTCCTTTTCGATGCCTGTTACCATTATACTCTTTATGCACCTGCGCGTTGCGAATACAGCTGCGACATTCTGGAGAGCTTAGAAATCTTGAACTGCTGATAATGGAGGGTGTAAATGTGGCACCTTTCAAATATGAATAAGTTTCTCTACCTTACTCATAGTTTAATGATTTAAAGTGGATACTTTACAATCATAATATAATGATTAATAACATTAGGATTTCAATAGTTTTTTAACAACACTAATAGTAAAAATAATATATTAAATATTTTTTTAAACTATTTGTTTTTTGTTACAAAATGACACCCCTTGACTGATGATACCGGTGCAGACCATCCCCCTTTACCCCCGTTTTCACATTGTAACTCCCCACCCCTTGCTATGCCACTGCCTCAACCTATACATCCATAATAATTAACCTACATAATCTGAAAATTGAAAAATGACACCTGGACACAGGAATCGAACCCGTGTCCAGGTGTCATTTTTAAATTTTCAGAATATCATATCTAGATGGAGTAATTCCCACTAAATGCATAAATAAAAGCTTTGGCTATTTAATTCCTAACCTACATAGGCCATGCATTTTGTTCTTACCATACAAATGTGCATATAAAATAATCAAGTAGGCCATTTGACTTAAAGAAAATACCAAGACTTATATTTCATGAGAAAATATTTTATCTTAGTAATATTGTATCTTAATAATATTCTACTTTATTAAAAACTGGGATGAATATTATTTTAAAGGTCTTCACTTTATTAACAAACTACTTACTATATTATATAGGTGTACATTGTCAATTTTTAAACCCTTATAAAATTAAATCTTTTAATCAAGTCTCCTTAAAGAATGAAATTAAAATATTTTAACCCATACCCTTGGACACACAAACTAAACATCATTCTCTCCCAGTCTGGTTTTCTCGACACCTTTAGGTTTGAAGCTCGGTAAGGTGCACTGAGGGGGATTTTTCCATAAATTGTTTATTACCTTCCCTCCACACAAATACATGTACATTTACTCAAAATTCTACTTTCTTCATCCTTAACCTCTTAGTGTGATTAAATATGGATAGCCTGGATGGGTGGTAAGAGACACAGAAGAAAACTTTATAAAAAATTTCAGACATAAAATACATAATGAGTTAGTAAAATGTAAATAGAACTGAGACCACAAGAAGTGTGTAGCGACAGAGACTGTTATTTGTGGTGGATAAAAATTGGGTTCCGTCAAATAAAAAAGTTGTGTTTCATTACAAAAAGTTGTTAGATAAAAAGGTTAAACCCTGAGTTGTGGTTAGTAAAATGATTCGATTTTGGTAAATAATAAGATATATTTCAGTGCAAAAAAAGGGTAGATAATTTCTTCTGTGGGGTAGAGGGAGTGGTAAAATGGTGAAAAATTGACTCAAAATTTGTATGTTTTTAACCATTCCTGTAGGCCTACTAGAAATACTCTTTTTTTTTTGTCACCGCGTCTTACTACCTGTTTGGGCTATAGGCATAGAACTACTCAAATAACAATATATACATAAGAAAAATAGCCTTTTATAATATCCCATTTTTATTAATTTCATAATGAAGGCCTAACTTATTACAATACTTTTTTTTAAATTCTGCTTGAACACCAAGGCCTGCATGGTAAATAACACTCTCACTTGTCCTGAATTGTTTTATAGAACAAAAAGTTTATAAATTTTTATCATCATGTCTCATGTCAATCACCAAAATACAAAGAAAGCGATACTTCCAAATTTTCAATTTTAAAGTTAGTGCGCTTATCTGACAATTTTGGAATATGCCGAAAATGCACATTCACTGTCAACATTAGATACTCATATAATGTTGATGTGAAACTCTTTGTGGTATTCTTTCACTACACACAATATGTCCAAAATGGTAGCTCTTTTATTATTGCTCTGCATATTTCACTTGTTCCTGCATTGCAGGATATCCTCTCTCAAAATTAACTTCAGAGCAGCATTTCCAAAATAATATTTCCAGGCAGATTGGAAGGGTAAATAATCAATTGATTTGGCGCACTTGAGCGAGCATAAAAAATGTACCAATTAAAAAAAAAATGTTTTGGATGGGTCTGACTGATGAAATGAATTCAGTTTTATAAGGCATTGCCTTCTTAAAGATTGAAACTGACTAATGACATAAGCTTGTTTTAGATTTGGAAGAATTTTCATTTTTTACCGTGTTTTAACTCTGTAATGCATGTCTGAAATCAGCTTACTTTGTAATTCTGTTAATTTACCATATAACTTATGACTAAAGGCATTAGTAGAACCTTAAAAATTCCACCATTTCAGTATTCATTAAAAATTGTACTCGTTTTGGTGGCTGAATGTTCTAAAGCATCCCCTAAATGACTTTCTACTCTCCCTCCATGTAAATATTGGTAAACTTGCTCTAAATTCAACCTTCCTCATCCTTAACACATTAGCTTTATTAATACATAGAAGTATAACCCGAATGGGTAGTAAGACACAGTGCTAAAATAATAATAAAAAAAATTAAAATGTGGCTTAGCATTCAATCAACATAAGGGCTATTTTGTCATTTGACATATCCAGGAAGTACTTAAATGCTGGTACCACCTCCTCCAATGTGGAAAAATATTCCTTCAGATCAACGGTTCTCAAACTGAGATAAGCGGGCACCTTTCAGGGGGTACGCGGGTAGCTCTCAAGGGAAAGTTGGCAAAATAACAGGAGACTAACGGAAACCCTAATTGTTGGCAGTTACCCTTATCTGGTTATTTTCACCACTCTTTTGCCCATATTTGCTCTATGCTGGAGACCGATTTCTGAGAATTTTCAACCCTCTGCTTGACACCTTACACATTAGCAGTTTATTGTAGCTTTCTCAACAACATATCACTGTGAGAGTGGTTTTTAATCAGTGGTGTACCTAAAGAATAAGTACCGCAGTAGGCTAAATTTGGAGCCAGACCATTGCTTGAAAGTTTCAAGTTTCTGGTTGTCCAAACCAGATACACAAAGTTGTGCCAAGCCATGCAGTCACACCCCTCGCACTGAAAAACTTTGGGATTCATAATATATCAGCTTCAGAATTACAATTAAAATTTTGATTTAAAAATATTGTGTTTATGTTTACTTTTTTCTTTATTTTTGAACAAATTTGTGAAGAAAATGTATAAAACTTTTCACACTAAAATTAGTTTTTTTTAAACTGATCATAACGATTCTCAATAAGAGATAATGTTAAGGCTATAACAGTAGGATTATTTCTAACTAGCTTTGTCATATTTGAAATATTTTGATTACAGATATTTTCTCCCGGTAGATTAAATAGAGTATTAATTTAATTTAACATGTGATCATGTTTTTAAAAACCTGACATTTGGAAATTTTTATCTTGGGGGTGAGGGTGGGGGGTACATTAAACTTTGACATGGCCAAGGGGTACAATCTAAAAAAAAGTTTGAGAAATGCTGCTCTAGATCTACCAAATATTCACAAAGTTATACTATTGAACAATACTAAGAGCTCTCTCTAAAACTCAGCTTTGAAATAGCTTAAGAGACTTTTCAATATCACTATATTTTTCATTCATAAATGCTAGATAGTTAAGTTTTCTCTTTCATGTGTTCAGAAATGAAACCTTTTCTTTAGCTACACACTCAATTAGCTCTGGCAAATCCATTGGCCAGTAATTTTGAACTAAATTAAGTTTGTGGTCCCTGCACTGTATACGCGGTAGATCATTGCATAGAAGAATTTTTAAAGAAGCCACACATCCTGTAATAAAACCTGCACTTTCTGTCACTGCACCAACAAACAGGCTTTGCTTTGAATCAGCACGCAATGTTTTCAATAAAATAACAAAAACATATTGTTATTTTCTATCTGTTGTTTCATCACAATCTTGACTTTAGTTTACTTCCGGTACCCAAACATTTATTATAGTTTCTGCCTTAGTGACGTCTCCTCTACCTTAAACCAAATTGTAAGCATACGGTACTAATTTTTGAGAGAACAAATACCATTTTGTTTGACAAACTTAGTCTACATTCATTTACTAGGCTATTTCATTAGTTACACTTAAAGATAAACATCTTAAAACTGTACCAAAATTAAACATTCCTATTTCACCTAATCTAATTTTTTTTAAAGAGTTAGTAAATAATCAAAATTGTCAAAAAAGGAACACTTTTGACAAACTTAACCCATTTTCTGGAAATAAAATCAGAAAATGATGGAAAATAATAGGCCCTAATTTGCTCCAAATTTTTAAAAAATAAAGGAAAGAAAAAAAATGTTCAAAAGGGTTTACTTTTTACTTATTTGTACATCCAACAACGCATAGAATAATGATCAAGCTTCTCGCTATAAATATTGGCTTCAATAATTGTTTTAGGTTGTGTCTATAATGAAACTCTGCAGTCATCTTTTACTTTTTTAGATTTTGTTAGTGTATTTTCAAGGGTCTCTTTTAATTGATGTTTCAGAAAAATGGCTTTTCTTATGCAGGGATTGTCACAATGCTTAGCACACACATATGTCTTTTCTAAGTCAGTCAACACACAGTTTACACATTATAATTTTTTGAACTTAACATATGAATGCCATCTTTTGAACATTTGCGCTCTTTCAATAATATTTAAAACTGTATGTATTTATTGATCAATCCTAAGGAACCACCTCCTCAACATAGGAGGTCTTCTTGCAAGATGATCCTATCATTTGAGGAGGATGAATCTGTAAAAAAAAATATATCCTTGGGCCACTTAGACCCTTACAATTATTTTGGGGAAAAAACACAAAATAGTGACCTGTGAAATTAGGGTTCTTTGAGTACTCAGGTTTCGTATTTTGAGCCGAACTCGTCATTAAAGCTCAGGATTAAGATTGAAAGTTTTGTAGGCTTGTCATTTGCAAGCTTCCTCTTCATGTACATACAAATCCGTTTTAAAACGCAATATTAAATATAGGCTATTTAATTTAGATTATCAGTTTCATATATAACTCATTTGGTACATAACTTAAAAAATGGTTAAAATAGTATATCAAATTTCATGTTGATAACCTAATAAAGGTCTAAAACTATTTTCAGTGAGTAGACTAATTCATTATTTTTGTCCATTTTGAGTTATCCTCAATTGAAGTTGTATTGCCATGACAAGGTAATGAAAATAAAAATAGCTAAGTAGATCACTAAATACTTGAATTATCATTATTTTTACTGTTTTTACATGACCCCTTTTTAAAATTATTATTTCAGTTTAATTAAAAATTTAGCATTGAAAATACTTGATCATTGTTGATCAACATTGCAATAAATATTTTACCAAACTTACTGCATTTAAATAAAATAAACATTTTTTATTTATATTGTCTACCTACAAGAAGAATTATTTTAACCATCCTATTTTTAATTTTAAAGTATGAACATTAACTTTTATAAGCATGATAAATTGAATTAAAATAAATTTTGTAATAAGATAATTTCTAAGGAAAGCCTATCAAGGTGCATGTACAACTGTGCATATAGGAATGGAATTTGAACCAAAAAGTGATCCTGTATGATTATTACACTAAGGACTAGTGAACAAAATATGAAACATTTCAGATTTCTAACTGCTTGTTTGTTTGTTTGTAAGCTTAAGTTTTCTTATAGGATGATTAAAGCTGCAGAGGTGTATTTTGAGGAAATATTCAGCTCATTGAAAAGTCAATTTTATTATTTTTTTAAAAAATTTGTTACTAGGGCACCTAAAGACATGAGTGTTGAAACCATTTTGTTTGAATCAAAAACCAATATTTCTATTTTCTAAACAGTTTTTTTTTCAAAATATTTATTATTATAAAAATGAATGTCATTCTTATTTAAGAATATGCGTTGTTTTAATATATTTTTAAAATCTCACATTTTAAAGATGTGATATTTACATTTTATGTTTGTTTTTATGGTTGACATTAAACATATACTATTTTACTTTTAAAATAATCATATTTTAACATTTTAAAATTCATGTATATACTTAAAATCTGGCGCTGTTTGAAATACTCAAATCGAATGAAAAAAACCCAAGCTCGCTGACCCCTATTAAAAACATTACAAAAATTTATCAGAGTCAACAGAATTCTATCCCAACAAAATTGGTTCAAGTTTGTCTCAAAAGCCAGAGTTAACGTCTGTGTTTTCCTCTAAAGAGCCAATTTCAAACTATTGAAAAAACCAAGAAAAAAAATCAAATATATTTCTTTTTCGACAATTTTGTTAATACCATGTGTGCATTTTTCTTCTGTTTCATCTAAAAATTAAGTTATCTCACATGATATAGTAAAAGTATGTTTATAATCACATACATTACTGGTCTATTTTGAGTTGTTTTGATGACAAAACAAATCGTACAAGGTAACCAGAATAGCGTACTTCAATAAAAAATAATAGCTCTGTAATAAAGTTAACACCTTTCACTTCAATTACAACTGTAGCAAACTATTGTAAGTAAGTTCCAAATCTCGAATTTAAATCTTGAAAAAAAAATGATGAATATAAAATATGTAAATAGAAACAGTAACTAAATGTTAATATTTTATTGCTATATTGCATTCATTATAACATCCATTCATTCATTTAAATGTTAAATCAATGATCTGGGGTCTGTTTATTGATTTTCCTTTAGTTATGTTGAGGCTGAATCACCTATGGTAGGTAGTATTAGAGTTAAAACAAATTCCAACAAAATATTTTGAATTAAAAAAAAAATCTCGAATATGATATTTTTCTCAGATCCTCAAATCTCGAATGTTCTTAAGGATTCTAGGATCCCATTCCTACTTATAATAATTTAATATTAACCTAATTACATACTTAACAAGAAGTGTAGAAAGATAATTTTTCTAGGGGATGTGGGTTTTACTTTATATACATATAGGTGGGGGATTTATATGTGTTGCACAGTTTTATAGTTAACAACACATGTATTTGAATCATTTTCTCAAACCCACTAACTCGTTTAATTCCAAGAAATGACCTTTGTTCTCCGAATGCATACTCAGATCTAGGCTACCAAAAACAAGCTGTTATTTGAAAATTTTTACAAAGCTAGTTTTACAATAGGAGGTTATACAGAACGCATCTCGGTCATGTTGTGAATATTAAAATAATAACTAATTAATATTTGGTTAGTTAGTGGCATATAAAATAAATAGTAAATTTTAAAATGTCTAACTTAGAAAAGTTCTTTATACATATATGTGGGTCCCTCATTATGAGGGGTCCATCAATTTTTGAGGGGTGAAGGGGTCGGGGTCTGGACTCCTGACTCCACTTTTCTACACCTATGACACTTAATGTTGTTTCTAAAACCAAAACTTACTCTTTGAGGCTATTCTTTCTTTCAAAGTTTCTTGTAGTAATTTTTTTTGAACGTACTGTATCAACATCAAAAACCTTGATTACTACATTCTATAATTTAAATAAATGTCTTAAAAATGTAAAAAACAAACACATTCTCGATTATGTTTTATAGGAAATGTTGTGGTTCTAAAAGGAGAGAAACATAAATCTAACTTTTCTCAAACATTATAAAATATTATACTAAACAGGATCACAACAGAAAATGTTAAGATAATTGAGGATTGACTTAGTGATTTTGCAGCTTCAAAATTGCCATTTTGATAGAAATACTGTTATAAAGACTGTTCTCTTAATTAAGGAGACCATTTCTCTTCGAAATTAAACTTAAAAGCCCAGGGCTAGTTTTGTCCTCGATTTGTTAAAAATAAAGCAATGGAATCAGAAATTTGAATGGATTTAATACAAATTTTTATCAAGGCAGTTGCTAAAAAGTTTTAAGGTAAAATTGGGTGACAAGGCACTATCAATAACCAGGGACGAGTATTTCTTACTTATTTTGAATTTTTTATTTTAATATCTGTCCAGAGGGTAGTTCACTTCTTTCATGTACAGTATTCTATCACCTTTATATACATCCCTTCATTTCATAAACAGAATTTACTAACACTATCCAATAACATGATTATAAGGAACATTACTATGGCTATAAGATGTGTTATTTACCATTCAAATGGAAACTATCATATCCGATTCGTACCAGTAAATATAGAGTGACTGTCCCCGAAAATGCCGAGAAAAAATGGTACCTTTTAAAAACCTATAAATGGGGATGTGTTGACGAATCACCCTGTGCTCGCCAATGACTCCTCCGGTGAAACGAGAGCGTAGTCGGGCATGCGCAGTTGCCAGGGAAGCCTACCAGCCATTCAAGATCCGCTTCTTAGCAGCGGGAAACTCCGCAGGAGGCGAGTTGTGTGTACGATGCTCCCCACAGCTCATCAAATACCGTTTATTACAATGTTATTGTACCTTCTGGTTGACCAAGGTCGTCAACGCGCACGAGTTGCACTTCGATGGTACCCTTGGGAGGGTCGTCGCGTGGTGGGCTCGACTCTTGGGAGGCCGGGTTTCGATCTAGGTCCGCTGCACCTGATTTTGAAGGGCATCTTTTTCAACAGGACTGTACTTAGGGGAGGGTCTTTTGGGGGTTACAAACCATCCTTCCGAAAACATTAATCACAATTTTCTTTTTATTTATTCTAATCTAATAGTTGTTTGGAGACTTAATACAATTCATAACACCTACAACCCCAGTTATGTTAAATAAAACAACCTTAAATTACTTCAAGAGGGATTAAGTGCTAACAATATTACCTTGTGTCTCTTGTTTGGGACTTAACTACGAGCCGCTACAGACACATCTCCCCCCCCCGATCTTCTATGAACCATGGTGGCCTTAGATGAGAAACTTTTTAGATGAAGAGAAAAAGTTGTCATTAAATTTCAGGACATCCTTGACAGGTGTTTAAGAACTCTTGAAATTGCCATGTGAAGAAAATTCTACTGGAGAGATATATATTTAAAAAAAAAGTTTTCATGATCAAAACTTCAAGAATTCTGACCTTTTATCGCGGCCCCTACACTATCACTTAAAAAAAAAAGCACCTAATTTTTGAATGTCTAAAGATGAAGAATGCAAATTGCGTTTGTCATGGTTTTCATTTATCTATAGATTCCAGAGCTATTAAATAGTGTTAGATCCTAGTCACAATGATACATACGTTTATAAGGAAGGGAATGAAGAGATAGGTTGGAGTACCTTCACACTAGGCTATGTAGTCAGATAAGATTACCTTCACACTAGGCTGTGTATTCAGATAAGAGTACCTTCACACTAGGCTGTGTATTCAGATAAGAGTACCTTCACACTAGGCCGTGTATTCAGATAAGAGTACCTTCACACTAGGCTGTGTATTCAGATAAGAGTACCTTCACACTAGGCCGTGTATTCAGATAAGAGTACCTTCACACTAGGCTGTGTAGTCAGATAAGAGTACCTTCACACTAGGCTGTGTAGTCAGATAAGAGTACCTTCACACTAGGCTATGTAGTCAGATAAGATTACCTTCACACTAGGCTGTGTAGTCAGATAAGAGTACCTTCATACTAGGCTGTGTAGTCAGATAAGAGTACCTTCACACTAGGCTGTGTAGTCAGATAAGAGTACCTTCACACTAGGCTATGTAGTCAGATAAGATTACCTTCACACTAGGCTGTGTATTCAGATAAGAGTACCTTCACACTAGGCTGTGTAGTCAGATAAGAGTACCTTCACACTAGGCTGTGTAGTCAGATAAGAGTACCTTCACACTAGGCTATGTAGTCAGATAAGATTACCTTCACACTAGGCTGTGTATTCAGATAAGAGTACCTTCACACTAGGCTGTGTATTCAGATAAGAGTACCTTCACACTAGGCCGTGTATTCAGATAAGAGTACCTTCACACTAGGCTGTGTATTCAGATAAGAGTACCTTCACACTAGGCCGTGTATTCAGATAAGAATACCTTCACAATAAGCTGTGTATTCAGATAAGAGTACCTTCACAATAAGCTGTGTATTCAGATAAGAGTACCTTCACAATAAGCTGTGTATTCAGATAAGAGTACCTTCACAATAAGCTGTGTATTCAGATAAGAGTACCTTCACACTAGGCTGTGTAGTCAGATAAGAGTACCTTCATACTAGGATGTGTAGTCAGATAAGAGTACCTTCACACTAGACCGTGTATTCAGATAAGAGTACCTTCACAATAAGCTGTGTATTCACCCTAAGGGTGAGATGCGTTGCAGACAATTAGAAATCCCTCATTATTTAAGAAGTTGTTCAATATTTCTTGGCAAAAATAAATAAAGTCGTGTTTTGATAGTCACAACAGAAAATTGTAAGACAATTGGGATTTTTTTAAGTCTTTTAATTAAATTATTACACTTCTTTTAAATAAACACCTTAAACTTTTAACTGGTTACAACTTTCGCCAGTATTTTGGTGAAAACAATTTAAAAACATCAAACCACTTAATAAATAATCCGGGATTTCTAAATTATCTTCAACATTTCTCTGTGCTCTCCCAAACATCACCATAAATACAACTGCGATAACTACCCCAGTAGAACAACTTCCGCCATTAAAACAACCGTCTCAACAGATCTCGGATCAGAGTCCACTAGAACCCAATTTGACTCGTTCGAGTACATTCGCGTCGTTGCGAAATGTCTTCCAACCCTCATAGATGGCTAGAGATGCAACACGGAGAATTTTCCCTTTGTTGTTTCGGAAAATTTTACTTTTTCTGGATAAAAACCTATTTAAATTGGACGAATGCAATGATGTTTCCCAAGTTTAAAAGTTTACACTTAGTTCAATTTATCATAAGGACGGATTAAATAGCAAAGCTACTATATTTAATAATTACGGTTATAGCCGCATCTAAATATCATATTCTTTTAATTGAAAAATGACACCTAGAAACAGGAATTGAACCGTGGGCCTTTGACTTAGTACGCCAATGCTCTAACCAATGAGCTATCCAGGAATAGTCCCGTGCCCATTCGTATTTTAAGGCAGAGCCTGTGATAGACGTGCGAAAGTCGTCAGCTACATATGTGTGATATATTAAGATCACGAGCTATGAGATAAGGCAGACGCCACCTTCGACTCGGTGGACAATGACCTTGGACACGGGACGATTCCTGGATAGCTCAGTGGTCAGAGCATTAGCATACTAAGCCAAAGGTCCCCGGGTTCGATTCTCGTGTCCAGGTGTCATTTTTCAATTTAAAGAATATTATCCTAAGGGCGTTAACACCAGAAACATTATTCTAATGAGTTGTACATCTATTCCACTTCTCTTCTCATACTCACGTATAGACTACAGCGCTTGGTGGTTGAATGTGTAACTAACGTTGGATCTGCTCTGGACCAGATATGTTAATACTTCAATTTTATTAAACATTCCCTTTCCCTTGGATTCAATGATCTGAAAATTCTATACCGAAAAATGTTGGTTTCCACTATTTTATTTTCAGTACTATATACCCATCACTAGGAGAAAATTAACATAATTTTAAGGTTGGCTTTAGCATTTGCTAACAACGTTCTTCCCCCCGCCAAGCGAATTTCTATGAGCAAGAGTGAAAGGGCCTACTAATTTTGCCGAAAAATGTATTTTCACATACCTTCTAGAGGTCTTTTACATGGCATAATCGACATGGGACCGATGGCCTTAATTCCCCTCCGAAGAAAGTTGTGCTACGGATTTTATCGCTCAAAAACAATCCGTCGACCCCGCCTGGGTTTGAACCCACAAACATCGGGTCCCGAGGCAAACACACCGAGGTCGACTACATCTGATTTATCTTTGTGGTTTTTCCTGTTCACTTTCCACTTCCTCTGAAATATTTTCCCTCATCCTTAAATCTTAGATTAGATATTTATAATCGTTTTATTGACCATAGTAATTAAAAATAAGCCCTCGCCGAGGCTTGATCTAAGTTTCATAAGGGCTGTATTTAAAAGCCACAAGGCCTTAATGTTTTGTTTTTTTTGGCATTGTGTGTCACTGCTCGTCCTAACTATCCGGATATCTACACTAAAGGCGTAGAGGGTTAAGAAGCTATGATTCAAAGGTGTATCCGCATTCGCTTAGAGAAAGAGCGGTAAATAAAGAACAACACACCACCGGAATTAGATTCCTTACCTCCCGCTATAGGCAAACCAGACGTCCGCGTGTCCACCGAGGCGGGTCTGTTGTATTGAACTAGTGAGTTTTAAGGGGTAAACCGAATTGAGATTAAATTCACCTTTTGTAAATTACCCGAATCTTGAGAATCGCCCTCAGCTATAAATAGTTCTGTTATATTTCTCCCCCATTTCCTCTCCTCCATTAATTATCTCGAATACCCGATTTGGTGGCCTTATAATCTAATGCGCTACTCTCGTGTTGGACTAGACTGCCGAATAAGGGGAGATCAGGGTTCGATTCCGGTCGGGTGCACTGAGGGTGGTTTCCCCTAAATGGTTTTTCACTATCCCTTCACGCAAATGCGGGTGCATTTCTTCTAAATTTATTCTTCCAAATCCATGACTCATTAGTGTAAAATTAGTACATAGGCTTATAACCTGAACAGGTAGTAAGACGCGGTCCTAAAAAAATGAGAAAGAGTTTAACTCAAATGGGAAGTGAATACATAGTATATTTTTTCATTCATTTTTTTTTTACTGAAAGCTAGTGGACGCGGTACCCTAAGTAATTATTTTTTGTATTAAAAGCACTTAATAAGATATTCTAATTTAATAAAAATCAAGAACAAATCACATTTTCAGTAGGAACTATCAACTATGGCACTTTGACCTGTCTATTCTTTATTATCTGTCAGCTGCGAATCAACACTTGGACAACCATTGCTCTATACTTTTTTAAATAAAACATTTCAGATTTGCCTTTAATTCTTTTTTTTTTAGTTTATATATTTTGTTGTCATTATTATTTTTACTATCGGTTATTAAAAGTTACTTTAGGAAATTGTATTATTAATATTAATGTTCCGACATTTGACGGGGAAAAAAATATATTATATCTTATATACAATTTAATAAGACCATTTCTGATGATTTAATCTACGATAAAACGGCAGTACTGATTTTAACAATCTGTACAATTATTCTTTGTTTACATCATGCATCACCATGGAAATCCTGACTGATTGAATAGCAGTAAATAAAATATTTCTCTTTGTATTTATTTAATTTTCTAAAGTTGCGTATTCACTTGAGCATTCGTTCGTGCGCGTTCGGTTCGTTCGGAGTAAAATGCTCAAATGAATACCTGTCCGAGGACACGCGCCGAACGCTATCGAACAACTGTCGGTTTTTTGGGAAAGCTCAAAGGAAGTCGGTTGTTGGCCTTTGCTCAGTGAATACGTGTTTTCGCACCTGTTTGGACCGTTCGGAGTGTTTGCTGCGATGGAATGGGCCTCGGAAGGAATATTTGAGGTTCTGCGAGCTTGCAAATGAGTCACATGTTGCTAAAAAAAAAAGTAACGTTAGTGCCAAACTCTATCTTTCACTGGTATTGCTTTACAGAACTTTGTGTCCTTCTTCGCAATTTTATGGCCGACAAGGTTGAACTAAAATCGCAAAGTCTTGAGATGACATTCGGTTGAAATTTCGGAAATATCCTACGTCCAATCCCCTTAAAAGTTCTGTATTTTGCCGCCTACAAAACTACCTCTTTATCCGCATTTTCCTTTCCCTCTTTTTATTCTTTTTAGTCAATGCACACAGCACAAAGAAAGAACCTGCTGCCACTAACAAATCTATATTGAGACTGAGCTCCAGTTGTCCTGTTCGTGGCAAAATTGTCGGGAACAAGCCGAGCCGGTCCTAATGCTCGGAGTATTCGGACGAATCATTTGTTCGAGCTTATTCGAGGTGTTCGGCTTGTTCTGTTCGTTCGAAGTAAAATGCTCAAGTGAATACGCACCTTAAGAAACCCTTGTTCCGCCCCCCCCCCCCCCACCCCACAAAACTGTTGGGGCTGAGATAAACCTAGAGAGGAATCGTTTTAAGGTTCTTGTTGTCGTGTGAAGGGGAACATTATATTATGTTCTGTTTAGAATTAAACACCAAATGCTTAAACTCTCTGTAAAGTTGATAGTAGCGTTTAACGAGTAAACCTTCAACTATAAAGTCGAGTGAGGCCTTATTCTCTAGAATTATTGCCAGTAAAAAGTGTAAGATACATTTGAGCACGATACCATGCAGTTATTGCTGCAACGATCTACAAGCATGCTTCGTGTTTTCTATTCGTCAAGAACTACCCGTGTATTTACACTAATGGGGTAGGAACGAGAAAGGTGGAATTAGTGGGAAGCCATATAGTGAAAACTACTTCAATAAATGCCGCTGGGGTTCGAACCCTGACCTTGTATTAAGAGGGAGAAAACAAAAAGGAAAATCTGCTCTCAACACACCAAGTCAGGATTTGAACCGTGACCCTCCACGTGAACGACGATGGATTATGAAATGCAATGTTGGTCTGATGCCTTGGACCGCTGTGGTTTTCCCCTGGCGTTATAAACACTTTATATGATAATGCAACGTTGTAATATTATTTTCTTGGTTTATTACTGGTCCCAGGGAACCAAAACAACAACGTTTAAAAAATTTATCACGTCGACTGTACAGATATTTTGATAAAAAAAAAAGAAAGGCTCTAATATTGTAATCATGATTCTATAGCACTGTGAGTCGTAAGCAGATTATTGGTGAATCGAGAAAAGTTTTTGAAATGTGAAAAATTTCGTAATTATTTGAAAATAGAAACTCAAGAAAAAAAATGTAAAAGGGTAAAAATCAAAACAAAAACAAAAAAATTAAAAGCGGTAAAAAATAAGGTGCACAATATATACGGGCATGGGTTTCAGTTTTAATGTTTGTCTCTGTGGTGTTGACGTCTATGACGTCATCTACATCTAAAACAAGCGCACTCATTTCGCATACGACTCATTGAGAAATAGATACTTTATTTTGAAAAATTTATTACTATAATACATTAAAAAAGTATTAAAAATAATCAAACTTTAAACTATTCTTCACCCCACCCACACCTATGTCCATCGTAGCTAGGTGGATGTTGAAAGTGTGTCTTACATATTGGGCCGCGGTTCTAAAACGTTACCGCTATAGCAGATATTACCGTACCCCTGTTTTCTACGGATTTTAATAATCTTGTAAATTTGGCATACTTTGAAAATATCTCGAAATAAATGTAATGGAGATATACCATGATGCCCAACTTCTCGTTCATGAGAGGTCTGACTGGGGTAACTTTTAGGGTTATTTAGCTTATAAAGTTTTTTATGTGATTATTAGGATTATATGGGAATTTTTCTATAAAAAAAAAGATTAATGAATATCAACACATAGGCTGCAAATCATTGTAATTACGGCACTGTCCGTATGAACCTTTAATTTAATTTAAATTAGTTTGAAAAAATGACATCTGGGTACGGGAATCGAACTCTGGACGTTTGACTTAGCGCGTTAATGTTCTACCACTGAGCTATCCAGTATTCGAGACATGCTCAGGGTAAATCTTCACTCAGATCTTAAGGCTGAGTCTTATTATTAATGTTGTGTGGAAAACCTTTAGAAATTTTGTGTGTGCTTTATTATCAAATTTTATTGAAAACAATTTATCTTCCAAGTATATCCTTTTTTTTTAATGTAAGCAATCGGTAAAAATAGGAAAAAAAAAACATGTTTTCAAAAATATCGTGACTTTTTACTTGGTCGTGTTTTGTATTTAACCTTGAGTACTGATGAGCCTCCTCGTCTTTAGCTCTCCCTGCGGTCCCCCTCCCCCCGGTCGGTTTGTTGTTCTCGCGTTGGACCGCGGGTAACGGGAACGATATCGTCGTCCTTCCCTGGAGCCGATGTAATCGGCTAGACCATTCCTAGTAGTTTCCCGCAATGTCCAGTTTGACGCATCCAAGTGGAACCCCGTGACCTTTACACAGTAATCCAGGGTACATACCCCCCCCCGGACCATCCATACAAACGGAACCTTGACCTACAATAACGAATGTGTGGAGTGAGAAGAATAACATAAATGGTTCTTGCTCCTTTACAAAAAATTTGAGATATTAACCCAAATCTCGTAAGATGTGTGAAATAAAATAATTTAAGTTATATTGTTGCAGAAACACGGGATAAAGAGAATCAAATTCTACCAAATAGCATATATGAAATAATATACACTGTTACAAACACATATTTAGAAAAGAGGAATATCTCTGTTCACCAAAAATCACAACAGTCAAATTTCCATTTCCCAGAACATAATTTAAAATAAAAATAAATGGTACGGCACACCGCATAGACTTTCTCTCTCTTTCTATAAACTCGTAAGATTTCTGAACGGAATAATGTACATTGTATCATCACCACTCCACATAAGAACACGCATAAAATAATATACAATGATATAGAATCAATGAGAAAAGAGTCGCATCTTTGTCCACCTAAGAGCATTTCAAACAGTTTAATGTCTTCCACAAGGGTCAACACTTCGTATTAAAATTTCGATTTCTGGTTAAAATTTTTACATTTTATAAGGTGTTGCAGATCTTCAAGTCATCGCATTGATATTTAATTAATCATTTATACATTTTGACCAATAAAAAATGTAAATATTGACTATTGAGTCTAAAATGGAGATAGATCATTGCTATGCAAACATTTCTCCTAAGAGATTTAAGGAAAAATAACATACTTTTTTTAGATACTTACTTATATTTAATTACTCTATGGCATTGGAGAATTATTGCGTTAAGACTTAAGTAGTATACGTTTACAACTAAAGCTCACAAAATTGTATTAATATATTTGCAAATATCTCAGAAACTGCAGCTTTTATAAAAATATATGTCAAATAAAAGTTTTTTATTTCTGATAGTCCTACAATTTTGCAATGATAAGTTGTTTAGTTTCTCCAATAGTTGTGGAGATACGGAAATTAACGCTTCTGTAAAGTACCCTAAAAATCATTTTCATAGGAAAATTAAAATAGCCAGTTTATTTATAATCTTAATCAACGCCTAGATACGAATTTTAATCAAAATCGTTTGAGTAGATTTTGAGAAAACTAAATTTTTCTCTTTTCGCCCTTCAGTAAACTACCCTTCATTTTAAGTTTTTATAGACACACAGACAGACGGCATTGCAAAGACTATTTTTTAGGGTTCGGGGGTTCATGAGATGTCGACATCCATCAACATTACAGGTTAGTTTTTTTTTACGGTCGAAATACTTAAACTTTAATGTCCAAAAAGTTAAAAAAATTCATATAATTGCGTATAGATTGAAAGTTATTGATTTTATAAAAATATGTTTCGGATAAAATATCTGTATTATAAATATATATACATATTTGTAATGCTAAGTAATTTCATATCTCAAATAGTTTCGGAGCTATTTAAAAAAATGTTAATTGACGCATCAGACCGGAGCCCTTAAAGCCATTTTGCCGAAATATTGAGGGTAGCCATTATGTTTGGAATATTTATTAATGTTTATAAATGAAATTTAATCAAAATCGTTGGAGCCGATTTTGAGAAAATCGACTTTTTCTCTTTTTGCCCTTCAGTAAACTACCCTTAATTTTAAGTTTTAATAGACACACAGACAGACGGCATTGCAAAGACTATTTTTTAGGGTTCGGGGGGTCATGAGACGTCGAAATCCATCAACATTTCAGGTTAGTTTTTTTTACGATTGCAATACTTAAGCTTTAATGTCCAAAAAGCTAGAAATATATATATAATTGCGTATAGATTAAAAATTATTGATTTTATAAAAATATGTTTCGAATAAAATATTTGTATTATAAATATATATACATATTTGTAATGCTAAGTAATTTCATATCTCAAATAGTTTCGGAGCTATTATAAAAAATGTTAATTTACGCATCAGACCGGAGCCCTTAAAGCGATTTTGCCGAAATATTGAGAGTAGCCATTTTGTTTGGAATATTTATTAATGTTCATAAATGAAATTTAATCAAAATCGTTAGAGCCGATTTTGAGAAAATCGACTTTTTCTGTTTTTTCCCTTCAGTAAACTACCCTTAATTTTAGGGGTAGATGTCCAATTCCAAAAACCCCTCGGGGCAACCCTATGAAAACCCAAGATATCAAGTTTCAGCTCAATCGGTAAAATAGTTTAGGCTCTAGTTGGAGGTACAGACAGATAGACAGACAGACGGAAATTCAAAAACAACTTTTTCGGATTCAGGAAGTCATGAAACGTCAAAATTCATCAAAATCTCGAGTTCGATTTTTTTGACGATCACCATACTTTCTCTACCTGTAAGATAGAGAGAAAGTAAAAATATATTCATTATAGCTCAAACTATTGGTTTTATGAAAATATATTTCGAATAAAAGATCTTTATTTTTATTACTACTACAACTTTACAGTGACAAGTTATTTCGTATCTCAATTAGTTGCAGAGATATGATCAAAATGGAAAATTTTCGGGAAAATGTGAATTGCCATTTAGATTCTTATAGCCTATTAAACAGTGTCTAGATAAGAAATGTAATGTTCCAGCAGTAATACATGATGTATGGAAGGTAATGAATGATACATGGTGTAATGTATGGAAGGTAAGATATGTTCCAGCAGTAATACATGGTGTATGGAAGGTAATAAATAATACAGGGTGTGATGTATGGAAGGTAAGATATGTTCCAGCAGTAATACATGATGTATGGAAGGTAATGAATGATACATGGTGTAATGTATGGAAGGTAATGAATGATACATGGTGTAATGTGTGGAAGGTAATGAATGATACATGGTGTAATGTATGGAAGGTAAGATATGTTCCAGCAGTAATACATGATGTATGGAAGGTAATGAATGATACATGGTGTATGGAAGGTAACGTCTCATGAGGGAGGGTATAGCGTGTGTCCTGCCCACGGGTATGTTAGAAGAGCGGCAAAGCAGGCAGGCAACAGCGAGCGAGAAATAGCACCCAACCCAACGCACAGCAAACCCAAGGTTTTTCTAATAATTACATCCAGTTGCCATGACAACGCTTCGCTAGCTGGGAGTCGGTGCTCACCCGATCGGTATTAGTATACTGTACATTCTCTTCCAAAATATCAACGGAATGGAATGTACTTGAAAAGTAACATATTCCCCCATCAATTATTATTATTGTTATTAGCACCGCATCTTACTACCAGTTCAGTTTATACCACTTACGCTAATGTGTAATGGTAGGGTGATTGTGAGATGAAATGGAGGACCTACAGTTTAACGTGGAATCCGAACCACGGTGGAGGCCTGGCATTCCTCACATTCACAAGTTGTGATTAATACACGTCTTGTCAAAGGCGAAGAAAGTGTTTGGCAATCAGATAAATCTCTGCCAGGACCGAGGATTGAACCCCGGGCCCCCAGCACTGAAGTTTGACACTTTACCCCTAGACCGCCCCCCATCAATTGTCTACATCATATTTCATCTTTCAATTTTATATTCTATTAATTCAGCTATTCAAGCTTTCACACGTAAAATCAGCGCTGTTGACAAGAATGTCGGGGTTTTACACCCGGCCAGGTGTATGAGGGGTAACTTTTTACATGTCACTTTTTACTTTAACGCTATATTACAGGTAGAGAAAGTATTGTGATCGTCAAAAAATCGAACTCGATATTTTGATGAATTTCGACGTTTCATGACCCCCGAGTCCGAAAAAGTGGTTTTTGAATTTCCGTCTGTCTGTCCGTCCGTCTGTACCTCGGACTATTTTACTGATCGGGCTAAAACTTGGTATCTAGGGTTTTGATTGGGTTGCCTCGAGGTTTTTTTGGAATTGGATATCTAATCCTAAAATTAAGGGTAGCTTACTGAAGGCTGAAAAGAGAAAAAAAAAATCGATTTTCTAGAAATCGGCTATAACGATTTTGATTAAATTTTGTTTATAATCATTGATCAATACTATACACAAAATGGCTACGCTCATTTTCCCGGCAAAATGACTTTAAGGGTTCCGGTCTGATGCGTAAATTCTCTCTTTTTTTAATCATTTTTGAGATATAAAATTACTTATCATTGCAAATATGTAGGTCTAGCTATAATACAAATATACTATCTTAAACATATTTTTATAAAACCAATAATTTTCAAGCTAAACGCAAATATATATTTATTTTAACTTTTCGAACACAAAGTAAAGTATTGCGACCGTCAAGAAAAATCTAACTCGAAATGTCGATGGATGTCAACGTTTCATGACCCCCGAACCCTAAAATTAATAGTAGTTTAATAAAGGGCGAAAAGAGAAAAAATCAATTTTCTCAAAATCGGCTCTAACGATTTTGATTAAAATTTGTATCTAGGCGTTTATTAAGATTATAAACAAAATGGCTATTTTCATTTTCCTATGAAAATGACTTTTAGGGTACTTTACAAAAGCGGAAATTTGCGTTTCTCCGCAACTCTTTGAGATACTAAATAACTTATCGTTGCAAAATTGTAGTACCATTAAAAATAAAAAAACTTTTATTTGAAATATATCTTTATAAAACCAATAGTTTTGGAGATATTTGCAAATATATTAATACAATTTTGTGAGCTTTAGTTGTAGAGAGATACTACTTAAGCTTTAACGCAATAATTCCATAGAGTAAGTAGATAAGTAAATCTCTCAAAAAGTTAATGTTCTGGTTTCTTTAACCTCTTAGGGAAAATATTTGTACAGCAATGATCTATCTCCGTTATTTAAGACTCATTAGTTAATATTTACCTTTTTATTGGTCTAAATTTATAACGGAAGAATTTAATAAAAATGTGATAACCTTAAGATGTGCAACCCCTAATAAATGTCTAAAGTTTTAACCCGAAGTCGAAATTTTAATACGAAGTATTGACCCTTGAGGACCCAATATTGATCTTCTTTTTTTGGTCCAAATATACTAGTGATAACTTTAATTCTTTAAATAGAAAATAATAAAATTTAAACATAAAATATTTAACATAAGTATAACGCAATTTTTTCTTGGGTTTGCTAGTGTATATTATTTCGTTTCACATATATTAAGAGTTTTGAGTAAATATCTCCAATTTTAAACAATCGAATGAGAAAGTCCGTTTGGAGTTCCGTGCCATTTATTTATCACTTTAATTTTCCCATCATCTCTGTATGCTCAAACAGTTTAGTTAATTTAAACTACCCTCTCTATCTATCCCTTAAATTAAGGAGCTTCTTTAGCACCGCGTCTTACTAACCGTCCAGGTTATATGCTTATATACTAATTACAATAATAATTTTAGGGACTTGGATTAAGGGACTTGAACCCCTATTTGCATGGAGGGAGAATGGTAAACCATTTTGGAAAATACCCGACCGAAGTTCTAATCTCGATCTCCCGTCATCGCAAGTCTAGTCTACTGCGAGAGTAACGCCTTAGATCATACGGCCACCGAAGTGGGTTAAGGCGTTATTAACTTGATAACTAAATGTATTACTTAAACTCTTTAACTAATTCAAACCTGCAATGGTAGGCACTTGGGCTAAGTGTCAATTTAGTTTGTCGATGATGGGGATGTCGGGGTTCGAATCACAACCAGGTGTAACTAACTGCGCATTCCTTATCCCTCTCCCATTAATTAAATAAATATGTAATTATCTTTGTTGGGTGGTAAGACATCGGATGGGCGGGGAAAACAAATAAAAAAAGCTTAACATATTCCAAACCTTTTAATGACATCAGACACTTCATTGTTAAGGTATCACAACTGTTTTCAGAGTAGTGCGAAAATTAAACGAAGTCATTAATAATTCTTCTGTTGGTCGAGTAAATAATTATTTAAAGTGTATTTTTTAATTGTATCTGTGCACACATCAGTGGCAGTACTTTGTAGGTCTGAGTTAAAATCTTTATATGGGAAAAGTCAAGTCGAATTTAAATACTGCCACAAATCTTTTCTTTCAACCAAGCCTACCGGTTGGTTTCGAGTTCCCGGGCAGAAAATTACAACTTTAATTTTAATTAAATTAAAATGCGCAATAGAGTTAAAGACACCAAATAAATAGACTTCTTCTCGACGTTACATTAGTGCCGCTGGCGGCTAGTACTGGATTGGTAGGTCGAGGCTCGATTCTCGACCGGGTGCACTGAGGATTCGCTTTTTTTTACATTTGATCAATCACATTTTCCCACCACCTTCGCTAATATGGTTCTTCTTCCTTAAAGTTACCCACTAACACGTGTGTTTAAGGCATTAATTATATAAACAAGCACTCACCAAGTTCTTCGAGACGTTAGTGTGGAGGTCCGAAGCTTGAATCCCAGGTAGTACCTTTCTCTGCTAATTGATATGGGCCCTGCATTATGTTCTGGTGTGTATAATCAAACTTTCAGTCGACTCCTTACCGGTCTTCCATTTAGAACTGGTCTACAATCTAATCGGGATACGATGGTAGGTTTAGTTAGAACATACACAAAATAAATGTAAACCATATTATTGTATAGGCATTGATATTATCTGTCAATTTAAGTGACGGCTGCTGGAAATATTGTTTTGAAGTACGTACAAATAGATGAAAGTAGTTTTAGTAATTTTTGTAACACAAATATTTATAGGAGGACTCCAGTAGGAACTTCAGCTATTACGTTTGATAATAGCATCTTAACCTGCCAATACATTAATACTAATATTAATACAGTAAAATGTAATCCATTCTGACCACAAAAATATGTTTGTATTTTGTAAACCTTTTCCTAGAAAGGCAATCGCACTAATTATAAAAGTATCGGTACATTTTTGATTTTGACATTTATTATTTTATGTATTCTATTATAAAAATGTTTGTATTTGATTATTTGAATATTAAAGAAGAATAAAACATCTCTATTTCAAAATAATCTCTACAAGTACATAAAATAACTTCTCATTAATTATTTTACTAAACTATTTTGCTGTAATATGCTTAATACTTTTCTTTATTTAGCTGTAAGAGCTAGGCCCAAAGTGTAACTCGGACGGTTCTTTGCAAGGGTTAGTTAAAAATTGTTCATGATTATTTCTACACCGCGTCTTACTACCCGTTCAGAATATCATCCTGGAACATATCAATACATGACACCATGTGTCGTATTTAATTACACCTTTGGAAAAGGGACTAGGAAGCTAGAATCTATAGAAAACGCACTCACATTCGCGTGAAGGTAGAGGGAGAAGCCATTTAGAAAAAAGCATCCTCAGTACACCCCGCCAGGATACGAATCTCGTCACCGACAAAACAGACAAGCTTGATGCTTTAGTCGACGTGTCATCGATGCGGGTAGGACTTAGCTAGTTTGCAATTCGTTTGCTGATTTGATTTATACACTTAAGAACATGTTAAATACTCCACTAGGCCGCACCTGTGAGCACGTGGACAAAGGCGTTAGTTTCGTGTAGTTTGGTTTACTGGTGGTGGGTAGGTCAGGGCTCGATTCCCGGCTGAGTTTATTCAGGCGGTTTCACCCTAAATTGCTTCCCCACTCTCCCTTCACGAAAATTCTGGTAAATTTATTTAACACACTCTCTTCCTTACCTAATTAATATAATTAAGTCCTGGTCTGTTAGTAAGACGCGGAACATAAAAAACAACGTCGAGACAGGATATGAATATGATACGGCCACGAGAAATGTGGGCGTATTATAATAAATTTTTCGCTCCTTGTGAGGGAGGGGGGGGGGCTAGCAAAAAAAAAGTTTTTTTGAGAGAGAGGAAGATCTCCCCGGTCAATGTTTGAAAGTTCAATGCCTCTAGAAGCCGTTTAAAGTGGTCCTCGACTCAAAATATTTTGAAAATTAGACTACTATAAAAATACAATTGGGTCATTCCATATCAAGTGGTCCAACACTGGTTGCTTGACTATTTTTAAAAAAATTGATTTTTTCTTCTCAATTACCTTAACATGTTGGTAGTTCAAAATGACTATTTTTTTATTTTTATTGTTTTTGGTTTTCACATAGTGACCATATTTGTTTTACAAGGTGCTACATTTTTTGCAATTTTAAGGGTTTACGGAAACGCAAATATCTCAGCCTCTGTTTGTTCAATCAACATGAAAGGAAAATCATTTTGTTTGGAAAGTAAAGTGCTACAAGTTTGTTTATGGATAATTTTAACCTAAACTCAATTCTAAAGGGTGAAATTTCTAAATAAGTTCTAGCTTTTTTTAAAAAAAACTCCGGTTTTCAGGGGGAATTATTTTCATTAAGGGAAAGAGTCAACAAGCTACAATTTTTTATACAAGCAGACATAAACTATTTGTCCTCTCATACCAAGTTTCAAACCTGAGAAATTATCCTCTTTTTTATAAAAAAAACTCAAATTTTTGGAAATTTGAAAAAATTGCAAATTTCAGAGCTTAATATCTCAGGTGGGGGACGAGATAAAAATATGAAACTTTGTGCCATAATAGTAATATATAATAGTATCATATACAAAAAATTTGAAGTTTGAGAATTGACCACAAGCCGAGATATTTAAAGAACAACATGAGGAGAAAAACTCATGTTTCAAAGGGTGTATGTATAGTATTTAAATCAATTAATATGTTATTTCATTGTATGCTCATGTAAAAAAAACTACTAGTCTAAGATTACAGAACTATTCTATATTAAAACTAAAGTATTAAAGCAATATATAGAAAATTCTAATGTGTATATCACAGAACAAAGACAGAACTAAGAGTATGAGTCAGAGGTTGTTTGTTTTACTAATAGAATAAAGGGGAGCATGAGTCAGAGCTGACAGAATTGTTCAGAAGTTCTGAGTGAGAGTATCAGAGCAGAGAATAAAGGAATAAAGGTTGTTTTTGTGTGATACATGTTTTTTTAGTAGATATTATAATGTATTAATATATTAATGAGTGTAATTTTTAATTTACTAATTTTGAAATAGAAGTGTAGTGTATCTATTTAATTATTTGATTCATTCTAACTCATTGTGTCATAGTGGAATATCTACAACAAGATTTTATCCAAATATTTTAGTCATCATTAAAATATATCTTGCATCTTAAAAAAATGGAATGTAGTGTGGGTGAATTTTTTGGAGAAGAGTGTCATAAGTGTGTGTATGGACCAATATCTAATGATATCAAAATTTTGTGAGTTTAGGCCTAAATGGTGTGTAATTGCTGGCGCATCAGGGACACACTCTGTTTGTGTGTGTTTATACCACCAAAATATTAAATTAATGATAGATGGTGCAAAATTAAATGTGGACTACAAAGATCTTCTTATGATGCTTGTCTGTGACCTAAACCATTCTGAGTGCATGCTAAGCCAATGTACCGACTGCCCAGGTGAAGATTTCCTACTGGAATGGCTGTTCCAAGAACAAGAGACAAAAGAATACCCTGACAACATAAGCTACAAACAATGGGTCACAACTGACCGAGCCGAGATGATTTCAGTCATAAAACCAAGAAAAGAATTTTTTGAATCCTTAGCAGAAAAACTCAGTTCTCTAAAGGAACACCACTATGTATCCAAAGTAGTCAAGTTTTCTTAAGGACAAGAAAAAGAGCCTGCTGATACAGAATGCATTGTTTTAGCTGATTTTTCTGAAAACTTTTCTTTTGTAATCCAAGACGAAATACAAAGTTTTCATTGGGTGAAAAAATAAGCCACTGTTCACCTCTTTGTTTACTATCATAAAGAAAGTAATCAAAGTGAATTGAAGAGCAGAAGTTTTTGTGTCATCAGTAACCACCTTACGCACAATACCATCACAGTTCATGTTTTCCAAAAGCATTTGATAAGTGATATCAAGACTACTGCCCCATCAGTGAAGAAGATATTATATTTCAGCGACGGATCTTCTAGTCAGTACTAAAATAAGAAGAACTTTCTCAATCTATGTCACCATGATAAAGACTTTGGCCTTCAAGCAGAGTGGCACTTTTTTGCTACCAGCCATGGGAAAAATGCTTGTGATGGGGTAGGAGGGACTACAAAAAGAGAAGTGACCAAGAGGGGCCTTCAGATGACAGCCAATAATCAAATATTAACTCCAGAGGATATGTTTCAATTTTGTGATAAAAACCTTCTTGGCATTAAGTATACCTATGTTGCAAGTGAAGAAGTGGCTAAAAATGGAGTTGAATTGGAAAAGCGATTTGAAAACTGCTTGCCAAATCCTAAAACTCGATCATACCACAGATATATTCCTATAAATGACACCACCGTAAGATGTTACCACACTTCAATTTTTGAATACTTTGAGGAAATAAAATTATCAAAAGCTTCTTCGTTCTTACTCCCAAAAAAATAGACATAGTTGCGTGAGTAAATGAAGGGTAATGATATCTTGGGGTTATTGAGGAAGTGAGCATCGGATATAATTACTTCAAAATTCATTAATACGAGCCAGCAGGACCAAGAATTTCTTTTAAGATTTCAAGAGATGTCTAAACCTGTGTACCTGTGCAAAGAATTTTTAATTAAGATCATGGCAATGGAACTTTCAATTGTGACTGGTCGTACGCACATCAGCTCTAAATTGTGCGAAAAAATATCTCAGCTCTCTGCCAAACACCAAACTTAGTTTGTTAATAAGGTAATAGTTTTTAATTTTTATTTTAGGTAGAATAATAAGCACCTATGGATTTATGTGCTTGAAATATATTTTACACATAAAAACATGTTTAATACAAATAAAATTTAATCTAGTAGAGATACTGTACACAAACGTATTAATGTGTGCAGGTTTTTTCTTCTAATTTTGTCTTTTCAATATCTCAGCTTGTAGTAAATTCTCAAACTCAAATTTTTTTGTGTATAATACTATTATATATTACTATTATGGACCAAAGTTTCAGATTTTTAACTCATCCCCCACCAGAGATATTAATCTCTAAAAATTGCAATTTTTTCAAATTTCCGAAAATTTGAATTATTTTTTTTAAAAATCGGGTCAATTCTCAGGTTTTAAACTTGGTGTGTGAGAACATGTAGTTTATGTCTGCCCGTATAAAAAATTGTAGCTTGTTGACTCTTTCCCTTAGTGAAAATATTTCCCCCTGAAAACTGGATTTTCTTTTAAAAAAAGCTAGAATTTTAGGCAAAAATTTCACCCTTTAAAATTGAGTTTAGGTCAAAATGCTACATACATAAACTTGTAGCCCTTTACTTTCCAAACAAAATTATTTTTCACTCATGTAGATTGATCAAACAGAGGCCGAGATATTTTTGTTTCTGTAAACCCTTAAAATTGCAAAAAATGTAGCGTCTTTTAAAACAAATATGGCCATTATGCGAAAACCAAAAACAATAAAAATAAAATAATAGTCATTTTGAACTACCAACATGTAAGGGTAATTTAGAAAAAAAAATTAGATTTTTAAAAAATGGTCGAGCAACCATTTATTTATTTTCTGGACCACTTCATATGGACTGACCCAATTGGCATGGTACTCCCCCAGAAATACTGTAGTTTTAAATGTCTATGCCCTTAGCAGATACTGTGGATGAATTCTTCTCCCGCTGTAATCCACCACGAAGCACCTAGTAACTCTCTATAGCTCTGATGAGGGCTCTCCCCCCCCCCCCCCTCCTAGGCCGATCAAAGCGTCGAATAAAATGGAAACGTGGATGGTTAAAAAATAATACAAAAAACTATAGAACAAATATTTATGACACTGGTATATGTATGTAGACCGCGTCTTAAATACCCGCTAGGACAAGTTGCATATTTATACTAATTGGGTAGGGTTGGGGGTAAGTTAGAATGTTTAGGAAATGTACCCGCATTTCCTTAGAGGGGGATTGGGAAACAGTTTAGGAAGAAGAAAAATCCTCGTTACTCCCGCACAGGTTTCGCAACCCGATCTTCCCGTCACCGGCACACCAGATCAGTGCGAGGTTGACGCTTTATCCTGCGCGTCCACCGATGCGAGGGTTCTTGTTACATAGGTACAGGGAAAAGGATTTTTTGTTTACAATGAACATAAGATTGTTTTAACACTGATATTCTCTATTCCGTCCCCCTTTTCTCTCTGGCCATGAATGCCGACAGCGAGAAGCCAGTTTTAGCTTCAGCCCAGACATACACTCGGTCGTCTACTTGGTGAACTCGCAGCTATTTACGAAGCGGGTTGCGTCTTATGACTGGATGCATCCAATCACTCTTTAAGGACTCTCGCACTTAAACGTCATTGTACGAAATAGAAGGAAGAAAATAATATGTTCACCTTGCGGGGCCTCTTTGTTTATCGGTTGAGAAGACTTCCTCTCTTCCGCTGACTAGTATCATCAACATTCCCTCTACTATATGCGCACGGACTAAATAAGCTGGTTATGATTTACTATTCGAGATATACATGCGTCCACGGAATTTTTAAGTTACAATTATAAGCTATTAAGAATATTTTATTTTGTTTCAATGTTATCTCTTTAAAACTCGCCGAATAGAGCCTAAATCCATAAACATGGTAGGCTACTGTAAATCCTGTCTGATGTAGAAAAGGATCGTCGTTAGTATTTTTGCGATTAGTCTCGCCCTTTCACTGCTATTTCTGTTGCTTGAGGTGTATGTTTTGTAGGTCAGGCTAGTTTGTAAGGCATGGGCCTATGTTTAGAATGTGCACTTTATTTCTTAGTTTAGGGCATTTAACGTGCACTTTCTAAACATAATTGACTACATCAGCACACGACCTACAGTCTAATTTACAACTCTACAACAGTTACAACCCTAAGTCTTCCGGCAGTTGATTCATCACTTTGAAAAGATAAGGAATCCATAATATCACCGATGACAAAATTTCGGCACGCCTGGAATTGAACCTGAGACCCTCAGTATACAGACGCACTATCGACTGAGCTATAATGTCGGGGGTCACATTAAATGGCTGACAAGTACGGTGGTTTGCACTTGTGATTGACATAGAAGACTTAATCCTGAACGGATGCACTTGTTTCCATCAGTCGACTTTTTTTTATATCCACACCAGTGGGCACGCGGACAAAGGCGTTGGTACTCTGGTCAGGTTTACTTGTGACTGGGAGGTCGGGAATCAAATTCCTAACGGGTACACTAAGATATTTTCCCCCCCTGAATTGTTTCTTCTACTCTACGCAAATGCGGGCACATTTAACATAAATTCTACTATCCTCATCCCCACTCCATTAGTATAAATATGCGGATAGGCCGGTTCTGGTGTGTATAATCAAACTTTCAGTCGACTCCTTACCGGTCTTCCATTTAGAACTGGTCTACAATCTAATCGGGATACGATGGTAGGTTTAGTTAGAACATACACAAAATAAATGTAAACCATATTATTGTATAGGCATTGATATTATCTGTCAATTTAAGTGACGGCTGCTGGAAATATTGTTTTGAAGTACGTACAAATAGATGAAAGTAGTTTTAGTAATTTTTGTAACACAAATATTTATAGGAGGACTCCAGTAGGAACTTCAGCTATTACGTTTGATAATAGCATCTTAACCTGCCAATACATTAATACTAATATTAATACAGTAAAATGTAATCCATTCTGACCACAAAAATATGTTTGTATTTTGTAAACCTTTTCCTAGAAAGGCAATCGCACTAATTATAAAAGTATCGGTACATTTTTGATTTTGACATTTATTATTTTATGTATTCTATTATAAAAATGTTTGTATTTGATTATTTGAATATTAAAGAAGAATAAAACATCTCTATTTCAAAATAATCTCTACAAGTACATAAAATAACTTCTCATTAATTATTTTACTAAACTATTTTGCTGTAATATGCTTAATACTTTTCTTTATTTAGCTGTAAGAGCTAGGCCCAAAGTGTAACTCGGACGGTTCTTTGCAAGGGTTAGTTAAAAATTGTTCATGATTATTTCTACACCGCGTCTTACTACCCGTTCAGAATATCATCCTGGAACATATCAATACATGACACCATGTGTCGTATTTAATTACACCTTTGGAAAAGGGACTAGGAAGCTAGAATCTATAGAAAACGCACTCACATTCGCGTGAAGGTAGAGGGAGAAGCCATTTAGAAAAAAGCATCCTCAGTACACCCCGCCAGGATACGAATCTCGTCACCGACAAAACAGACAAGCTTGATGCTTTAGTCGACGTGTCATCGATGCGGGTAGGACTTAGCTAGTTTGCAATTCGTTTGCTGATTTGATTTATACACTTAAGAACATGTTAAATACTCCACTAGGCCGCACCTGTGAGCACGTGGACAAAGGCGTTAGTTTCGTGTAGTTTGGTTTACTGGTGGTGGGTAGGTCAGGGCTCGATTCCCGGCTGAGTTTATTCAGGCGGTTTCACCCTAAATTGCTTCCCCACTCTCCCTTCACGAAAATTCTGGTAAATTTATTTAACACACTCTCTTCCTTACCTAATTAATATAATTAAGTCCTGGTCTGTTAGTAAGACGCGGAACATAAAAAACAACGTCGAGACAGGATATGAATATGATACGGCCACGAGAAATGTGGGCGTATTATAATAAATTTTTCGCTCCTTGTGAGGGAGGGGGGGGGGCTAGCAAAAAAAAAGTTTTTTTGAGAGAGAGGAAGATCTCCCCGGTCAATGTTTGAAAGTTCAATGCCTCTAGAAGCCGTTTAAAGTGGTCCTCGACTCAAAATATTTTGAAAATTAGACTACTATAAAAATACAATTGGGTCATTCCATATCAAGTGGTCCAACACTGGTTGCTTGACTATTTTTAAAAAAATTGATTTTTTCTTCTCAATTACCTTAACATGTTGGTAGTTCAAAATGACTATTTTTTTATTTTTATTGTTTTTGGTTTTCACATAGTGACCATATTTGTTTTACAAGGTGCTACATTTTTTGCAATTTTAAGGGTTTACGGAAACGCAAATATCTCAGCCTCTGTTTGTTCAATCAACATGAAAGGAAAATCATTTTGTTTGGAAAGTAAAGTGCTACAAGTTTGTTTATGGATAATTTTAACCTAAACTCAATTCTAAAGGGTGAAATTTCTAAATAAGTTCTAGCTTTTTTTAAAAAAAACTCCGGTTTTCAGGGGGAATTATTTTCATTAAGGGAAAGAGTCAACAAGCTACAATTTTTTATACAAGCAGACATAAACTATTTGTCCTCTCATACCAAGTTTCAAACCTGAGAAATTATCCTCTTTTTTATAAAAAAAACTCAAATTTTTGGAAATTTGAAAAAATTGCAAATTTCAGAGCTTAATATCTCAGGTGGGGGACGAGATAAAAATATGAAACTTTGTGCCATAATAGTAATATATAATAGTATCATATACAAAAAATTTGAAGTTTGAGAATTGACCACAAGCCGAGATATTTAAAGAACAACATGAGGAGAAAAACTCATGTTTCAAAGGGTGTATGTATAGTATTTAAATCAATTAATATGTTATTTCATTGTATGCTCATGTAAAAAAAACTACTAGTCTAAGATTACAGAACTATTCTATATTAAAACTAAAGTATTAAAGCAATATATAGAAAATTCTAATGTGTATATCACAGAACAAAGACAGAACTAAGAGTATGAGTCAGAGGTTGTTTGTTTTACTAATAGAATAAAGGGGAGCATGAGTCAGAGCTGACAGAATTGTTCAGAAGTTCTGAGTGAGAGTATCAGAGCAGAGATAAAGGAATAAAGGTTGTTTTTGTGTGATACATGTTTTTTTAGTAGATATTATAATGTATTAATATATTAATGAGTGTAATTTTTAATTTACTAATTTTGAAATAGAAGTGTAGTGTATCTATTTAATTATTTGATTCATTCTAACTCATTGTGTCATAGTGGAATATCTACAACAAGATTTTATCCAAATATTTTAGTCATCATTAAAATATATCTTGCATCTTAAAAAAATGGAATGTAGTGTGGGTGAATTTTTTGGAGAAGAGTGTCATAAGTGTGTGTATGGACCAATATCTAATGATATCAAAATTTTGTGAGTTTAGGCCTAAATGGTGTGTAATTGCTGGCGCATCAGGGACACACTCTGTTTGTGTGTGTTTATACCACCAAAATATTAAATTAATGATAGATGGTGCAAAATTAAATGTGGACTACAAAGATCTTCTTATGATGCTTGTCTGTGACCTAAACCATTCTGAGTGCATGCTAAGCCAATGTACCGACTGCCCAGGTGAAGATTTCCTACTGGAATGGCTGTTCCAAGAACAAGAGACAAAAGAATACCCTGACAACATAAGCTACAAACAATGGGTCACAACTGACCGAGCCGAGATGATTTCAGTCATAAAACCAAGAAAAGAATTTTTTGAATCCTTAGCAGAAAAACTCAGTTCTCTAAAGGAACACCACTATGTATCCAAAGTAGTCAAGTTTTCTTAAGGACAAGAAAAAGAGCCTGCTGATACAGAATGCATTGTTTTAGCTGATTTTTCTGAAAACTTTTCTTTTGTAATCCAAGACGAAATACAAAGTTTTCATTGGGTGAAAAAATAAGCCACTGTTCACCTCTTTGTTTACTATCATAAAGAAAGTAATCAAAGTGAATTGAAGAGCAGAAGTTTTTGTGTCATCAGTAACCACCTTACGCACAATACCATCACAGTTCATGTTTTCCAAAAGCATTTGATAAGTGATATCAAGACTACTGCCCCATCAGTGAAGAAGATATTATATTTCAGCGACGGATCTTCTAGTCAGTACTAAAATAAGAAGAACTTTCTCAATCTATGTCACCATGATAAAGACTTTGGCCTTCAAGCAGAGTGGCACTTTTTTGCTACCAGCCATGGGAAAAATGCTTGTGATGGGGTAGGAGGGACTACAAAAAGAGAAGTGACCAAGAGGGGCCTTCAGATGACAGCCAATAATCAAATATTAACTCCAGAGGATATGTTTCAATTTTGTGATAAAAACCTTCTTGGCATTAAGTATACCTATGTTGCAAGTGAAGAAGTGGCTAAAAATGGAGTTGAATTGGAAAAGCGATTTGAAAACTGCTTGCCAAATCCTAAAACTCGATCATACCACAGATATATTCCTATAAATGACACCACCGTAAGATGTTACCACACTTCAATTTTTGAATACTTTGAGGAAATAAAATTATCAAAAGCTTCTTCGTTCTTACTCCCAAAAAAATAGACATAGTTGCGTGAGTAAATGAAGGGTAATGATATCTTGGGGTTATTGAGGAAGTGAGCATCGGATATAATTACTTCAAAATTCATTAATACGAGCCAGCAGGACCAAGAATTTCTTTTAAGATTTCAAGAGATGTCTAAACCTGTGTACCTGTGCAAAGAATTTTTAATTAAGATCATGGCAATGGAACTTTCAATTGTGACTGGTCGTACGCACATCAGCTCTAAATTGTGCGAAAAAATATCTCAGCTCTCTGCCAAACACCAAACTTAGTTTGTTAATAAGGTAATAGTTTTTAATTTTTATTTTAGGTAGAATAATAAGCACCTATGGATTTATGTGCTTGAAATATATTTTACACATAAAAACATGTTTAATACAAATAAAATTTAATCTAGTAGAGATACTGTACACAAACGTATTAATGTGTGCAGGTTTTTTCTTCTAATTTTGTCTTTTCAATATCTCAGCTTGTAGTAAATTCTCAAACTCAAATTTTTTTGTGTATAATACTATTATATATTACTATTATGGACCAAAGTTTCAGATTTTTAACTCATCCCCCACCAGAGATATTAATCTCTAAAAATTGCAATTTTTTCAAATTTCCGAAAATTTGAATTATTTTTTTTAAAAATCGGGTCAATTCTCAGGTTTTAAACTTGGTGTGTGAGAACATGTAGTTTATGTCTGCCCGTATAAAAAATTGTAGCTTGTTGACTCTTTCCCTTAGTGAAAATATTTCCCCCTGAAAACTGGATTTTCTTTAAAAAAAGCTAGAATTTTAGGCAAAAATTTCACCCTTTAAAATTGAGTTTAGGTCAAAATGCTACATACATAAACTTGTAGCCCTTTACTTTCCAAACAAAATTATTTTTCACTCATGTAGATTGATCAAACAGAGGCCGAGATATTTTTGTTTCTGTAAACCCTTAAAATTGCAAAAAATGTAGCGTCTTTTAAAACAAATATGGCCATTATGCGAAAACCAAAAACAATAAAAATAAAATAATAGTCATTTTGAACTACCAACATGTAAGGGTAATTTAGAAAAAAAAATTAGATTTTTAAAAAATGGTCGAGCAACCATTTATTTATTTTCTGGACCACTTCATATGGACTGACCCAATTGGCATGGTACTCCCCCAGAAATACTGTAGTTTTAAATGTCTATGCCCTTAGCAGATACTGTGGATGAATTCTTCTCCCGCTGTAATCCACCACGAAGCACCTAGTAACTCTCTATAGCTCTGATGAGGGCTCTCCCCCCCCCCCCCTCCTAGGCCGATCAAAGCGTCGAATAAAATGGAAACGTGGATGGTTAAAAAATAATACAAAAAACTATAGAACAAATATTTATGACACTGGTATATGTATGTAGACCGCGTCTTAAATACCCGCTAGGACAAGTTGCATATTTATACTAATTGGGTAGGGTTGGGGGTAAGTTAGAATGTTTAGGAAATGTACCCGCATTTCCTTAGAGGGGGATTGGGAAACAGTTTAGGAAGAAGAAAAATCCTCGTTACTCCCGCACAGGTTTCGCAACCCGATCTTCCCGTCACCGGCACACCAGATCAGTGCGAGGTTGACGCTTTATCCTGCGCGTCCACCGATGCGAGGGTTCTTGTTACATAGGTACAGGGAAAAGGATTTTTTGTTTACAATGAACATAAGATTGTTTTAACACTGATATTCTCTATTCCGTCCCCTTTTCTCTCTGGCCATGAATGCCGACAGCGAGAAGCCAGTTTTAGCTTCAGCCCAGACATACACTCGGTCGTCTACTTGGTGAACTCGCAGCTATTTACGAAGCGGGTTGCGTCTTATGACTGGATGCATCCAATCACTCTTTAAGGACTCTCGCACTTAAACGTCATTGTACGAAATAGAAGGAAGAAAATAATATGTTCACCTTGCGGGGCCTCTTTGTTTATCGGTTGAGAAGACTTCCTCTCTTCCGCTGACTAGTATCATCAACATTCCCTCTACTATATGCGCACGGACTAAATAAGCTGGTTATGATTTACTATTCGAGATATACATGCGTCCACGGAATTTTTAAGTTACAATTATAAGCTATTAAGAATATTTTATTTTGTTTCAATGTTATCTCTTTAAAACTCGCCGAATAGAGCCTAAATCCATAAACATGGTAGGCTACTGTAAATCCTGTCTGATGTAGAAAAGGATCGTCGTTAGTATTTTTGCGATTAGTCTCGCCCTTTCACTGCTATTTCTGTTGCTTGAGGTGTATGTTTTGTAGGTCAGGCTAGTTTGTAAGGCATGGGCCTATGTTTAGAATGTGCACTTTATTTCTTAGTTTAGGGCATTTAACGTGCACTTTCTAAACATAATTGACTACATCAGCACACGACCTACAGTCTAATTTACAACTCTACAACAGTTACAACCCTAAGTCTTCCGGCAGTTGATTCATCACTTTGAAAAGATAAGGAATCCATAATATCACCGATGACAAAATTTCGGCACGCCTGGAATTGAACCTGAGACCCTCAGTATACAGACGCACTATCGACTGAGCTATAATGTCGGGGTCACATTAAATGGCTGACAAGTACGGTGGTTTGCACTTGTGATTGACATAGAAGACTTAATCCTGAACGGATGCACTTGTTTCCATCAGTCGACTTTTTTTTATATCCACACCAGTGGGCACGCGGACAAAGGCGTTGGTACTCTGGTCAGGTTTACTTGTGACTGGGAGGTCGGGAATCAAATTCCTAACGGGTACACTAAGATATTTTCCCCCTGAATTGTTTCTTCTACTCTACGCAAATGCGGGCACATTTAACATAAATTCTACTATCCTCATCCCCACTCCATTAGTATAAATATGCGGATAGGCCGGACGGGTAGCAAGATGCCAAGAACCCAGGAAAAAGCTTAGGATAATCTTTATTTGCTAACTGCACTAATAGCGAGCCTGTCAGTTAACACTCAAACTAGTTTCTCTAAGTAGGATAATTGTTTTCCATCCTCTTTGCAAGAAAATGCTGTTGAAATTTCCTTCATCATCCATATCCCTTACTCGTGATATCAACCCGTAATAAGCTTGTGTGTGTTCTTTGCATCGTGTCTTATAAACCCGTCCTACCCACATATAATTATACTGATTAGACAGGGGTAGTAAGGGAAATATACTCGCTTTTGCGTGAAAGAGGAGTCGGAAACCATTTATGATAAACCGCCCTCAGTACACACGTCCGGCATTCGAACCCCACATTTCCCCGTCACTGGCAAACTGGACTAGACGAGCCTGACGTTTAGTCCGCGTGCCCACCGAAGCGGGTAACCTTGTGTTGAAACGTAGGCCTATCATTTAAAATAAACCGTAATGTTCGAGACCAATTTGAAAACGTAAAAAAGCTAACGGGCCAGTGTAAAACCAGTGATCCATTGCTCTTGGCACGATTCTCGTGGACCATGCCTCGGCTGTGGGTACGATCGTGAGAACTGGGGCGGTACCATCCCAACACTCAAATATTTCACTTTAAATTATGTTGGGATCATATTATCTTATTTGTGGTTAAGTAAATAGTTAATATTATTTAAGTTGCTTTTCAGACATTTAACATTGCTGAACTACTAGCGCGGGAACCTGAACTGATGGAAGCGCAGGCAAAGGCGTCAGTAACGTTTTGTGACGGGGAGGTTGAGGTTCGAAGCCCGGATGGGTGTACTTTGGTGTGTGTAATCCTTCCCCCTCCCAATGCTTTTCTACACATTCTCCACGCAAATGCGTGTACATATTCTATATTATTATTAACACCGCGTCTTACTACCCGTTCGGGTTGTACGCACTTAAGCTAATGTGTAATGGTAGGGTGATTATGAGATGAAATGGAGGACCTATAGTTTAACGTGGGATTCGAACAACGGCGGAGGCCTGGCATTCCACACATTCACAAGTTCTGATTAATACGCGTCTTGTTAAAGGTGAAGGAAGGGTTCGGCAATCAGATAAATCTCTGCTGGAACCGGGGATTGAACCCTGGACCCCCAGCACAGAAGTCTGACACCTTACCCCTAGACCACCAGGTCACCGACACTTTCTATAAACTCAACGTCGTGTATGGTATACAGACGACATCTTCGGTCTAGTTTGTCCGCGTCTCGCGAACTCTAGAACGTCGTATCTTCTTATTATATATCCAGTAAGTTTCTATTGAAAGTACTTTCGGCTTAATCAGACATAAATACTTGGGATTAATACCAATGAACTTTTTTTTCTTCAAACAGCCCAAATCCATTGTTTGTGTTTTGCTCGGGTTGTCACGTTAAGTGAATCCTGATCGCACATTAGTTTCTTTACATTAAGTGAACGTTACGTTACGTGAACGTGATCCCGGCATCAATATGGGAGCTAATTGGAACACTCTAGAAAAGGTGGAAAGGATACTCTGGGATAATGTTAGCACGGGGGCAGGAAATGGCGGGAAGAAGATGGCGCGCTCTGAACAGCTGATTGAGGTTATGTTAGCTCACTGACGTGGGAAACGTGTTGCGCAGGAAGGATGCGCATCGAGCAGGAATGGAACTCGCGGAGTGCTATTTCGTTTGTTATTGCTTTGGAAAATAGAGAAGGGAGCCAAGAAGTTTAGGCCCTTTGGTTTTTGTATGTTAATTTATTTTATAAATATATTTAAAAAAATGTGAGCACAAACATTTATCTAAACAAAGGAGAACCCCAAGACTTTAGGATTCGAGAAAATAAAAAATTCGAGGTTAAAAATAAATAAACATATTTATTCAAATTTTGGATTGAAATTGGTTTTAGAACTATATTAGTGCTTAATGGTGGTTTGGCCCCAGCATGATTAAAGGCCAAACTTAACAACCAGACCTCAGACCATCAATTTAACACTTTAACTGACTGTATGGCTGTTATAATGAGCTCCTTACAACAAATGTTAACATTTAGTTACTATTTATATTTTATATTGCTCTTTTAAATTTATATTTCTTTTATTAGAATTCGAGACTCGCTATTTGTAGGTAAAATTAATATTTTTATTTGTAAAATAGTGGATTCGACCAAAATCTTAATTTAAACAAATTATAATAATGCACCCATGGACACTAGCTAAAAACCTTCAGACTGAACCAAATAAATAGTTAAATTAGGCCTGCTATAATAGTGATTTGGGGTTGTGGTTGTTTATTTTAACACACACACACACACACATATATATATATATATATATAAAACTTTTGATACTAAAGGATACAAGTCAAGTGTATATATGCATTTATATCCAAACGTATCCATATCGACCCCAATAAACTGATTAGTTTTAAGGCAATTTTTTTTATTTACCTCTATACACCATTGCTTAAAAAATTTAAAGAAAATATTGGGAACAGTGTTTTACAGATATGGCATAGTTCAACGTCACTTTGTTATTTTACTGGTGTACATTGGCTCCTTTTAAAATACTTTTCAAATCAATTTTTAGTCAAATTAAATGTGAAAATGATTCTTATCCCCACAATTATTGGGCCTTTAAGGTCAAATACTGAATTTTAGTCTCCAATTTGATTGGCTATTGAAAGTTTGTAAATGTTTATTTAACTGAAAAATAAAATTATATACAATACATTGATTAAGGATTAATTTGAGTCTATGGATTACTGGTTGAAATAAATTACAATTTTCATGAAAATAGCTTGTCTAAACTTGAAAAAAAAAAAAAAAAACTACCAAAATGGACTATTAAAAATTTAGACCTTAAAAATTGTTTGAATTCAGTTAAGACTATCATTGAAAAGTTCTAACAAATTTTTTTTTTTTTAGTATTGACTAGGACCTACAAAAATATACAAAGTGGACTATTTGCTCGGACTTGATAATTTTTAAATATTTAATTTTACCTTCAACATTGTACTTTAAGAAATAATCAAAGCTTTAGACAAAAGTCTAATTATAATGGTTTAGTGCTTTTAGGTGTTATTCATAGCTGGCACCTCAAATACAGGCCTAGGTATTCAGGTTAACTAGGCCTTGACTATATTTTCAGGTGTAATCTAACCCTAATACCGTCAGTAAGGGTTTGTATCGTTTGGATGCAGATGTACATTGCATTTAACAAGTATTAAGGTTTGTATTGAATCTAAGGATGTGGATTTTTAAAACATTAGTATGACATTTATAAACCACTGGTCCATACTATGTATAGTAACATAGTTCAATTAAATTATATCCAGAATTCAAACATCAATGTTTGTTTGAATTATTAGTTATTGGTCATCATTATGAACTAACTTCGCAGATGTGTTATGGATGAGGAAGGTGGAATTTAAAGGAAGTGTACTCGCATTTGCCTGGATGAAGATTGAAAAACTATTTAGGAAAAAATCACCCTCGGTACACTCGACTGTGATTCGAACCTCGATCTTCCATTTAGGAAAAATCACCCTCAATACACTTGACCGGGATTTGAACCTCAATTTTCCATTAGGAAAATCACCCTCATTACACTCGCCCGGGATTCGAACCTCGAACTCCCAGTCATCAACCTATTTTAAGAGTGACGCCCCCTATTCAACCAACCAATCAATTTGAACTTATAAAAGCGTGGAAAGCTAATTTTTTTAGGGGGGTCCGCTAAAAAATGTTACTATACCTTTTGCCAATTAAATATTTTATAAGGGTTTTTATTAAATTCCAGGAGGGGGAAGGGCAGGTTTGTAACCACCGACCCCCAATTTTCTACGCCCTTGGATGGATACATCTTATTGAACTTGAAACATAAATACTAGACTGTATTTGCAAGTTGAGTACTACATGAAAAATGAATGACTTTTATCAACGTTATAGATAAAAACTAAGCAAAGCTAACATAAACAGGTGTCAAGTTGTATTCATAGTAGGGACAGGTTGAATTCGAATCTAAAGTATATTAATTGAATTAGGAACTTTCTATTGAAAATATAAATAATAATAATTAATAATTATTTATTAACTCGTTTTGCTGTAATACGTTCATTATAGCATCCATTTGCCTATAGCCCTAACAGGTAAATGTGGTTACAAAGTTAATAAGCAGTTATTAAAGTTATAAGGGTAAAATAATAGTAATTTTGTTCAGTAAGTTGAATGTTAATGGGGGAAGTAAAATTTTTGAAAATTGTATTTATTTTACTCGAGTAACATTGTGTAATCGATCATTTTCACTTTTGTATAATTTATTAACTATTTTACATCTAACATATTGTTTACAACGCATATGTTTGAATTATGTTTTCATCAAATATCTGTTCTTAAATCTTCTGAATATTAATAATAGTCTTATTGTTAATAATTATCAACCTTAAAACATATGTAATTAATCACAATTAAATTTACGTTAATCTACTATAAGGCTATGAGGCTTAACACAAGTCTTAATTAAAGTCAGTTCACTATTTGGCCTACAATTACCCTTTGAACTTAAAAAATTGATCTACTGAATTTATGGTTTTAAATATAATATATCTTATAAATATGAATGCTTAGATAGGTAAGTTGAGTAAAATGATTACCTACTTAAAGGGGCCGCCCCGGTAAGCGAAAAATTGCCTGGCAGATCTTCAGCTCCAACCCAATATTTAATTTTACATTGCGTTATTTAAAAATATGGTTCACGCCAAAATAAAGTTAAAATATTCCAATATGGCCTTTTTTCCTTAATAACCCTATAGTTTGAGTTTTATTAATAGAAAATAATGCTTGAAAATGTGACATTAGCTCATTTTCAACGACTTTTTAAAACACATTTGCGCAGCTACGAGACTAGTTTTGGTAAAAAAAAAAGGGCTCGAGATTTAGCCTTCCTCGAACAAATATAGCATTTCTTCGATAGGTTCACAGCATATATTTTTAAGATATATGATAAGTGATAATTACCGTGAGCTTTCCTCCTTCCTTGACATAATAAGTCTCGTAGCTTACTTTTCCCTTCTTTCTTATTGACATGACGAATGGTGATTTTAAGTAAAGGGCTAAAGGGAGTATAAGCTTAGACAGAATAGAGTAGTAGTTCCAGAAAACGACACATACCAATGTATTTTAAGCCGTGTGGCCTGACAGCGATTGATACTTTCTCGCTGACCGAAACGGCTGCATTTAAATACAGTCAAAGTGATAAAATGTCGGGGGATTTTAGGCTAGGGTGCCGCGAACTACGGTATTTTTTATGGAAATAGCATTTATGAAGCGTCAAAACTACTAATTCAATCTCCAATTATTATCTTAAAATGTTAAGCTGCGAGGTTGTGACCCTGTGTGTTTCTGTATTGGAGAAAGGATAGATCTGGGTTTCCAAATAATAATTCTAATTTGATCTCAAAACTGTGCCATTTCGCGTAAAACGTTGTTCTCTATGAGCTAGTACATTTTCACATATTTTTTTTAGCTATAAAACTTAAAATGTAAGGTTTTTAATTTCATAGGAACTTGTTGATATATTTCGTCTACATTTTGGGGTAAATCATATTTTAAAATAACAAACTACTTCTTGAATAACGAAGGATTTCTGGAAGTCTGCAACGCGTCTCATTGGTCTGGAAGACTGGCCACCTTGTTGTGAAATAATTCCAAAACCTTTTGAGTTACCTAAGATTTAACAAGCCACGAATAATTTTAATCGATTCGTAAGTGGGAAGGGCCAGATGAATATCAAAGTTACGCAGGTCTTCTTCGCGTCTGTCACGCGCTACTCGAGGTGCAAACCCAGTTTTTCACTGTCACGTGTCGTCGGTTCCTGTCTATGAAAGAGCTTTTAACTGTAATCCACGACCCCCCACCCTCAAGCCTTAAAAAACCCTTCCCACTCAAGCCTGAAATAATACTTGGTCTGCAAAAGTTCAAATCGACCTTGAAAATTTGCTACGATGGCGCCAGTTTGCGTAGCAAAGAAGAATGCAACTAGTCCGTGGTGACATGTTGCGCTCTCTCTCTGCATACACCAACCATTTTCAACCATTACGGGCCCAGAAGAAACCCCAATTTCGTCGACCCGTTCATTGGAATATTATATCGAAGGACGGTCTTATGGATTATTCATTTGACAATAAGGAATTCGGGATCAGTCTAATAGTTTTTTTTTCACTCGCTTCGATGGTCGAATGGTCTTGGTGGTATGCAAGAACGTTAGTGAATGTTTAGTGGACCGATAGTGTGGTCCCAAGCCATGATGACGCAAGAAAATCCACCCTAATGTTCACTTAGCATACACTTAGTGAAGTTCTTGCATACAGCCCCTACCCCCCCTTTTTTTTAACCTATCTCATTTCTAACACAGTATCGTAACTAGTTCATGTTGGTTCGTAACTCGAACAAGTAGGGAAATGCGGTGACAAAAAAAAAAAAAAAAAATCAAACAAACACACAAAAAACCTATATTTGTTTGAATCCTGAATATGATATAATTTAATTATGTTATTACATAGTATGGATCACTGTTTTATAAATTTCATACTATTGTCCTAAAAATCCACATTTTAAGATTCAAACCAAACCTTAAACGTTTTTAAATAGTGTTCTAGTGCATCCAAACGTTATAATCCCTTAATTACTATTTCAATGTTCTCTAATGTTCATAATTTTTCCAAGACTCTGGTTCAAATTAGATTTCGGGATTTGTAGGTAAAATAAGGATTCTGATTCGTAAAATAGTGGATTCATAGTAACTATAATAATTACCTATCTTGTGTAAAGCACATGTAGAACAATGAATACAATTGTACATTATTTTAAACACGCGTTTAGCCCCATGCACGGTAATACCTCTATTACCTACATAGATGAACACGTCGTTGGGTATACTGATGACGAGGAGGTCGGCATTCGAATCCTGACCAGGTGTACTTAAATGGGTTTTTTTTCTAAATGGTTTCCCGGTTCTCCGACGCAAATGCGTTTACATTTATTCTAAAATTCTACCCACTTCACCCTCACCCAATTAGTACAGTATGCGGATAGTCAGGCGGCTAGTAAGACGCGGAGGGGGGAAGTTTCGTGAGCGTTCCGTTTGCCAATTTATTTAAAATGCAAGTTTTGAGTTAAGGGTTGTAAAACCCTATTTTTACCCTTTGGGTAGTCATACTTGTCTGCGAGTGTGGTTTTCGCCGTCTAGGTGGAGAGGTACTTCGTGGCAGAGCAGTCGGTAGCGTGCATCTCCCTCCCAACCACCACCCACCCTATCCCACCTGCACGACTAGAAAACTCCTTCCTAGCGCGCGCTATTTTTTATTTTATTTTTTAGTCTTGTTTTCCGCCGTTGGGGTCGACCGGTCGATAGTTGATAGTGAGTTCCCTCGTCCAGCGCTAGAGCTCTTCTTCTCTTTTCTCTCTCCGTTGCTTCGTTTCCTTTCTCTTGGTTTTTATCACCGTCCTCTTTAAACACATACGCTGCTCCACAGTCCTATATAGATGCCTCCCCTCACCCCCCCCGCCCACTCTCCCTTTCCATCCAAATCCACCCCTTCGTTCACTCTTTTTTTTTTTAACAACCCAAAGTTTCTCTTCCTCTAATCGCTACTTCTTTTACAAACCTCTGTTCGTTCTTGTGTTTCTCTTTACTCCCCTTCGTCGGTGTTTCTCTTTACTCCCCTTCGTCAATGTTTCTCATTCAAACTCGCCTCTCGTTTCTACCCTCTCCTACCCAATATTCTCTTGTACGTTATTTCCCCAACCTCTCCTCCCCTTCTCTCCTCCTACCCCATTGTTTTTAGCTCTCGTTTTTGTGCTCTCTTTTCTGGCCCTCACCCCTCTCTTTACATTCTATAACGCTCTTCTCGTCCTGTACTTTGCACTGCGTGGAATTCACCCTGTGACATAATGCAGGCTGATTACGGGCTGACCGTCGCATTGTTAGTGCTGCTGACTCTTGAACTGAAAGTCTAGGGTTCTAGCCCAGTTTGTTGTCTCCTCATACACTACGCCGCCGCGCCCCCAAAGAGTCGACAAGGTCGACGATTATCGATCGACTTTGTTGATCGACAACACCGACTCAGCGGGGACGCGGCTTTAGACTCACCCATACATAACATGTGAGTAGACGATAGTCGGTACCAACAAAAAAAGCCCACTAACAACTATAATCAAATTACATAAACTATTTGTATTTTGCGAAAGGGAAAATACAAGTGTTATTGAATGACGTCAGCATATTCCACATCGGTAGGTACGCGGGCTAAGGCTTCAGCCTCGTCTAGTCTGGTTTGCTGGTGATGGGGAGGTTAAGGTGGTTAGAGTGGCCTAGTTTGATTCTGGGCTATGATGGTTTAATGTATTTACTATTTACAAAAAGTGGAATAGCCAATCTATTATAGTTGTTGTTAAGTAGGGTACGGTTATAACTGCATCTAAACTATCATATTCTTAAAATTGAAATATGACACCTGAACACGAGAATAGAACCCAGATTCGTGGATAGCTCAGTGGTAAAAGCATATGATTTGCAAAAGTGTTAAGTCTTGCCTTACCACAAGTAAATACCTAGGCACTAGGAATGGATGTCTAAATTAGGCATACTCTACCAGATTAAATTGGCTTGTAAGCCGTTTGATGATATAACTTATATTTACAAAACCTGAAGTTAAAATATTTATTTGAAAAATAGACATACAGAACAAACATTAATTATACTAATATTGTCTCTTTTATATTGAAGATTAACTTCGCACTTCTTTGGAAGTTTAGAAACGTGTGAAGTAAAGTTTATACATTTTTAATTTCGAAATGGAACACTAGATTTATTAACGATCTACTCTGAGTGATAATTATGGGGTCTTACAAGTAGACACTGATTTATGGCAAATAAAATGACTGAATTTCGTAAATAGAAAGTTGTGATTTGTTATAAAGAGACAAATAAAATATAGTTTTTCTTTAAGAAATTGTAACAAAATTAAGTAACTAAAATTTAAGATAATATATATTCATATGGATATATAAAATTACCTAAAATTTATATATATATATAGATATATATATATATATCAGACTACTAGGTATACAACTTTAATTGACCAAATTATAAAAATTAGCTTAGTATAATAATATCCTCTAGATATTTTCATAATATAAGCAGTTTTGATTTCAAGTTTATTTATTTATCATGCCCTTTCTGAACTGACCAATTATATCAGCACACGAGAATTTCTATGAGTGAGATCGAAAGGACCTACCAAATTTTGCCGGAAAAGTATTCTCAAATGCCTTCCAGCGTTGTTTACATACCGCAATATACATCGGACCGGCTTTCCCTCCGAAAGAAGTTGTGCTACGGATTTTTATAAAATAATTAGTTGACCCCGGTTGGATTTGAACCCACGATTATCGGGTACTGAGGCGAGAGCTTTACCCCAAGACCACCGAGATCGACAGTTTTGATATCATTAATACTTATTTAAATAAACAAAAACTGACCACAGTTATTATTTAAAAGGCCAAGTAGACAGTTCCGCAAAAAAAACTTTATAGAGTAGTTTTATTTCACGTATGTACAGTACTATAAATTCAAAGATGCTAGATTGGACTTAAAAAACAGATTACGATGATGATGATAATAACACGCGCGACCTGTAGATTTGGGAAAAGTCAGGTAATTTTTTTCAAATTTCTGGAGATTTCACATATTCACTAATTAAACACACAAGTTTTATTTACAACAGCCCTAACAATAATAATAATATTTAGCACCGCGTCTTACTACCCGTTCGGGTTATACGCTTAAGTACTGATTACCCTAATGGATTAGGAATTTAGATGAAGTGAACCCGCATTTGCGTGGAGGGAGAGTGGAAAACAATTTAGGAAAAACCACCCCTAGTTCACCCGACCGAGATTCAAACCTTGATCTCCCCGTCCTCGGCGGTTGAGCTCAACACGACTAGCGCATTAGCCAACTACGCCACCGAGGCACAGTTGATACCGTGAATCTCTTCTTACACGCTTGGAGAACTTACTAATCTCAATTCTCAAGGTCAACATATGATTTTCGTGTTGTCTTTCCAGTTTCCACCCCTCTACCGCGCATCTTTATCCAAAGTTGAGTTTTATGGTTATGCGCATGTGCGAGAATTCGATTAGGTTTTAGGAAGAAGAAACTAAAAAAAAAAAGTCTCTCGCGACAATAATTTTAAATTGTACTGGTGTAAGTTAATCTTTTAATGGCTCAATATGATCTCACAAAAATCTAACTTGGATCACACATCCAATAGCTTATTGCTGTAGTATGAAATCCTTTAACCCCTTCATAGGGACACAACTTCAGAATGTGTGTCTAAAATATTATTACATTACGTTGCAATTTTAATAAAATAATGTTTGTATTATAGTGACTGGAATAGTTGGAAATTGGTTTTGAAAACCTGGAAGAGTCGGGGAATTTTGAAATGTAGTTTGGCTGGACACCCTGTTAATAATCTTATATGCCGATTGGTGGGTGCACGTACTAAGACCGGTTTGTTGGATAAGAAGGCTCGAACCCCGACCCCTGGGTATGCTGAGGTGGGTTTCCCATGCCTTCCAAGAAAACACACACACATTTGTGTACTTATAAAGTGCTATTTGAACCAAATCAGGGCTTGCCTTAGGGTTTACATTTCCCTGTGTGAAAACTTAAAAAGAGTGCCCCAACCTCATATCCCTCCCCTTCCCCCCCCTCCCCCACACACCACAAAATAAAATAAAAGCTCAAAATCTACAAATTGAAGACGGGTTTTTCCAAAGATTAAAAGGAAGTAGATTTTCTAAAAAATCTTTTTTTTAAAGATTTGAATATATCCCATAGAATATCATCGGGTGACCTCAAATTGCCGGGGGACGTTTTAATAAAGTGAACGAATTGAGACACGAAGAAAAATAGAAAAATCTTATTGCTCCCCCGGAAAATACCTACTAATATGCCCTCTTGCTTTTTCTCTCGATATCTAAAGTAGTTTTCATAATTTTTCACAAATATTTAATATTTTTACATAATATATAAATATGGTTTTGAGAAAATTGCCCTTTTTTTTATTTTATGTTATTTATATTGAAAAATGACACCTTGACACGGGAATAGAACCCGGGCTTAGTACGCCAATGCTCTGCCACTGAGCTATCCAAGAATAGTCCCGTGTTCAAGATCATTATTCACTTCCGAACACGGGAATTGAGCCAAGGACCACTGGCTTATTACGTCAATCCAGAGGTACCTGGTTTGATTACCGTGTCCAGGTGTCATTTTTAAATTTGAAGACTATGATATTCAGATGCGGCTGTAACCGTAATTATCAAATAAAATAGCTTGTCTTTTTAATACATAATATTTTATTTTAGGAAAGACTACCGCTATTTGAGTTTTTTCACCCTTTAAAAAAATACGCTGGTGGATTTCAAAAGCTCTACCGGAATAAAAAAAAATGAAAAATTGACTTTACTAATCAGATTAATTTTTTTTAAACTTTCTGTTTCTATTTTGATTGATTTTTCAATCAGGCATAAATATATATATTTGCAGGCCAACCTAAAACTTGTTTTAAAGCCTAATAATCAAAACAAAACAATATGTATAATTTAATCATTTATTACAGGACCATTGCATTGCTGTAAAACAAGCAAAACAAGAAATAAAAACACTTATCACTATAGTAGTGCGTAAAATCAACTTAATGATTTGCACTAAGAAAAACTGAACATTTTCAGCTCATTAGCTGTGTCTCCCCAGTGCTGCCAACCCGTCAGTATAGAATTATGACTTATAAAAGGTTGACAATTGTGTTATTTTAGGGGATTTGCAGAAAGCCCTGACAAGGAAGGAATAAAAAAAAATATAAATATTTTTTTCAGGGTGTCCACAAACCTGGAGTAGTCAGGGAATTTGAAGGCTAAGGAAAAATCAGGGAAAAGTCGGGGAATTTGACCATGAAACAGGGGAAAACAATGAGGCATTTTCATTATTTTATCAAAACAAGAGAAACTTTAATATTTTTTCTGTTAACTCATTTCCATTATTGTATATTATGGCAATTACAGATAAAGTGAACTAATAATAACCTTCAGACACATTGTGTTGCTTTGATTATTTTCTTAACCTGAACCAAGGTCATCTAATGCACATGTGTGTAAACTTTTTTTTAGGTTAAGTTGAAACAGGAAGGCTCAATCAAATTCACGAGACAATATTCGATCAAGTATTTCATTACGTATTCACTTGCATAAGTAATTAACACAAAACTAAAGCAACAACAGTATTGTATATCTCCACTGTTCAGATTCGTTCCTTGTTAATCTTAAAAACAAATTACGTGCGTGTGAGCCTAGACCTCCCCATCATCGGGACTGACACCTTTGTCAACGTGTTCACCAGTGCAGGTCGCAAGACAATTCATATCGGTTCAAACCTGTGTGCCATTGAAGATCGATTCATACGGGTAAAACATTATCAGGGAAAAAAAAAAAAAAAAATTGCATGGAAAACCTGGAAAAGTCAGGGGAGTTGAAAAAGGAATTTCTGTGGCCACCGTGATTTTAAATACATCATTTTCCTATTATTTTTCAATTTCCCTCATTTTTTGCCTCCCCGTGCAAATGCACGTGCTGTATCGTCGGTAAAGCTGAACCCAGTGACCCCAGCGGCTCACACCAAGCAAGTGTGTCAGTCAGCAGTTTGACATGCTAACGCTCCCAACTATTCTCGCAGTCAAGGACCCCTTCACCCCCTCCCTGCAAGGCTCAGTTTCCACGTTTTGCCATCCGATACACTCGGAGACGAAAGTCGCGGTCGTAACAATTTTTACGAGTTCTGGAAGTTTTAACTGCGAATTGTGTGCTGTAGCCTAGTTAACGTCAATCGTTTTATAGGTCATCGACACGTTTGGAGCAAAATCTATCTAGATTGCGTCGTTGTCTCTGTTGGGCGGTCTTTTGTTCTAACTTAGTTTTATCGGAATTTACAAATATGACGAATAATTTCACTGCCGATAAAAATATAAAGATAGAGGTGAAGAACTGCATAAATAGCTTGCTTACTTAAGAGGCCATGCTTTGAACTGCCCTTGTTAATCACTTACAGGAGAGGTCATTATTTGAACTACCTTTGTTAATCACTTACAGGAGAGGTCATTATTTGAACTACCTTTGTTAATTTCTTACTTAATTTCTTATTTGAACACTGCCTTTGTTAATTACTTACAGGGAGGGAATTATCTGAAATGCCTTTGTTAATTACTTACAGGGGAGAGCATGATCTGACCTGCCTTTGTTAATTACTTACAGGGGAGAGCATGATCTGAACTGCCTTTGTTAATTACTTACAGGGGAGAGCATGATATGACCTGCCTTTGTTAATCTCTTACAGGGGAGAGCATGATCTAAACTGCCTTTGTTAATTACTTACAGGGGAAAGGCATGATCTGAACTGCCTTGTTATTAATTACAGGGAGAGCATGATTGAACTGCCTTGTTAATTAATTACAGGGGAGAGCATGATCTGACCTGCCTTTGTTAATCTCTTACAGGGGAGAGCATGATCTGAACTGCCTTTGTTAATCTCTTACAGGGGAGGGAATGATCTGAAATGCTTATATTACACCCTGCACACTTGTCCGTCTCCACCGCTTCAACTCATAACTATATTAATAAACTGAAGAGTTTGTGGCACTCTCAGCATTGCGTGATATCTACCGCACGCAGAGACCTGAAGTTTAAAATTTTTATTTGATTTTTTAAAATTAATTAAAAACTGGGTTGGAAGAAATAAAGTGAAAAATATTTTTCTGTCTGTTTGAAGCAAAGAAAAGCGTTGCCCGGGGTAACCACGTAATCCATTGTGTGGTTACACCGAGCACCCTGAGTACTTCTGCTATTTATCTATTATATAATAAAGGGCAAAATTCATTCACTTATCACCGTATTTCTCCAACCCCTGGGCCTGGGTGGGCACTTGACATTTCGCTTGGCAGGAAGGTAGCGTGATTGCCCCATACAACCAGAAAATATAATATCGGGAAATAATATCGTAGAAATGGGGTCTTATAATTTGAATTTTTTAGATGAGATAAAAAAAATTAAAATTTGGCAGACAGGTAGAGATAAAACTCCACGTTACTTAAATGATCTTAAAATTTGAATTTTTTTAAAGTGAATTGGAGAAAAGGGGAGGCGGCCTCAAAATTTCAAATATTAATAGCAAACAACTACTTCCCAGTGTGGTATAAAATTGAAATTGTCAGGTAGGCAAAAAATACCATTCCAAATAAATATTAAGGGCTGAAAATGATAATTTTTGCCATTGGAACTTTGGGAAACAGTGAAGTGGGAGGCTATAAAACATTAAAAGTAAACTTTTAGGTGTGGCAGAAAATTTAAATTTGGCAAGCCGGTAGAAAGACAACTCCAGATAACCATATTCGTCTTAAAATTATAAATTTATAAGTAGGCATTGTTTAAATAGGGTGAGGGGGTAACAATTTCCAAAACTAATAGAAACAACTACTTTTCTGTGTGGTAAGAATACCTAAATTAGACAAAAAAGTACAAAGACCACTTCAAATAAACATAAAGAGTCTGAAAATTTTAAATGAAGAAAATAGGAAAGGAGGGTAGAGTGTTAAGTAAAAGAAAAGAAACCTTTTAATTGCTAGGAATGTAGAGGTGTTATGTCAATTACAAAAAGTGTTAAATATATACTCTTTAAAAGGAGAATGGCTTTCAAAGTTTACAAAACTAAAATAATAAATTACTTTAGTTTACAAAACTAAAATAATAAATTACTTTTCAGTATGGTAGAAATTTATATTGGTCACGGGGTATAAGAACCAACCCAAACAACCATTAAGGTCTGAAAATTAAATTTTAATATGAAGAAGCAGTAATTGATGAATATTCCTAAAACTAATATCAAAAACACTTTATGGTGTGATTTAAAATGAAAGTTCGACTTTTAGTCAATAGAACTTCCCGGTGAACCAAATGACGTCTGAACATATCATTTGTCAAAATTGAAGCCTAGTAAATAGAAGAACTCGAAATTGAGACAACTATTATAGAACATTACTATTCGGTGTGGCTTAAAATTTAAATTTGGCAAGCAAGTAAATGAACCATAACTATAAGATATAATCAAATAAATCTTAAATTTCAAAATGAGAATGGGGGAACTGAAAAAGGGTGGTGGTGGAGGGTTGGGGTCTAGTCACACTTTTTATAAAATCATAGTTTTGGCATCAAAGAAAATTTAAATTTGCCAAAGTTGTAAAAGAACAACCCCACAATAAGTTAAGATTAAACGCTTGGAATTTAAAAATAGGAGGTGGAAATGGCTAGTAGAAAAACAAACTCTATATATATGATAGAAAATTTGAATTTTGTATAGGTAGCAATATATATCCGGGAAAATGTTGTTTTACTCAAAATATGAAATATAATAATCAGTAAATTATAATGTGATCCAAACTTTTTTTTTTAAGCTGTGTAATTTATTTTATAATTCCTAGTAGACTATGTTAATACAAATAAAAATACTTGTTTCTTTAAATTTGTATACTTATTATTATTCATAAAAAATGATTAATAAAAAGTGGGGAAGGGGGTAGAAGGGTGTGTGACATACTTTTGAGTCGGAAATTTTAGGAAATTATCAGGAAGTTCAGGGGAAAAGACGGTAATTCCATTGGTCAAGTTGAGTAGACACCATGCAGTGAGGGCAGACGTGCTACCGAGTTATCTAAAGACATAGACAAGTCTTGGGCAGCCCTCCTCGCGAGGATTCTGCTGTCCATGTTATGGTTCTTTCTTCCTTAAGTTCTTTTTAGGTTATGCTTTTTTTTTTTAACCTGAGATGTATCCAGGCTGGGCAAACTTCGTCAAGGTAAATCCGGCTTGCTCAACAACCATGAAGTACAGTCATGCTCACACAAACTGTCCGCTTTAGAACTGTTATACAAAACGGCTCGAATCCACGCTTTACTGCAGGAGCTAGGTTAAAAGAAAATATCTTTACAAGTAAACACCTTTTAAAAATGATGTTATTTGATGTATATATTAATATAACTGATCTAAACAAACCCTAGATGAACACTTATTTTTAGCACATGACTTACAATTTAATTTAACTCAACCCAAACCAGTGGTCTCACTGTTTAAGGCGCCGATCCCGCTATGACATGGGGTGCTTTTGACGAGATCAGGCTAAAATCTCAGCCTGGTAGGCCCGGGTAGGGGGGGGTGTGATTTTCTACCTGTTCTATACTCTCTCTGTGTAAATGCGCATGCGTTTCCCCTGTATCAGCCTTGTCTTACCTTTTAGGTTAAGTTATGAATAGCCTTGTTGCTAGACATGCTAAGAAAACTTAACAACCAAAGCTAGTAGGTCTAAGCATAATTTTACATGCCCGTTCCTGTCAACTAGGTAGGTACCAGGATAGAAAACCGGTCAAACCCGCGTGCAAATAACACACATCTTCGACAGCACCACGTAGAATCGAACAAGAACCTCCTACACGTGTCGACTACTTTGGCGCTGAGCTGACTCTTTTCGGTTCTGCTTATCCTATGTTAAGCTAGTTTGGGTGGGTACTAACCTTTGTTTAAGATATTGCTAACGACATTTCATCACAACTTGTATTTATTTAATCTAGCATTATGGATTTGTTGTATCAGTAAAAGTAAGGAAAAAATCCCCCATCGGTGAGCAGGCGGACTGAACGTCAAGTACGTCAAGTTTGATTTGTCGGGGGAGGTCTTGGCAACAGGATTCGACTGGGTTTGCTGTGGTTTAATTTAATTTTCTTTCCTCAGCTCAAATGCGGACACATTTTCTTTAAATCAAACCGCTCTCCACCCTGACTCATTAGTGTAGCTACACGAAGGTAGCCTGGATGAATAGCAAGATGCGAGGAGGAAAAATTTGAAAGTAAAAAGATAAACCTATTCGAAAGAAGTAAATTCGTCGTAGGTTTCCCTTGGGATCCATCTGCGGTTCTTTAGCTACCCAGCCGTTGAGCCTCAGGAACCAAACTCGAATCCTGTCTGGTTGGCTACATTGTGAAAATTTCAATTAGGTTTCTGTAGTTTCTTAAAACAAATGGAGGCGAGGCCCTTTAAAATGCATCTTCCTCATCATGTGCTCTTAAATTAGTTAAAATTGTAGATATCCCGAACGGGAATAGTAAACACTGATTCTGGTAGGACAGGCCTTCTGAAAATCCTTAAAATCCTACTACTGCTTACATTATTATTATTATTATTATATTATTATTATTATTATTATTAGGACCGCGTCTTACTACTCGTTCGGGTTATACGCTTAAGTACTAATTACGCTAATGGATTAGGAATTTGGAAGGTTGAATTTAGAGGAAGTGAACCCGCATTTGCGTGGAGGGAGAGTGGAAAACCATTTAGGAAAAACCACCCCCCAGTTAACCCGACCGAGATTCGAACCTTGATCTACCCGTCCTCGGCACTCGAGCTCAACATGACTACCGCGTTAGCCAACTACGCCACCGAGGCGGGTCGTTGCTTCCAGTATATTACACACACAACATAAGGTCTTGTACACCTACTCTCATTCTTTACAGCAACTATCATGAGCGCTCCATGAAGGACAGGATGATGTGGATGAATGTTAAGGAATTGTACCATCACCGTTAAGAAAAAGATTAGATACATCACATTTGGAGTAAGAGTGGGTGGGGGAACTATCTTTAATGCGCTCGGATTTGATTCAAATCTTGGGCGCCCACGTTACATTCAGTTGGTTTGGACCCGAAGTTTCGCCAATTTTCGCTTTAAAGAATGTTATCAGTGAGACTTAATTGCGTCCTTTTAAAAAAATTCATTCAGGTAGTTAAAAAAAAAGTTTTCAATCATTACCAAATTGCTATCTTGAATAATTAGTAAATGATTAAAATTTAAACACTTTTTTTCAACTTAGGCACTATATCAAATTCCTATGCCTTGTGTTTCATCTTTAGACAAAAAAAAATTCATTAAAAAAAATCTAATTTAAGCTTAATTCACCAACTTCTGGTGACGCTTGGGATAATTCCTCAATTTCTCTTAAGAGAAAAGTACCCAAGGTACCATCCGGGAGTCGAACCAGGGACCCCTAGGCTCGTAGCCAGGTGCACGAACCACGGGGTCGGATGTAACTCAATAACTAAATAACCTACACGGACAACGGTGTCTTGCGTCAAACATAAAATAACATGATTTTGGAGCTGTGTAACTTTTCATATAAAAGCCTGAAACTTTTTTTTGTTTTGTTTGGGCGGGTGATTGGAAAACCTGAGAAAGTCACGAAAGTTCAAAACTTATAAACGCGTAGCCTTCCTAAATATGAACCTTAGATCGATTGGCCATTGCTACTGGGTTTTACAAGTTGTCTTGATGTTATTTGATAGAACATTAAATTTGCCAACATATTCCCGATTGTAAACTGATCAAATGACAAGATTAAACAAAAATGTGGGATTTAAAATGGACCATATAGCCGAATTTCTTTCCTATCTTAATAGAGATTAATTTATTTCAATGTTTTGGAAACTATTAAAATAGTTTTGACCTAAGAATAATTCCAAATAGTGCTTGTACTCTCGATGTAAGTGGACGAGTTATTATGGTATTTGTATGCATGTATGGCCGCGCCTGTCGTCGCCCTGAACCATCGCCTTTTTGGCCACCCCTTTGAGTTAAACATTTTTGTTAAGAGTATACCTAACGAAACCAACTCACTCATTGTCTATCTTAAAAACCAGTGTACGTATTGATTTACGGTCATTCTTCGGTTGACAACAGCTAAATTGAGATCATATTCTGAAAATTGAAAAATGACACCTGGACACGGGAATCGAACCCGGGACCTTTGGCTTAGGACGTCAATGCTCTAACCACTGAGCCAACCAGGAATCATCCCGTGCCCAGGGTCATTCTTAAATCATATTATAAGGCACAGTCTGTGATGGACGTGCGGAAATCGTCGGCTACAAATGTGTGATTTTATTAAGATCACGAGCTATCAGATAACGCAGCCAACTTCGACTCGGTAGTTGGCTTATTGCTGCCACTTGTGTTTCAGAATATGATATCTAGATGGAGTAATCTTCACTAAAAGCATAAATAATAAATAACTTTGGCTATTTGTTTCTTAAATTGAGATCAATTTAATAGTTTTTTTTTCACTTTAGTATTATTACTTTTCAATTCTATCGTATTTTCTTAAAGTATGGGAAAACGTGTTCACTGGTCTCAGCTCAGCTGTTTTTAAAAGCAGAATAATCAAAACCGTACCACAGTGAAACTGGCGTCTACCGTCTAGCTCAGAGGTTCTTAAACTTTTATACCATGGGCTCTCCCTCACCCTTATTACGTTATAAAATCAAGAGAAAGTATTGTGATCGTGAAAAAATCGATTTCGATATTATGACGAATCCTTACGTTTTATATGAAAACGAACCCAAATAAATGTTACGACACAATCACTCAAACTAGAGTCCAAATAAATGTTACGACACAATCGCACAAACTAGAGCCCAAATAAATGTTACGACACAATCGCACAAACTAGAGCCCAAATAAATATTACGACACATTCGCACAAACTAGAGCCCAAATAAATATTACGACACATTCGCACAAACTAGAGCTCAAATAAATGTTACGACACAATCGCACAAACTAGAGCCCAAATAAATGTGACGACACAATCGCACAAACTAGAGCCCAAATAAATGTTACGACACAATTGCACAAACTAGAGCCCAAATAAATGTTACGACACAATCGCACAAACTAGAGCCCAAATAAAGGTTACGACACAATTGCACAAACTAGAGCCCAAATAAATGTTACGACACAATCGCACACACTAGAGCCCAAATAAATGTTACGACACAATCGCACAAACTAGAGCCCAAATAAATGTTACGACACAATCACACAAACTTTCTCATAATTATTGTGTAATATGGCTTCGAAGAAGTTTTGAGTCTCCTACCCTCGTATCTTTTTCTCATAAATACAAACACATCATCATGTTAATCATAATAATCAGTCTTTATATATAAATTTTAAATCAAATTGTTCAAATATATTTAACAAAATTCAAATTAAAAAAAAAATTTTTTTAACTGTTGCACCCTAAAATTATTTGTTATTTGTAAAAAATAAAAACGAATGTTTATTTATAATGAAAAATTATTCCCAGATTGAATTCAATCTTTAAGGTCAATTTTAAAAAAAACATTTTTTTTTTATAATTTGTCCTAAGTAAACTACCTTTGATGTAATTAATTTTTTATCAATAAAGACACATTATTATTGATAGTGTTAAATAGTCCCTTGATACCTATTTTGAACCAAATCGTTAGAGCTCTTTTCAAAATATTTAGAATTTTCAAATATTTCCCATATGAAAAGGTATTCTTCCAATTCAACTTTCTCAGCTATTTTATAATGTTCATTGTGTGTGTGTGGAAGGAGCTCTACCGCTGAGCCATGGATGGCCCTCTAGAGCCTATAGGCCACCTTAAATAATTTTTAATTTTATTTTTAGTGATGGGTCAGTTAACAAATTGAATCACAAAAACCAATCCAAATCCATTTGGCCGCAACTGTTTTTGTCTTTATGTAATATGGGTAATTCACACAACATTCGCTATCCGTTGGTCCATTAAGACCTGACAGATTCAACGATGTATGTATTGTAAACTATATATCCTTAAATAAACATAGAATAGTTGTAGAAACTGAATCACATAATTCTTAGTAGTTATAATAATTCTTAATCCTTGATAATCATCATCCTTCACAAATATTTTTATCTTTCTTTTTTCACACCGCGTCTTAGTACCCATTCGGGCTATACTCATTGAGGGGATCGGGGGATAAACATGATAACCCTCATTTTATGAAGAAATGTGTTAGCAGCTATTTCTGGTACCTTACCTCTTAAATTACAAGTTGTTTTATAGTCAGTCAAGGCCTTGAGTATAGCTAATATCGACAGATATTTAATTTGTTTTTTATAACTATATTTCAGGATTTTATAGACGTTTAAATAGTGAATATGTTGCGGTTAATTCGATATATCAGGTTAATATACATAATCACCGGCTGTTTGTAATAACCAATAGCTCTGGTGAATGTGATAAATTTTTCATGTTGCAGTCAAATTATTCACATTAACGTGTTGTTATGAATAATAACCAGCACCCTCTGGTTAAAGTGACAGAGCTCATCATCTTTCATTGAGTGCGGACGTGTGGTGTCATCTTAATATGGACTCCCTAACCTAACCTAACCTAACACTAAACCAATAGATTTTCAGAATATTATAATTTATCACTTCAGCCAAACAAGTTTTGTTATGTAAAATAACGGGTTAAAATAATAAATTATTGCATGTATTTAATCACATTAACTACCATTATAGGATACTTTGGAAAATAACCGGTCATTATGCACCGTAAATAATTTATTAATTTAACGGTAACAAATACATACCATCTAAATGTATGAGGGTTAACATAGTTTGCCCCGATCCCCTCGATTACGCCAATAGGGTAGGTGTGGGAAAGTTAGTCTCTAAGAAGAAATGTACATGAATTTGCGTGGAGAGAGTGTTGGAAACTGTTTTGAAAAATACCCCATCCTCAGTTCACCCAACCACGATTGGAACACCGATCTCCCCCCATTACTTCAGTCTTAACACCGAGTGACGCGTTAGACCAGGCGATCACCGATGCAGGTTTCAACAAATAAGTGGGCATCGCTGAAGCTACAGTTGAATTTTCGTAGGAAGAGCCTGTTTGATGGACAGAAAAGCTACTAGCTCTACTTTCACATATTCATACGTCAAGTCATGTTATATGCAGCTGTCACCTATAAAATAACACTAATAATATAGTAAAACACTATCAATGTTGGCCGCGGAGAAATATGTTAGTATTTTCTAAAAGACTCTTCATATGGAAATTAGACTGAGGCTACCTGTTCGAATTGTTTCTCCCTCAGGAATATTGAAAGGCTTTTGGGGGTTTTACAGTTCTTTTGTTTACTTAAGGTGGGGTGGGAGGGGATGCAAGAAAAGGTCAGTGTCTCAACAGTTTTTATGGCCAAAATAAAATAAAATATTGCTCCAGTACAATCAAAGAGGTTAATTTTCTTCACATGTTGATATCTGTCACACCCGCCTCGGTGGCGTAGTTGGCTAACGTGCTAGTCCGTGTTGAGCTTGACCGCCGAGGACGGGGAGATCGAGGTTCGAATCTCGGTCGGGTGAACTGGGGGTGGTTTTTCCTAAATGGTTTTCCACTCTCCCTCCACGCAAATGCGGGTTCACTTCCTCTAAATTCAATCCTCCCAATACCTAATCCATTAGTGTAATTAGTACTTAAGCGTATAACCCGAACGGGTAGTAAGACGCGGTGCTAAATATTATTATTATTATTATTATTATTTATTATTATTATTATTATTATCTGTCACATGGTGGCATTATCCAGCAAACTTTTTAATTGAAGATAAAATGTTTTCATTAAATTCCAGAACACCCTTGATGGATATATATTCAAGAAATTTCGAGGTCACCATGTGAATAAAATAAAATTCTATGTTTGTACTGTATCAATATTTTATTTATTTTGGGCAATTTTTTTTCTTCATAAAAACTGTAAAAAACACTGACTTTTCCTCGCGTCCCCTTCCTTACTGCCTTAATTACGTCTAACTTGCTTGAGACACTTTATTTAATATACACATACATTGAAAATTCCACATAAGGTCAACTTTATATTAATTTCATTCCAGCCTATATGTTGAGATAAAAAAAAATTGAGAACAAACTTCTAGAAAGCAGATCCAGTCCCAAAGTGAAGAATCGACGGAACCGTGATACCGCTTATTAATTCTACCTGCATTGCTGGGAACGTAGACTAAATGTAAGGTTCATCTAGTATGGATTGTGGGTGACGAGGAGGTCGGGAGACTCCAATTCAAATGGGAGAACTGCGGGTGCTTTTTTTACTAAATATTAATTTTTTCATTCGCTCGCTATTCACGCAAATGCAGTTATATTTCGTTTGATTCACTCTTATCCCATTGGCGTGATTAAAATGAGTATAGCATAGATGGGTAGTAAGATGCAGTGGAAAGATAAAACTTTTATTTTGTAAAATAACTCGAATACTCTATACCTTGTTGGACTATTGCTTCTAGACGACGCTGTATTTGGCTTGTTTTTGTTGCCTTGTGCCAGAATTTTAGTGGTCGCCTGTACCTTTTATGTTTCTGATAAGAATGTAACGGTGCTTGCACACTTAAATCCTGGTAACAAAATTAAATAAAAAAGAGAGAAGAGGTGTTTGTTTGCGCTGTATGGACGACATAATATGAGCTTTCAAAAGTTACTTGACAATATTATTATTGTTCGAGTTAAAATCTTCGAGTGTATGAACCAATATTGGCGGGTAGTTTTTTTCGTTTTTGTATCGCTGATCCTGCTAGACCACAAAATAATAATTAGTAGCCTACTGAAGTAATTATGACAGTAATAATATTAATACTAATAACTAGCCGCTATCGGTGACCGCATATTTTAAGGCGTCATTCTCACAATAGAATAAACCGTGGATGACGGGGAGACTGGGGTTCGAATCCCTGTCGTGGGTACTGAGAGTGGTTTTTACTAAATGGTTTTCCACTCTCCGTCCACGCAAATGTGGGTTCATTTCCTCTAAATAAACCCTTCCTAATATCTAACCCATTAGCGTAATTAGTACATAGGCGTATAACCCGAAAGAGTGGTAAGACGTGGTGCTAAGAAAAATAAAAAAAATTCCTCATTAACTGAAGTGTTTGGCATACTGGCCACATTATTCTCAATACTAACAGAGATGTATGTGACCGGCATGGTTGTACTCCCGACTGCCCGAGTAAATCGGGTTTGAATCCTGTCTGGGTGCAATGTAGGGGCTTTTATCAACATAGTTGATAGTTTCATCCTAGATGAGTAATTTGTTTTATAGCACAAAATACTAGCTAACTGAATTTTGATTTTTAAATGAAACTTAAATTTTAGTGTATTTTCTGACATGACGATGAAATCCAGAACTCTATCCCAAAATGTAGCATGTTCGGAAAGTAAATATCCAGCTGGGAAATTGTTAGTGCCTAATTTGATGGCTCTTCACGATGTAATTATAATTGTGACCTCTCCAGGCAAATATTAATGCATTTTCTCAACCGCAAACCTCGGCCTCAACCCCTTGAACAAAGCGTTGATAGACTAATTCTCCTGTTGAATTTAGCGATAAATAAGTAACTGAGCATCCGAGTTGCTCACTTGCCCGCATGTGCATTTGGTGTATTTAAGAATGTGTGTAAGCACGAATACTCAAATTAAGGGGGATTTACTTCAAACAATGATATTGTCAATTTTTTCGAAACGTAATTAACTTATTTATGTCTATAAAGGCTAGGAAGCATTATAATAGTGCATAAAATCTCCAAAATTATAATATATTATTTTATAAGTGAGTTCAATATAAAGGTTATTAGTGATTTAATCTTAGTAGTAGAGATAGGAGGGTAACTAAAGGAAAATGCATCCGAACAGAGAGGGATTGATAAAATGATCCACGAGGGCATCCGGCCAGGATTCGAACCCCGTTTAGACAATATGAGACTGACGCCTTTGCCAAAGCACTTATAACAATAATAATACGTCGTGACCATACCTTTTTGTTCTTTCTTCTTGACATGAGTATTCCAATAGCACTTAAACGTACATACCTACATTTTTATAATAGTTGGAGAAATTATAACAATTTGGATAATATGAACCTAACGAAACACCTACTAATGGGGGAGAGAGTGCGCGCTGTACTTTGCACAAACTTAAGAAACAATTCTACTCGCTAACTAATCTTAATAATTTACGGGTACTGTGTCATACTATCCGTCTGGGCTATCCGAACATTTACAATAATGAGACAGTGATAAGGAAGATAAAATTTAGTGGAAAGTAAATGTACCCGTAATTGCATAGGGGGAAACATTTAGGAGAAATCACCTCTGTATGGTAGGTTGGGGCTATTTGAATCAAGGGGCTGTATGAATCAAAATAAGGATTCAAGATACTGCGCAGCAATTCTGGTGTTTAGTTCTTATAAGTTATTGAATGATCTACTGGCTGTAAATTGGTATGAATTTTTTTTTAGTTTTTTAAACGTTTGAATAGTTAACACATTTTTTTTACGAAATCAATCTAATTGAGATTTTCCTAGGGATATAAATAATGGTCTTTGCGTCATAAGGTTTTACCCTTTTATGGTTGTAGATTTTGAAGTATTAAAAAAAAAAGTTAAAACTTATGGGCTCATGACAAAGAGGTTTGAACTTATTATATCGGGAAACAATAGTTATTTTATATTGAAAAAAGTTTGCTTCCAGGACTATTTGGATCATTATTTTGTTTACGTTTTTATATGTTTGTAGAACATAACATTAATTATTTATCGCTTTCTGACATTTTTTAAAGTGAGCTTATATGCTAGCGTTGTTTGATTTAAAAATAAAAACTTATGAATTACATTTTAAATCAAACTAAACTAATTAACTACTACACATTATTTCTCACTGGCATTCAAAGCTTGAAGAATAGCTCTAGTTTATTTGGAAAGGTATTTTTGTTTCGTCAGAATACTTTGGATGTGCTGTATTAGTAAGTTGTAGTTTGGACAGCCCTGTATTAATACTGGTAGGACCTCGAAATACAGAGTCCCCTAAAATCCTAAAAAAAAAACGTATTTTAGTTGAGTTGGCCACACCCGACCATTCACATGAAGACTATGACGTCGTCATAGATCTAAATATTAATAAGAAGGGTGACCTGGTGGTCTAGGGGTAAGGTGTCAGACTTCTGTGCTGGGGCCGGGTTCAATCCTCGGTCCCGGCACAGATTTATCTGATTGCCAAACCCTTCCTTCACCTCTGACAAGACGTGTATTAATCACGACTTGTGAATGTGAGGAATGCCAGGTCTCTACCGTGGTTCGGATTCCACGTTAAACTGTAGGTCCTCCATTTCATCTCACAATCACACTACCATTACACATTAGCGTAAGTGCGTATAACCCGAACGGGTAGTAAGACGCGGTGCTAATAATAATAATAATAATAATAATAATAATAATAATAATAATAATAATAATAATAATAATAATAATAATTAAGAAGAAAAAGAAGAAAATGCACCATTGATTTTTTGTAAATTAACTTTTCTTGACAAAAATTCCATTGGAAAAGGAGACTGTATCGGTGTCAAGCCTGCAAATCGTCATTTCATGAAGTATGTGTTGGGGCCTTTGGACAAAAACAGTTTAAGTGTGGAAAATGTATATAAACATTTTGTTTGCATCTAGTAGTAAATAAAAACATTTTAAATTGTCTATACTGATAGTGAAATATCACAATGTGTGATCTAAATAACCCTATCCCTGATCCAAATAGCCCCACGTTTTTATTAAAACGTTATTTCCACTTTATAATGAATTTTTAAACTTATTTTCTCTTTAGATTATTTAAAAAAATCTATTACTAGGTGTTGTTCAGAAGACACGAATAAAGATATAAATAATTGTTTAACATTTTTTCACAAGCATATTATAGGTGAAAACATACATTAAAATTGAAACGACCCAAATATCCCCACCCTACCATATATCTGTACGGGAATCGAATCCCGACCTCCTTGTCACCGACAAACCAGACGAGACGAGGTAACCGATGCCTTTGTCCTCGTGCCCATAGGTGTGGATCGTTTTAATAATATCGTATTGAGAACGTTCTTTCTCCAGGCGATATTTGAAATAGGTGTTACAACGTCGTTGTAAAGTACACTTTAAACCTTCTTTTATCATTTTTTTTGCGCCGCACCTTACTACCCATCCGGGCTATTCATATTTACCCCCCCCCCCCCACACACACACACTAATGGCTAAGGGATGAGGAAGATATAATTTAAGAGCATGCGTGCTCAAATTCGCGTGGAGGAAGAGTGGAAAACCTTCGAGGGAAAATCACCCCTGGTATACCCAGCTGGGATTCTAACCCTGACCTCCCCGTCACTGGCAAACCAAGGTAAGACGATCGTGACGTTTAGTCCGCGCGGCCCCAAACCAGAGTATAACAATCCCACTGCTTGATGGTGCCGGTCAGTGCGTGGCGTCGCGGGCTACTTGTTGACGCTCACCTCTCACTCTTGACAAAGTGCCACTTGAACTTCACCTTGACACACTTAGGGGTCCACTTGTCCTGCCTGTCCTCTCGGTGTTGCGCCGCTACAAGAAAGTTGGGTTAGGGAGGGAGAGAAGCCCGCGAGTTTGAGAACTTGATAAATTATTCTGTTATCGCAAGTGACGGCGCCAAGAGGAACTAATGTTTTCCTAGACTTCGCTGTCTTGACGGGGCGGAGCATGAGGGGGTTTAGGTGAATGGGGGGAGAGGGGGGATGCTTATGGCATTTTTCGGTCCAATATCAAAGATAGTTGGCCTTTATTACGCACTAAATTTACAAGACTCTTGGAACATTTTAAAGTTAATATCTTATAATTTTAATACACATATATCTCAGATAATGAATTAACAAACTCCGGCCTAGTATTTATAAAAACCTCTTTTGTAACAGCTTAATTTAATTGATAGGTATAAGAAAAGTGGTTTAAAGGAAGTGCACCCGCATTGGCCTAGGAAGCTAAGGGGAAAAAAATCACCCCCAAAAGTGTTTGGTTGAGAGTCGAACTTCTAATTCTCCGTTACCGGAAATTTCGTATGTTGTGAACTTGACGCTTCAAGCTGTGGTACCGTTTGTGTCATTCATCAGTTATTTACCATAGTGCGTAGGAACTCGAAAGTTCAACGCCGCATTTACTAAAGTACGCCACATATCCCTCTATTGAACTAGTTCTAGCCAGTCTACCTCAATACACCCTATCTCTTTCAGACCCATTCTAATGTTATCCTCCCACCTGCGTCTAGGTCTTCCCATTGGGTCAATACCCTGAACACGGTCCTACCCACCGTAATCTACGAGATTTGACTATCCTAAAAATGTATTTTGATGAGTAAAGACTATGTAACTCATCATTATGTAACCCCTTCATTCCCCATTAGGCTAATCTCTTTTTGGACCAAATATCTTCCTAAGCACCTTGTTTTCAAACACCCTAAGTTTGTGTCATTCATATTACAGTATATTTGGTATCGGGCAAGCTGTCCTTCATTTTGGTTTAGGGGTCTAGGAAGGATTTGTTTGGAGAGAAGAGGAACTTACAGGGGCCTATGGGTAGGCCTACTATTTTGTTATTTATAAGAAATATATATTTAAAAATTGGTATTTTGGTGAGCTGTTAATGAATCGATGTCATATTTGGCATTTTAAATAGAAAAAATCTAAAAAAATCTAGAACTACTTGAACATGTGTAGAAATAACGTTAAATTTAAAATATCGAATGAGGGGTAGGGTGAGGGGAAATCATACTGTTAGCATAAATACGTCACTGGTATTGGCTAAACTAAGGAAATACGATAGCGCCGAATGGTTTAGAATTATGTTAACCTATAATTAAATAGTTAATAAACAAAAAACGGTGCAATGAAAAGAAAATATTGATAATCGCATTTTCAAAACAACATATTTTTAATCTTGGTAATATTTATTATATCCAAGGTTGAGTCTGTCCATTTCAAAGTAACTTAATAAACAGTATAATATTATTTTGAAGTGAGGTGTCCCTTTTAAAAATCAATCTCAAATTAATATTTAATAAAAACAAATAGGGAAAATGAATCTCATCTCTTGAAGTGAATCGTTAAAATGTGATGGAAAGAAACGTGAGTTAAGGCATTTTTTTTGTATAGCAAAACACCTTTTTGGTAAAAATATATACAAAATTGCTTCACTAGATTCGCTTAGTTTTAGTCTAATTTTCTATTTATTTTAATCCCAATAGTTTTTGAATGTTTTTCATGAGAACCGCCGAATTCGAACATGAATATTTCTCTGAATCTAAATGGTTTCTTTTCAATTTAATTGTACTTATAACAAATATTCAAGAACTAGTAATACTAATATGTGTACTTAAACTAATGTATCTACTGAAAACATATTTATTCAGGCAAAAAAAATAATTCTATAAATCTGTAAAACTACTGACCTTAACTCTAGTTCCCTCCAATCCCACCTTAAGACTCCCTTACTTAGGTTGGCTGAGAGGAGTCTGCCGATAGAAGGGTGCTGGGGGACTTTTCCCTTTGGCTGCGACACTGGTGAAAAAAAGACCATTTTCCTTATAGATAATGTAACATAAGGCTATTGTGTAGGACAAAACTGTTCACTTCGTTTTATAATAAACTGTTCTATTACTAATCGAGTCCAGGAGTAATAATGTATTATCAGCATTTCTTCCTTCAGCACAACCTTTTTCAATTTTTTCCATATCCTTCTTTTCTTTATCTCCTAGCTTACCAATTAGAATCTTATACAAGATAAAGCTATGTATAACCATGCAAAATAATTTTTAAAATTCCATGGCGTCAGCCCGCAATCGTGCCATACCGACCGAGCCAGTCTATTGGCGAAGATATTCGCCAACTTCCGTGACTATAGGGTGTCATATGGTCAGCACAACAAACACTCCAGCAGATCATCTCAGTTTTCTAGACTGAGCTGCTACTTTTTTAATTCAAGCAACTCCTCATTCGTCCTCACGAGGCTGAGTTGACCTCGTTCCAGACCTTTGTTTTACAGAAAAATCTGGGAGCGTTTGGGGATCGAACCCGGGACTCTGGATCTGTAGTCAGAAACTTTGACTGCTAGACCATAGAGGAGATCAAAATAATTACTCCCAACTTTAATCCAGGAGTCCAGGGTTCATTTTTTTTTACCGGGTGTACTCATGTTTTTTTAATAGCAGGTTTCCATCCTTTCTTCGTATGAACCATTACATTATACTTTCCTTATATATATAGAGTCCTTAAAATAATTATTTGTGTATTGTATCTGTTAAAATATTAAAACTGAGATGCACTTTTAGAAATCTTTTTCATATGTATTTTCTGCAAGTGACCCACCCGTCATCCCCAGAAATTTCAGGATGTCCAAGGAACCTGCCCACCTTCCCATGAATCTATCCGCAGATACCAGAAATATCCAAGTGTCCCTTGAACTTGTTGTCTTCCGCTGTACCTGTAACCGTCCGCCTTCCGTAGTACCGGTTCTCTTTTCACTGTACCTTTTTGGATTCCATTATACCTGTACCCCCTCCACTGGACCTGTTCTCCTTTCACGGTGCCTTTTCACTTCCCCTGAACTTGTACACCTTCCTCTAAACCTGTCTGCCTTCTCGTGAACCTGTCTGCCTTCTCGTGAACCTGTCTGCCTTCTCGTGAACCTGTCTGCCTCTCGTGAACCTGTCTGCCTTCTCGTGAACCTGTCTGCCTTTCGTGAACCTGTCTGCCTTCCCGTGAACCTGTCTGACTCCCCCTATTACCTTTCGTCTGACTCTGACCCCTATACCTGTTTACCTTCTCTGAACCTGCCTGACCTCCCCTAAACCTGTCCGTTTTCCTTCCGGACATGTTCGCCAGTAAACTCCAGCCTGCAGGTGTGTGGAGCCTGTCACGTTGCGTAACCTTGCTTCCTGCCGTTTGTATCGCCAGGCACGGGTTTACATAACCCACCTCGCGTCGGAATGGAGTCGTGATATGGGCCTCTCACATCACCTCACATACTCACATCCCAACTTCATGAAAGATGAGGAGTGCCTTGCTGTTTCGAAAAGGGTTTCATTTGTGTATATATTGAAACTAAACGAGAACAGGTCAATCGAAGATTGAGACGGTTCGCAAAGGATTTATCAAACAAACAAATTTGTGTTCATTTAAATAGATACTACTAGCTAATTACTATTATGAGAAATATAAAGTTGAAATTTTATGCTTGATTTTTTTTTACCGGCACACCAATTTTTTTTTTGTTTTAAAGGTTGTCAACCCCTGCTCTAATTGATCACTAAATGTGAAGGTCTTACCGTTACTTACTCTAATCCTGTAGACCGTGGTTTTATCCTCACTTACTGCATATGGTGACTTATTTCGTCATCCCAGTTAAACAAAGGTGTAGTTCTGCTTTAAAAGATTTTATCTATTTTTGCCGTATACGAAATAAACACTAAGCTATTTTCAAAGTGTCCGCAAAACACGAACTGTGTAACAACAATCTTAAAAGTTTAACCAAAGGCGAAAGGATGATATAGGCTGTTTAGAGGCAGTGCACCCGCATTAGTGAAGAAAGGATGGATGGTAAAAAAACAAAGTTATCAATCACATACGGAAAGAAAAAAAATCTATTATAAGGCCGAGCGAGATTTGAAGTTCGGCCTCCCTGTCACAAGCGATTCAGTTTATTTCGAGCTCGACACCTTAGACCTCGTGACTACAGAATACGGTTCTCTGTATTCAACTTATGTTTTCATGCCTGATGGCTCAAGTGTCTTAGAGGGGAAAGGATATCTTTATCGGGTTATTTGTGTTGCTCTAAGATTAACCGATTTTTAAATCGTGTTATAAAATAACCCAACGCTCAACTTTATTGAACGGCAGATTTAAATTTAATAAGGAAAAATTTAAAGTATAATTTGAGAAATTAGTGATTGATAGTAGACTAAAAGTAAAATTTAATTCAAAAGCTTAGTGAGTTTTATATAATGTTGATCAAGTATCAATCAACATGAGTAACCTACATAAAAATAGCATTTGAAAGTTATAGGATATACAATTAGTTAGATAACTCTTGTTAGTTAAAAATAAACACTTTAAAGTTTAATAAATCATGGTAAATACATGGTACAGAACTCCGCACGGATTCTCACTTCATTGTTAAAAATGGAGATATTTACTCAAAGCTCGTAATACATGTGAAACGAAATAATATACAGTAGAAAATCGAACTATTTTCGGCATTTTACTATGGGTTGCACATCTTATGGTTATCGCATTGCTATTAAATTCCTCATTTATAGATTTAGACCAATAAAAAAAGGTAAATATTGACTATTGAGTCCAAAATGATATAGATAGATCATTGATGTACAAACATTTCCCCTAAGAGGTTAAAGGAAAAAGAAACGTTTTGAAGAGACTTACTTATCTACTTACTCTATGGAATTGCGTTAAAACTGAGTATCTGTACAACTAATAATCACAAAATTGTATTAATAAATTTGCCAAAATCTCAGAAACTATTGGTTTTATATAGATATATTTCAAATACAAGTTTTTTATTTTTAATAGTACTACAATTATTTTGCAATGATAAGTTATTTAGTATTTCAAATAGTTGCGGGGATACGAAAATTTCCGCTTCTGAAAAGTACCCTAGAAATTATTTTCATGGGACAATCAAAATAGCCATTTTATTTATAATCTTAAATAACGCCTAGATACGAGTTTAATCAAAATCTTTATGATTTCGAGGAAATTGATTTTTTTCTATTTTCGCCCTTTGTTAAACTACTATTAATTTTAGGGTTAAACAGACACACAGACAGACGGCATTGCAAAGACCACTTTTTGCCACTTTTACGGTTGGAGGGGGGGGGGGGTCATGAAATGTCTACATCCATCAACATCTCGAGTTAGATTTCTTTTTACGGTCGCAATACTTTACCTTAAGTGTTCGAAAAGTTAAAAAGCATATATATTGTTGTATAGCTTGAAAATTATTGGTTTTATAAAAATATGTTTCAAATAAAAGATTTGTATTATAAATAGACCTACATATTTGCAATGATAAATAATTTCCTATATCAAAGAGCTACGAATATATGACAAAAAATTAGAATCTACGCGTCAGACCGGAACCCTTAAAGTCATTTTGACGAAAAATTGGGAGTAGACTTTTGTTAATAATATTTATCAATGATTAGAAATTAAATTTAATCAAAATAATCAGAGCCGATTTTGATAAAATTGATTTTTTGTCTTTTCGCCCTAAAGGAAGCTACCCTTATTTTAGGGTTTGATATCCAATTCCAAAAACCCCTTGGGGCAATCCTATGAAAATCCTAGATACCACGTTTTAGCCCAATTGGTAAAATAGCTTAGGTTCTACTCTGAGGTACATACAGACAAATAGATAAAAGACAGAAATACAAAATCCACTACTTGGGATTCAGGGGGACATGACACGTCGAAATTCATCAAAATCCCGAGTTCAATTTTTTCTAAACGATCACAATAATTTCTCTACCTGTAAGATAGCGAGAAAGTAGAAACATCTAAGCTTTAGAGCATAGCTTGTAACTAAGAATTTTTACTAAACATGATATGAATTGTCTTTTATTTTTATTATTTAATTCCTCGAGAAACAATATCATCAAGTTTAATTGATGAGAAAAATATGATTCTATAATTTTGTAGAATTTAAACTATACAGAGAGCCATTTAGAATAATATTCGGTAGTGAATTTTTTTTTTTAATTTCGTTGTATTGAGTAGAAGTAAAAATTAAAGAATTTAATCTTCTTATATATAAAATTCTCGTGTCACAATGTTCGTTCCCGTACTCCTCCGAAACGGCTTGACCGATTCTCATGAAATTTTGTGAGCATATTGAGTAGGTCTGAGAATCGGCCAACATCTATTTTTCATACCCCTTAGTGATAAGGGTTGTCCACCCTTATAATATATATAATTCTTCTGTACGTGTGTATGTCACTGAACTCCTCCTAAACGGCTGGACCGATTTTGCTGAAATTTTTTGTGTGTGTTTGAGTGAGTCCGTAGATGGTTTAGATTCACAATTGGACCCGGTAGGTGGCGCTGAAATCGGGTTCTAGGATTTTTTTTATTTTTTAGGGACTTTTTGGGGGGTTTTGGGGGGATCAATAAAATAAAATTAACGGTACCCGGTATACAAATTTGTAAACAAGCTTCGCAATTTTTTTCAATACAGCTGATATTTGTGGAGTTGTGGGCGAAATTCCAAAAATGAAAAGATGTTTTATTTTGTATGTTGTCTTGACAAACACTGAATTTGTAATATTTGTGTAACTCACTAATTGGAGTTCATTGTGAATTTTTAATTGTGATGATCACATAGTATTTGTTTTATTATTGAAATAAATTATGCCACCCAAACGAAAAGCCAACGTTCGGGCAGGACAACGTCTGTCGGGTCCACTAGTTACATATAAATTAAGAGCGTGCATGACATATCCATCAATTATGTAATACAGTCGACTCGAAATTGTAAATTTACACAAACACTATTGCATTTGGATCATTTATAATTAAACATTAATGGAAATAAAGAGTTAATAGAAGTTCCTAATACAGAACATCATTGAAATATTAAATTATATTTGGATAAACACTGCATTGAAAAGACCGTTTTTGGAAATTTTAGAATGCCTTCTCAACTAAGCATTGTGCACAAATCTTCATTTTCTCTTAAAGACATATTGTAGATATTACAAGAAACGTTTTCGCTTTGTCCTCCATCGCCACCGCGGACAATTTCGAGTAATCATTCAAATACGAATGCACTGCAAACATTTCTGGAATATCTTGGTCTTTTCTTTTTCCTGTTACTCCCATACCTCGCGCAAGCCGGGAGCTGAGTTGGGCCTGCTATGGTACACACTCTTAATTCTCTCATATGAATATCCTTTTCTCCTTCGTGTAAATGGCTGCGTTGGCTGCCATTTATTTTGGACGACTAGTTTCGGTGCGTGGTACTTGATCAATAATATATAAAACTCACTAAGCCTTAGTTAACTTTTACGTGGTGGCCTGGTGGTCTAGGGGTAAGGTGTCAGACTTCTGTGCTGAAGGTCCGGGGTTCAATCCTCGGTCCCGGCACAGATTTATCTGATTGCCAAACCCTTCCTTCACCTCTGACAAGACGTGTATTAATCACAACTTGTGAATGTGTGGAATGCCAGGCCTCCACCGTGGTTCGGATCCCACGTTAAACTGTAGGTCCTCCATTTCATCTCACAATCATCCTACCATTGCACATTAGCGTAAGTGCGTATAACCCGAACGGGTAGTAAGATGCGGTGCTAATAATAATAATAATAATAATAATAATAATAATAATAATAATAATAATAATAATAATAATAATAATAACTTTTACGTTTACTATCGCTGACTAATTTCTCATAACATTATATTGCTCAACATTTTGTTAAATCTATAAAACTATTCAATATATTTAAAGGGCACCGAGACGAGACAGTCGTAAAAAAATCACTAATTTTTAAAATTCAATTTTTTGTCATCGTGTCTCACCACCAATTCGGGTTAGATGGGTGTACTAATTACATTCATGTTTTAAGGTTGTGAAAGGCTGAAGGAAGTGTACCTGCATTTGCGTGGAAGAAGAGTGTTCAAAGCATTTAGGAAAAGATACCCCCAGTACATACGACTGGTATTTGAACGCCGATCTCCCAGTCATTGGAAGCCCGGTCTATTGCTATAGTGACGCCCATGACCACTTGACCACTGAAGCGAGAAATTCCTAATTAATTTAGGGGTGGTTTGTTATTTTAAACTATGGCTCTTGCCAAAATGTATCATCTTTCTATAGGATCAAAAGCTTTATAATCAAGTGTCATAATTAAAAAAACAAAAAGAAGTTTGAAAAATTAAAACTATCTGGTTTTAAAACGACCTTTTACTCCGAATTAAGGTAAATGTTGGGAAACTTTGCAGCTAACCTTTCTCAAACAAAAAACATATATACATATATTTTTTAACATTTTAAATAACAAAATCTCGGCTATCCAAAATAAAGGGGGCGTACCCGATTTCGGGTATCTAAAATGTTGAATTTGTAAATTCGAGTTTTGGTGGTAAAATTAAACATTTATTCAGAAACAGTTTTTATGATATTAAAATGTACATTACATAAAATGTAATGTGTACTCCCGAATTACTGTAATAATTAAAATTATTTGAATTTACGGCCATAAGCATTTCAATAGAAAAATGGCTATCCATTTATTCCATGTAGATTCATAAATAGCGTCATCTTGACTAAAAAAAACGGCATTTCTGCCAACCCGAGTTTCGGTTGGAAGTTCTATTGTAAATTAGTGCGCGCCGTGGTCCTTATGTAACCCGCCGCACGCTCGCGTGTATTATTAAGCCGACTCTATCAGGCGCGCCGGCGACTACTCGTAGGTTTCCCGCCAAATATTGACTGAGTGGGACATGAAGGGGGGTGGGGGGGGGGGTGCGCCAGATACGGAAACATATCCGTGCTAATATTAATAGCTATACGTCAAATAGAGGCGCTTTTTTAACAGGGTCGCAACAGTCATTTTAAGATCATTTTAGGGTTTTTGAAGCTTCAGATCTGCCCTCCCCATAATAAATACTGCCCTTTAATATATATATTTCTTTTTAGCATTGTGTCACAATACCCGTTCGGGTTAGCGTAAAAACTAAACAAAAGTTAAAATTAAACTAAGAAAGCGTTTATTTTGTTTGATAGTTTCACAATCTAACTAACCTATTAACGTGTATAACTTAGGCACAATAAGTAGGTAAGTCCCAATTTTCATAGTAATAACCTTAGCTGACATCTAGAAAAGTTACTAGCTCAGCTTTCACATATTCATACGTCAAGTCACGTGATGTGTAGTTGTAACGCTTGAAAGATATTTTCGATGCTTATAAAATAACACTAAAAATATTGTACACTTTTATAAATTTGGGCCGCGAAAAAACAGGTTTGTATTATTTAAAAAAACCTTTCTATGAAAATTGGACTGTATACGAGTTTGTTGGTTAGTCCGCATACCCACCGATGTGGGTGTTTGTTACCCGGGCTGGGCCCAGTGTGTCTGTGTGTATGTTAACTAAGCTACACTGTGTGTTAACAATTTCTGGGCCCAGTGTGTCTGTGTGTGTGTGTTTTAACTAAGCTACACGGTACTTCTCTATGTTTGAGTGCGTGTGTATTTGCGAGTATGCGTGAATGTGTGTATATATGTGTGTGTAGGTGGGAGGGGGGAGGTAGGACAAGTTGGTCGGTACAGAGCCATATTATTGATCACTGTACCTCTCTCCACCCCACCTCTGGAAACCACCAATAACTTACAACGGCCGTCGCTTGTCGCCTCACTAACTCAACTGGCCGGGGTTCAACCCCAACCGACTGGATAAAGAAGCCTTCCTTCCCAGGGTGAATTTCCACTCTCCCTCTTGTCAAACACTAGTGCATTTGATCGGATCCTCATCTATACCTTTGTACAATAAATTATTAATAACTATTTAATCTGCCACAGTGGCTGAGTAATCTAAGGCAGTGGTATTGAGCTTTTTTTGTTCACATATCTAGATATAACTTTATTAAAAATTTGTACCCCAAAAATTGTGGGGGCATAATGCGAGTTGCCACATTATAAAATCCACTTTAAAATTACTAAATAGATCTACAAAACAACATGTTCAAAATAAATATAATAAATCACATCCAAAATAATGTATTAAAGAATACGTTTTAAATTATATATATTTGATACTTTTACGTTCTCCTTAAGATGTCTTCGCGTACCCTCGGGTTTACGCTCACCCCAGGTTGAATACCACTGATATAAGGTATTAGATTCTCATTGCTCTGAGTCTTGACCGTCTCGTCAGAGGTCATGTTCAAATGCTAGCCACTCATGTTTTACTTTGTCTTATGAAATTGGTGACCAATGTGTAAACTACTTTCGTATTTAAGTATAATTTATGGTATCTGCGTGAAAATTAAAAAGTACGTTCAAAAATTATTTATTTTCACTGAAAGTTATTGAGAGGTGCCTGCCTGCACAATCATTTCTCTATAAGCCTCTCTTGTTATTCTCCTGGTAGACCTGTTTACACCAAACCATGGGCCATTTGGGGTAGTAGACAGTTGGGAAGAAATTTGTTCGCTATTTCATCCTCATAGCTATTTGGATAGTTATTTTTTACTAAAAAAAAAAAAAATTGGTAGTATAAAAGTTTTTGCTCCAAATTTATTTTCTTAAAATATTATTAAATTCTTTTTTATTTGCTTTTGTTGTAAACTGTTTTTATCATTGTACTAGTTCTTTATACAAACATAAGTTCCATGTCTAAAATATCAAAACTTTTGTGCTATTTTTGAATCTATTAAGGTCGTTATTCACCTTGGCGTGCAACTTGTTCATGGTTTATTTTAATGGGTACATGGTGTGGGGGTATGGGTGTATTACAGTTGGGCTACGTTTACCTTTTATGACCTAGGTTTGTTTAAAAGGGTATCGTTAATCCCACATTACAGTTGGGACACATATAGCTGTTCCTGTTATGACCTGCGTTTAAAAGGGTATCGTTAATTCTACATTACAATTGGGCCACGTATACCTGTTAAGACCTGGTATTGTTTAAAAGGGTATCGTTAATCCCACATTATAGTTGAGCCACGTATACCTGTTATGACCTGTTTTTAAAAGGGTATCGTTAATTCGACATTACAGTTGGGCCACGTATAGCTGTTATGACCTGGGTTTGTTTAAAAGGGTATCGTTAATCCCACAATACAGTTGGGCTACGAGTTCCTTCTTGGGAAGAATTGTAAACAAGGCGTACTGGTGTACTAATTCGGCCCAGGCTTATGTGGCGCTCAATTTAGATTGTTTGTAAATGTTTTCTCAAGCTGAGTGAAAAACAGTACTTGATAGATAGTAAGACACAAAAAATTCTAACCTAACCTAACCAAGCCTAACTTAATAAAGGGCAAAAAGATTGGTGAGGCCGAATTCATATATACTCGTTAATCAACTGTTATAGTCGTCCTGGTCAGTGATAGTCTAAGCTTATGACAATTCTCCTGGTCAGTGAATGTGGCCCAACTAAGCTATGAACTTTTGGGACAAGGGGTCCCGTGGCCCAACTGCTATGCGCCGGATCAATCAGCACATTCCACAGTCTTTGGTTGACATACATGTCTTCTCCACACCACGAAAATACTTAAATACTTAAACAGTATTGATTGAGTCGGGGCATCGTGTACGGTACTCCTCTCCCTCGTTTCATCCCCCACTCCCTCCTTAAACTACCCCAACCCCCTTTACATCGCTATCCTTGCCTAGTCGTTGGATAGTTCTTCGTTTCGCCTCACCGCCGAAATCGCCCCCTTCTCCCCCCCCCCCCTCTCTAGCACGCCGGTTCGAAGAAGTGGCGTGCGATAGGGGCAGCTTGAGCGTGCTTTTTATCTTTCTCTTCTTCTTCTTTTTTTTTTTTTGCGGAAGGAGCCTGGAAAGAAAAGTAGAGGGGGGGGGACGAGACGCGACGCGCGAAGTTGGCGCTGAGGACGCCGGCGCCTTAGGCAACGTCGTCTGGGACCTCGGCTCATAACCCGTATGAATAAACACGAGGTGGGGAAGGGAGGGAAGGGAGGGCTGGTCTCCGTCTCGTGTCCAAGATTAGTACAGTCGCACACGCTGCGTTTCACCAATTACTAGTAAATGCTGATTCTTTACGGGGGGTAGAAAACTACTAATTAAAATAATAATAATAATTAAGCTAAAAAATGTGAGAAAGTTAAATAATAATTTTAAACTTTTCCAACATGTCCGTTTTTTTAATGGTTTAAAAATAATGTTAAAAATAAATTAATAAAAAAACAGCCACGTGGCTTTCTCTTTCCTCAACAAAACATTGCATTATTTAACTTTCAAAAAAAAAGTTTTTTGGATGTGGTATTTTTAGCCTAGCGCAACATTTCAACATGTACATGCCGTGCCATTGCGGTATAGATTATACTTTCTCCCCCCCCCCCCCCTCCCCTTCCAACACAAACTGTGGTGTTGACGGGAGGTGGTGCGGTCTGGCAACGCCGCACTGCCGTTACCATGGCGACGGGCCGTGACGTAAGCGAGGCACAGCATCTTTCTCTCGCTCTCCTAGCCCCATGCCGCCGCTCGCTGCTCTGCCGTGAGGGCTGCCTAACCTAAGGTTCCTCTGCTGTTGTCGGGCACCGTGCCAAATCATCGTCTCACTATGCTACAACTTATTGGGTACACTGGTTGACCCCAGGTCCTTGGGCAACCAAGTTCGATTCTGGGTCGAGATATTTTATTGTACCGTGTCTTACCACCCGTCCAGGCTATCCTCATTTAATTATAACTATGTGTTAAGGATGAGGAAGGGAGTATTATCAGGAAATATATCCACATTTGCCTGAAGGGAAAATAAAACACCCGCCAGTTATTTGGAACCCGAGATCCCTGTCGCAGGCAAACAAGAATAGATGAACTTGATGTTTAACCCGCATGGTCACCGATGCGTGTCGCTATCCAATATCTAGGCGTTATTACCAGATGTGTAAAATGGGGCTTTCACCCCTAGATTAAGCTATTTTTTCAGTTGTGTACTGATACATTTTTTTTGTCTAGAAAGGGCATGTTACTTTTTTCAATACAATTAATTGAACACATTGCCAACCTTGTCCTTTTTTTATAAAACAGTTCCATTTTATTACTAGTACATTTTGTGTGAACATACCTTGACGATGACGTATGACGTTGCCACCACGTCTGAAATATTTACGTTATTATCACTTTAGGATCCTAAACTACCCCTGTACATTGTACGGTAACATACAAGAGACAGGACCCGCCTCGGTGGCGTAGTTGGCTAACGCGCCAGTCGTGTTGACCTCTACCGCCGAGGACGGGGAGATCGAGGTTCGAATCTCGGTCGGGTGAACTGGGGGTGGTTTTTCCTAAATGGTTTTCCACTCTACTTCCACGCAAATGCGGGTTCACTTCCTCTAAATTCAACCTTCCCTATTCCTAATCCATTAGCGTAATTAGTACTTAGGCGTATAACCCGAACGGGTAGTAAGACGCGGTGCTAAATATTATTATTATTATTATTATTATTATTATTATTATTATTATTATTATTACAAGAGACAGGGATTCGGAACTCACTATAAGTGCGGTTGCAGGCGCGGGTAGTTTTTAATTTTTTCAAGCGCACTAAATCATTTTAAGATAATATTAAATTATCAGTGAAATTAATCTTAAGAGAATAAATAAATTATATTGAATTTCAAGTAAATACACAAGAATTCTGCTGTATCCAAAATGAGAAATCATAGTGCAGGCGAAACAACGCTTCCCAACAATATTGCTCCCTCCCCTCACGGGCCCACCAAGAAGAATTTCCCCTCTACAACTATCCCCACCATTACTCCCCACTACAACTATCCCCTACCATTACTCCCCACTACAACTACCCCATCATTACTCCCCACTACAACTAACCCCTACCATTACTCCCCACTACAACTAACCCCTACCATTACTCCCCACTACAACTAACCCACCATTACTCCCCACTACAACTAACCCCTACCATTACTCCCCACTATAACTAACCCCTACCATTACTCCCCACTACAACTAACCCCTACTATTACTCCCTACTACAACTACTCCATCATTACTCCCCACTACAACTATCCCCTACCATTACTCCCTACTACAACTACTCCATCAATTACTCCCCCACTACAACTATCCCCTACCATTACTCCCCACTACAACTACCCCATCATTACTCCCCACTACAACTAACCCCTACCATTACTCCCCACTACAACTAACCCCTACCATTACTCCCCACTACAACTAACCCACCATTACTCCCCACTACAACTAACCCCTACCATTACTCCCCACTATAACTAACCCTACCATTACTCCCCACTACAACTAACCCCTACTATTACTCCCTACTACAACTACTCCATCATTACTCCCCACTACAACTAACCCCTACTATTACTCCCTACTACAACTACCCATCATTACTCCCCACTACAACTAACCCCTACCATTACTCCCTACTACAACTACTCCATCATTACTCCCCACTACAACTAACCCCTACCATTACTCCCTACTACAACTACTCCATCATTACTCACCCACTACAACTACTCCATCATTACTCCCCACTACAACTAACCCCTACCATTACTCCCCACTACAACTACCCCATCATTACTCACCCACTACAACTACCCCATCATTACTCCCCACTATACAACTAACCCCTACCATTACTCCCCACTACAACTAACCCCTACCATTACTCCCTACTACAACTACTCCATCATTACTCCCCACTACAACTAACCCCTACCATTACTCCCCACTACAACTACCCCATCATTACTCACCCACTACAACTACCCCATCATTACTCCCCACTACAACTAACCCCTACCATTACTCCCCACTACAACTAACCCCTACCATTACTCCCTACTACAACTAACCCCTACCATTACCCCTACTACAACTACTCCATCATTACTCCCCACTACAACTAACCCCTACCATTACTCCCTACTACAACTACTCCATCATTACTCCCCACTACAACTAACCCCTATCATTACTCCCTACTACAACTAACCCTACCATTACTCCCTACTACAACTACTCCATCATTACTCCCCACTACAACTAACCCCTACCATTACTCCCCACTACAACTACTCCATCATTACTCACCCACTACAACTACTCCATCATTACTCACCCACTACAACTAACCCCTACCATTACTCACCCACTACAACTAACCCCTACCATTACTCCCCACTACAACTACTCCATCATTACTCACCCACTACAACTAACCCCTACCATTACTCCCTACTACAACTACTCCATCATTACTCCCCACTACAACTAACCCCTACCATTACTCCCTACTACAACTACTCCATCATTACTCCCCACTACAACTAACCCCTACCATTACTCCCTACTACAACTACTCCATCATTACTCACCACTACAACTAACCCCTACCATTACTCCCCACTACAACTAACCCTACATTACTCCCTACTACAACTACTCCATCATTACTCCCCACTACAACTAACCCTACCATTACTCCCACTACAACTACTCCATCATTACTCCCCACTACAACTACTCCATCATTACTCCCACTACAACTAACCCCTACCATTACTCCCTACTACAACTACTCCATCATTACTCACCACTACAACTAACCCCTACCATTACTCCCCACTACAACTAACCCCTACCATTACTCCCTACTACAACTACTCCATCATTACTCCCACTACAACTAACCCCTACCATTACTCCCTACTACAACTACTCCATCATTACTCACCACTACAACTAACCCCTACCATTACTCCCCACTACAACTAACCCCTACTATTACTCCCTACTACAACTACTCCATCATTACTCACCCACTACAACTACTCCATCATTACTCACCCACTACAACTAACCCCTACCATTACTCCCCACTACAACTAACCCCTACCATTACTCCCTACTACAACTACTCCATCATTACTCCCCACTACAACTAACCCCTACCATTACTCCCTACTACAACTACTCCATCATTACTCACCCACTACAACTACTCCATCATTACTCACCCACTACAACTAACCCCTACCATTACTCCCCACTACAACTAACCCCTACCATTACTCCCCCACTACAACTACCACCACCATTAATCTCTCACCACAACTATCCCCCATCATTAATCAATATCCCCATCCCCACCACCAACTAGTGTTAGTAAAATACAATTGAACCCCCAGCCTGTCAAGTGAAGTTAGACGTGTGAACCGCTCACCTCATCTCACCTCTCCTAACCTAACCTAACCTAACCTAACCTATTCTAACCTAACCTGGCCGTTCCTCTTCCATTAGATTGATGGGTCTTGCTGACTCTTAAATGTGGAGAAAGAAACAGAAAAAATGTTGTAGAGGGGACACCGCGATAACAAAATAAAATAAGGTTGTTCACACGGTTGTCTGACATGGTGACAATTTTGTCACTCAATAACAGAAAACATTTAATCAAGCCCGTCCTCTCTGTCTGTCTCTCTCTCTCTCCCTCTCTCTCCCTCTCTCTCCCTCCCTCTCTCTCCCTCCCTCTTCCTCCCTCTCCCTCCCTCTCCCTCCCTCTCTTTCCCTCCCCCTCCCTCTCTTTCCCTCCTTGTCATTTAGGTCACTTGTCTCTCCACGCACGATCTTTTGCGAATATTGCCAGTTGAGCTATGCGCATGCGCGGCAATATAGTATGAACTATACTTCTATCCGATCCGCCATCCTGAAAGATTTTCATCTATATTTCTTGATAAATACTCTTTTCGTTGGTCACGCGAGCTTAACGTCAAGCTCGTCTGATCTAGTTTGCCGATGACGTTGAGGTCGAGGCTCAGATCCCGGTTGGGTGTACTGATTTTTTAAACTCTAAATGGTTTCCTATGCTCCCCCCACTCAAATACAAATACATATTATTTTAAAGTTGTACCTCATTAGTTTTTTTAATCAATGCGTCGTACTACCTGTTCAGGTTATACGCATATATGATAATTACTCGAATGGGGTAAGATTGAGATAGGAAGCATTTTAGAGATAATCTACCCGCATTTGCATGGAAGGAGAGAGAGAAACCATTTAGGGAAAACCACCCTCAGTAGACCCGACCGGGATTCTAACCCTGATCATCCCGTCCTCAGCAGGCCAGTCTGAGTGACGCCCTAGACCATTTGGTCACTGAAGCGTGTATTAGTTTAGTTAAATAAGCGGGTACCCTGGACGGGTATTAAGACACGGCATGAAAAACGTTAACTTTGCAAAAACATATCCCAAACTAACTAATTCTAATGTTTTAAAAGTTTATTTGTTTGAGGTTTGTTCAAGATAGACCGGATAATGCTATAATAATATGTGATTGACAGTTAAGAACACTGGGTGGAGAACAGTATCTGATATTTAAAAAAAAGTTACATTAACACCTGTCATATATTCATACAGTAAGTCATGTGAGCTGATCTTGTCAATCTTGATACTTGATATCAATCAAAATAACACAAATAACAAAACATTATTGACAGGAAAAAAGAATGTATTTTTTTAAAAGATGTTCCAAATCAAGGTGTCCAGCGATCATGAAAACCTGGAAAACAGGGAAAAGTCAGGAAATTTGCTTGGTCAGGGAAAAGTCATGGAAATGCCAGGGAATTTGATAAAATTTCTGGAATTTTCACATTTTCACTTGAAAATATGCAACTTTTATTTACAATAGTAAACATATATATCTTTTTTCAATGAATACACACTTGAAAACCATTTAACACAGCCGTCCCAGTTGAGCATGCTAATCTCAATTCTCAAAGTCATCATTTGATTTTCAAGTTGTCTTCTCACCCTCCACTGAGTGTTGTTAGACAAAGTTGTGTGTTGGTTATGTGCATGTGCGAGAATTGATTACATTATAGGAAGAAGAAATTAGAACATAATGTGTCTCACAACAACTTTAAGTTGTACTAATGTGTGGCGATCTTTTAATGTCTCCTTATTATCTCACTGAAATATAACATAGATCGTATTATTTGGCAGGCCATCGCTTTAGGCTGATATCTTTTAACACCTGCATAGAATGATATTTCAGAATGTGTACGTGTCCAAAAATATTATTACATTATGTTGTAATCTTAATAAAATAATGTTTGCAATATTATATTGACTGGAAAAGATGGAAATTAGCTCCGGAAAACCTGGAAAAGTCCGGGAATTTTAAAATGTAGCCCACTTTGGCTGGACACCCTGCAAATGTCCATTTGTAAGATAACCAAGCTATACCTACGTTATTGGATATCCGTGGGGTGAGATAGAGATACTCTTCTTCTAGTTGTTTAGCTAGCATTTGCCCGCGGCTTCGCTCGCTTCAAACAATACAGCAACACATTCTGCAACTTCAAATGCTAGAAAAGAACGAAACTTATTCCGAGAGCAGTGTTTTATGTGCGTATGAAGATTCAAGAATAAACATGGCCTCACCCCCATTCTCTCCCCCTCTACACCCCTGCTCATATCACTTGCCAACTTCTGTACCCGCGATACCAGCCGCGACGAATGTCCACTGCTTACACACGGTTTTTTCGACACTACTTGTTTCTATGATGGGATAGCGTGTTTGTATAGGGCTTACCACGATTCCCTGAAAAATGAGTACAACAGAAGCTACGTTTCGATCCGATGAGTAATTTTTAAGTTTACTGGAAACAAAAAGACATACAAACATTCAAAAAAATTGGCTATTTGGTATTTTTATCGTTTATACTACTACCACAACATTCGAATGCGCATACAAATCTTAAGCGTTTTATTATAGGCATATATTTACTACATAAGATACATCAATGAAGTAAATTGAAATAAATAAAATAAAATTGTGCTGTTAATTAGGTACCAAGAAACAAAACTAAATAAACCTAATGCACAATAAAACAGCAGAAACTAACTGAAAACTCACCTTAAATTTAAGATGCAAATGTAAGCACCTAAAAGTGTTCTTTTACGTGAACACGTTTCACTAAACAACAAATAAATAGTTTAAATTTACTATCAAAGAAACACAACTAAATAAACCTCATTTGGACGCAAAACCATAAAATACTTTAAAAAAATACCAAAATTTAATAAGTTATTGCAAGCACGCTAACTCTGGCTCTCCACAATACAAAAATCAATGTAACACTGGCGGGACAGTGGTTGGCACGGTTTTATTTTAATAATCTCGTATTAAGTATTGAGTTTGATGTTTGACAGAGCACACTGCAAACCGCTATTCACCTCAGGTCTACGACTCTGTTTAGTTTTTATGAAGTCATAGAGTTGAAGTTTCGGTGGTTTTGTAAGTGGCTGCAATGGTAGCTTAGGGCAACGTTTTTCAAACTGTGCTCCGTGGAGCTCTTGGCTACGTCAGTTATCTCAGGCTCCATCAGGCAATTTTATAATATTATTTTATTTGTTATATCACATTGTAAAATAGCATCATTAATTAGGATTGACACTTTTTCAAATCTAAGTAAAGGACATTTGCTGGTGCAGGTGCACCAAAATAAGTGAGATTTTCCGTTTGGGTTATACTTTCTACTTGCTAACGTTAACTGTCGCTATTGAATGTTTATAATATTAGTGTAAAACTGCTATGGGGCTCGTGCATGTACTTTTTCTGGGGCAAGGGCTTCTTTGGTCTAAAGGTTTGGGAAATATTTGGCTTAGTAAGGGGAAAATTGGGGGGCAAATCGAAGCTTGCGAGCTAGAAAATTAACACGTGCATGAACACTCATTTCCGAATTGTTCCACGCCCCTCCCCCCTTACCCTGAAAGTGCTCGCGCCCCCCGCCCCCTCCCCAGGTTAGAAACCACATCTTTATTACTACATTTTATTATAAATTGTTTTATTATACATTCAACTACGAGTCGAAGATGGCTGCGTTATCTAATAGCATGATATTAATATAATCACACACTTGTAACCGACGATTTCCGCACGTCCATCATAGACTCTGCCTTAAAATATGAGTGAAGAATGACTCTGGCACGGGAACAATCCTGGATAGCTCAGTGGTTAGAGCATTGGCGTACTAAGCCAAGGTCCCGGGTTCGATTCCCGTGTCAGGTGTCATTTTTCAATTTTCAGAATATGATATCTAGATGTAGTAATTTCCTCACTAAAAGCATAAATAATAGCTTTGGCTATTTAATTTATGAATTAAGCGCTTTACATTATACATGGTTTACTATTAGCTAAGCGCTACACATGAATATAAATCCAAGTCTTACCTAGTAAATCAAAACCAAACGACAAGTGACAGGCTACTTGTGTGTATGTTTTATTTGTGACATAAAACACTATTTACTTTGTAATGTGTGCATAAAATGACTGAAAGCCTACCTTCACACGTTGGCAAGGAGATTTATACTAGATTTGATGATATTTCAAACCCTTCTTTCCAAGGAGACTTACAAATAAGATGTATACATTAAAAATTAATATATTTGAATTGTTACAAATTTAAAACGCAAATGTAACCACACAACAATTTTTTCGACTTGCTTTGCTCGCTGATGAGATAACGTAATGGTAGGCTATATAGCCTGCTCTTTCTTCTTAAGATAAGGAGTACAACAGAAGTCCCCTCTCGATCCGATGAGTACTTTAGAACTTACTGTAAACAAACAAACAAAATAAATCGAAAGCAAAGAGACAAATGTACCATTTAATTATATTATAGATTGGAGAAAAAGAAAACCTAGAAAAGATTGTTTCCTGTAAAAACATACTTTCACTACTTTTGGTCGTTTTACTTTCATATAGAGATAGTACGCTTAAATTCCTCGAATCCTAAAGTATTCTCAAATTTGAGATTCTAAAGAATCTCATTAAAAAGTATTTAAATATATATTTAAAATAAAAAATATTGAATGCAAATGCCTTAATTTAATGTCACAATTTTATGCAATCTAGAGAATCGAATATTATATAGGATTGTTTTGTTAGGAAAACAGTCTAAACACGACATTATAGTTTTAGTTACCGAAGAATAAAATAGCAAAATAATATCAAAATCTCTTATAAATAATCCACTCAAAAGCTAACCTCTTGGTTCTTTATAACGTAAAAAAATGACAATCAAAAGAAAAATCAATAATCATTGTCTATAACTTTTTCAATAAATGCATTTCAAGTACTATGCTAAATAATTCTAAACAAAACAGTATTTTATTTAATTTTTCCTTTTTTTATTTTTTAAGAACATAGGATTTAAAATAAAATGCTAAATTCTTATCAGACTAAAATAAGATTCGATCCATCTTTATAATATATCACATTTTATTTAGGATATTTTACAAAATTTAGTAATAATAATCATCACACTATATGGGTGAATTTGTGTATTAATTTACAAAATATATTAGTCATTTCCTAAAAAATAAATAAAATATTGTGGACTGTATATTCTTTTATTAAAAGAAGCGCGCCGAAGAAGTGGCGACGTGGCGTCACGACGTCTCCTCATTACCATGCATATTGTTCGTCGCTCGGTGGGATTGAACCACTGGTACACTGACAAACAAACTTACTTGGCTGTAAATTAACATTTGGAATGCTACTTAGCATCGTGTATAGTTTCATTCGAAGAAAATGTAAGGATGGTAATTATCAATGCAAACGTTAGCTTTGAACACACAACCCGAATCGGTGGGCACTAGGAATAACTGTAAAGTTCGTTTAGTCTGGTCTGCCCGTAACGGGGAGGACGGGGGTTGAATCCCTACTGAGTACACGGGAGTTATTTTCCTTAAATAGTTTATCCACTGTCCGTCCACGCAAATACGGGTGCATTTCCTATGAATTCCTCCTCCACTAACCCTACTCCATTAGCGTGGTTAAAATGCGTAGACCCCGAACAAATAGTAAATATGCGGTAGATAAAAAAAAGTTCACACATAACATAACAACCCTTTTGGTTTAGTGGTTAAAGTGGTTGACTGCATGTTTAGTGAACCCTGGTTTGGTCGAATGTCTAGTGGACCCTGGTTTGGTCGCATGTCTAGTGGACCCTGGTTTGGTCGCATGTCTAGAGCAGCCTGGTTTTGTCGCATGTCTAGAGCAGCCTGGTTTTGTCGCATGTCTAGAGCAGCCTGGTTTTGTCGCATGTCTAGAGGACCCTGGTTTGGTCGCATGTCTAGAGCAGCCTGGTTTGGCCGCATGTCTAGAGCAGCCTGGTTTGGCCGCATGTCTAGTGGACCCTGGTTTGGTCGCATGTCTAGTGGCCCCTGGTTTGGTCGCATGTCTAGTGGACCCTGGTTTGGTCGCATGTCTAGTGGAGTTTGGTCGTACATTAGAACTTTGACTAACCAAATTTTGCATAGCTGAAACCCGGGTTAACTGAAACGTGTTTTAGGTGCGCGTTTTTTTTTGTTTTTTTTTGTCATTTAGTGTTTGCTAGATAGGTGTAACATGATTTTTCTTACTATGAAAAAATTGTATTACAAATGTATTACTTATTGTATACATTTTCAATAAATTTTACACTCATAAAACTTTTACTGAATACATTCATTTTATTAGTGCAGAATATAGATTTTCATCAAGTGCCTCATTTTAAAAGAAAATTTATTTACTCAAATAAATTACTTAAGGCCAATTTTATATTTGTATCTATGTCGATAGTGATGGTTAGATTTTACATGGAATGTTTGAGTGAATTATACTAATTTCCTTACTTCCCTTCGTAGCCTTTGTGTTTAACGTGAATACACAATATCTTATAAAATGACTTATTACTCGCCGACTGTTCACGCTTAGTCATTGCCCCTCTTCCATAGACGTGACCAACATCTCTCTTTGGGGGGATTACACAAGCCACGTAGCGCTGTTGTGAAGGGGTGAAGGGGGAGACTCTAATATCTACATGGTGTTAAATGGGGGAGAGTGGGTACATCAGTGTGACGTAACACACTTTCTAATGTTGACAAAATAATGTCATTCTTGATGTTTTCACCTTTAGTAAACATACTTTTGGATAACTTACTATTCTGACAAACTTTAAATCTCAGTCCCTCTTTTAGTGTCACAAAAACTTCCCTGTGAAATAATGACATTCACTCTTGATGTGAGAAGCTAGGTAACACAAGATGGAAGGAGGAGGGGTTAGCTGGGTGTGTACTTGGTGTTAAGCGAGGGGAGGGGGAATGGGAGGTAAGGAAAAAACTGTGGCTTCAATTGAGCCACTGCGATTGCGCAGAGTTTTGCTATCATACATTACGCCACTATCCCAGAGCTAGACTAGAATACTAGCTGTCAATGACCGTGACGCCATTAGAGGCTAAAGTGTTGCATTTGTAGTAGGCTATATGTTGGTCCTGTAGATTCGATGCGTGAGCTTCAAGTAATGTCTTTTTTTTTTTTTTTTTTTGCGACTCCGTTTTTTTTTTCTCATAAGAGAACGGAATTTTAGCAGACTAACTTCCAGACTGAAGTTTTCCACTAAAATGTAATTATTTTTGACGCAAAACAAATTAATAATGGCTAGGCGAAATAATCTTGCCAGCCCGCCTTCTTAAATGGCGAACCCGAGATATGGTTTAGAGGAGACTCGAAATTCGAATCTTGGCTAGATACCCCGAGTTGAACGTTACCAGATCAAGGAGGTCTTGTTATTCAAGTGCACTAGTTTTTTTAAAAAAGGTTACTCGTTTAGGATTCAGAGAGGGACTCCTTTCGAGTGTGAGTAATGTTTCATTAGTGTTTTAAGTCTTCAAATATTTCGGCATGAATAGCAGAAAACGTGAGAAGGCATATATTTGGTACAGATAAAACAAAAACACTAACCTCACACGTTTGCTTAAAACCAGTAATAAATAAATACATTAAAATACTTGACTAATTATGTCAAATATAAAATATCTAATTTTCTCGATTTTTTTTTTAAAACACAGCTTTTGCTAACTATTTAACAAGTATGGCGGCTTTTGTAGCCTACATCTTAATCATAATCCTGATTGTATATATTTTGAGCTATATTACGTTTTACACCATTGCTATTAACGGTTTAATTTAAGTGATAGGGATAATGAAGATAGGTTTCGAGGAAATACACTGGCATTCGCTTGGAGAGGGGTCGGGAAAATCATAGCGAACAATCACACTTGCTAAACCTTACTTGGTGCACCCGGCCTAGGTTCGAAACATGACCCCTTTGTCATATAAAATTGATATATTGAGAAACTGACGCCGCATACTGTGTGATCACAGCTGGGCCTCTAACTTATATATATAATTTCCATACAGAGAAAATGAAACAATGTTGGACACTTTTGTGGCAGAACATTTTTTTTCTCTCTTTCTCCTACTTAGGATCATTTATATTTTCCTGATTTTGTTAAATTTTTCCCCTCTTCTCCCCGCACATGCCTCCTCTCAAAATGCCCTTGAAAACGTACGTATAAGTTCTCTCAACTCAGAACAGTCTCCCGTTTACCCCCTGTCGGAAGTCGAACCTTGGCCTTGTTGCTGCATGCTCTGCGAGTTGTTGACAGGAGGATACAACCGCCACCAAGAACTAACTGGGATACAAACCAGTGCCACACAGGTTCATCCATTACAATATTATATTCTGCTCAGTGTCTTCTGGGATATACTTATATAACTACACTAATGGGGCAAAGATAAGGAAGTTAAATGTTTTGGAGAAAAGGTATCGCACTAGCGTGTATAGAAAGTGAAAAAACATTCGATTCGAACCCTGGCTTCCCCGTCACTGGCAAACCAAACTTAGGGAGGCTGACTTTTATTTAGTCAGCGTGTCCGACGATTCGGTCCCGTTTCTTTCTGGCGCATGTGCTTCTGTTGTGTGCAGAGAACAAAGGTTTAAAGAATATGGCATTTAGATGTTGCTATAACCGTACTTAACATCACTGAAGAGTGTAGGGTGGTGGTGATGGTGGTGGGGGTTGACAATTCTTTAGGATTTGTAAAGAAAACAAAAGCTACAGTTTCGATAAATATATGTTCAACAAATTCCCCCTCGAGCTCAACTCACTTATTACTACAGTGCGTTGCTCTAATCTTTTAAACCCGTCCAGAAAGAAGTTTGCTGATTGCGTTACGAATCAGTCATCAGCAGAAGATTTTGACTCTTCACTGCTTGAAAATGTCGTTCCCTTCAGGTGTTTCTTGAGGTTAAGGTATGGGTGATAGTCATAAGAGGCCGAGTTAGGTGGGTGTGCCGGGTGTTTGGGCACTGCAAAGCGTGGATCTGCTCATTTCTGCTGTTTTGAGGATAGTCATTGTCTTGGAAAACAACACTCCTCTTGAAAGCTTTCCACGACGTTTAGGAGACCAGATTCTGCTTGAGTTGCACAAAAGTATTTATGTAATAGTTTTCAGTGATGGTTGTACAAACAAGATTCTGTCTTTGTCCTAGAAAACAGACGTCATCTTCCTTACTGCTGACTTTTGTGTCCTGAACTTCTGTGGACGCAGGAAACCACTGTCTTCATTCTTTAAATTGTTCTTTCGTCTCTGGATCATACATATATATCAAAGTTTCACTCACAGCAACAAGCCTGTTAGAAAATCCCAAAGCATCCCTCCTGAAACGGTTCAAAATGGCCACTGAAGCACACACTCGATCACGCTTTTGGTCAGAATTGAAGCATTTAGGCACTATTTGGTTGTAGGCTTATTAATTTTCAACATCTCATGGATGACGAAGCCTACACGTTCCCAAGATATGTCAAGAGTTTCTGATATCTTTTCACCGGACGTTCTTCGATCCTCCAAGATCATGGAGTGAATGTTGTCCACATTTTCAGGAGGTCACGTTCACTGGTCTCCCATGATTTTCTTCAGTGCTGAAATGTCCCGCCCTAAACTAGCAAACTAGTTCTTGACTCTAGAGTAGGAAGGACACTTTTCACTCAATGTACCTAACATATCACCATAAATTTAGTTGGCTTAGTTCTCTTAAAAAAAAAGGAGATATTTCAATACTGCATGGCATTCTTTTGTCGTGAAATCTCAATTATTCGCTGCCATTAATCCAGACCTAAAATAAATAAATATACGACATAAAAAATCTGAAATTTTCAGGATAAAACATTGAAAGCAATGAAGATTCACATAATACCGGAATTTTAACTCATTTGATGTGTCATATGGGGAAAGTCAAATACCTAATAGCAATACCCCTCCTCTCATCCTATATAAGCCTGCCCATTTAATAAATATTAATTATTCAACAGTAAGTACACCCTCCTATCACCATGAAAGAAATCAAGTGAATCTTGCTTTGTTCCACTATGGCTTAGCTTAAAATAGGGTCTTAGTATGATCAGTCAAGGTAAGATTGCTACCTGGCCTTGTTCCACTATGGCGTAACTTACGCAATAAGACCAAAGTATAATATGTCAAGGTAAGCCTACTACTATCTCTGACTTTTAATCCCTGGCCTATTGAGTTGAGAAAAACAAAAATAAGCTGTAATATTAGTTTCAGAAACTTTCAGCTAGATTAGCTTTAAGATACCTCTCTGGGTAGAGGACAAGCCAACTGTTTTCTTTAAGATAAATTTCTATAGGTGGGCAGGCTTATCTGCTTTAAGACAAATTTTTATGGTTAGGCAGATCTACTTTTATGTTCGTTGCTAAATAATAACCTTGACTTACCCAGGAGACCGTATTTCGATCAGCGAACAAGTGCACGCGATTTTTTTTGCAGCACATCTTACTATCGTATGGGAAATCCTCATTTAATTACCCTAATAGGGTTAGGATGACCTAGATTGAATTTTGAGAAAATGTACACGAATTGGCGTGCAGGGAGATTTGGGAAATATTTAAGAAAAAATCCACTCAGTACACCCGACTGGGATTCAAACCCCGATATCTCCGTCAATGGTATTTTTCAAATTTTTCAAAATAAAATAAATAATTGGTTGGCTATATTAAAACACTTATTTGAATTCAAATCTCCGTTGCAATGCAAATAAATGTATACTGAATAGGTTCGTCTTAAGGCTGGTGGAGTTGGCTGTAAGGACGCATTTATTTATATCGCCGCAAACGCGATAAGAACTAGTATGCATGAGATCATAAAGTCAGTTAATGGCCGCAATATGCGATCGGAAGTCGAATGAACCAAATAACGACTTATTGTTTTCAGATGGTTGTAAGACCCTAAAAATAGAGTAACAGAGTACGAACAGTATTATGTGGTTCCTAGAAATGAAAATAAAACAAACGATAAACCTTTTTAGGTTTCTGCCTTGTTCGATGCTAAATAAAGGCATTGCCTAGGTAGCTGATATATTGCCAATCAGTTTTTGCTCCAAGGTTAAATATCGACAACCTTTAACAGTACACGAGTCTTATGTTAGCTGAAATGAACACAAAACTATTTTTTATGAGCCTATACATACATAGACTTGTAAACTTAGAAGTTGAAATTTTCCACTCTGAAAAGTCCAAAAATCAGCATATTTTGGTGAATCATTAAAACCAAAAATGCCCAGGAAACGAAAGGTCACTGGATCAGGAACATAGAATGTATATTTTTGAATTGAATGATATAATTTAATAGGGAGTAGGAGGGTTAAGTCACAACACATTGTATTAGCATTTGTATTTTCCTCCTCCCTATTTGTCCTCCTACTGCCGGATAGCGCCACTCTGGAACGTTATAAATCCAATTGGTTTCTTGCGTTAGTACATTTATGCTCGACTATTCTAGCGCCTTAAGGGCAAGTTTAGAAATATGATGAAGCCGGCAACGTTTCTTTAACTACTTTTCTAAAAAGTGCTTATTTAATTAAAAGCAACCACTGGGAAAAATAAAGTCCAAAAAAAATCCTTAGCACAAATCTTTATTTATAAGATTATCGGACGTGCAATTTTCTCTGGACCATTCCTTTGTCGTATCAAATTAGGAGTGTTGATGAAAACGTATTTTTATTTGATTTGTATAAAATTGTATCGGTGGCCAAGCGGTATAAAGCGTTACACTCGCAATTGCACTCGGACACCTTTGACGGGAATTGGAGCTGGCTATTCACGGGCGAATTTTTCATCATCCTTCCGCGCTATTTCGGATGCACACCCTCCAAGCTACCCTTATTGCTTCCCCTTAACTTCAGTCGTTGATATTTTTTTCGCTTCTTCATTTTATACCAGTTCGGATTGTACGCATATTTGAATTACGGGATAGGGAAGAGAAAGGAAGATTTTAAAGGGAGATGTACCCCCATTTTACTGGTGGGAGATTGTAAAACCATCAAGGGAAAACCACCATCAGTATACCTGAGTGGGACTCGAACCTCGGACACCCCGTTACCGGTAATCCAGTCCAACCCGAGAGTGGTGCGTTAGACCTTGCGACCGCCGATCTAAGTTTGTCTCTAATAAACTTCTTAAAATTGAAAAATGACACCTGGACACGGGAATCGAATCCGGGACCTTTGGCTTAGTACGCAAATGCTCTAACCACTGAGCTATCCAGGATTCGTCCCGTGCCCTGGGTCATTCTTCATTCATATTTTAAGGCAGAGCCTATGATGGACGTGTGGAAATCGTCGGCTACAAATGTGTGGTTTTATTAAGATCACGAGCTATCAGATGACACAATGCAATCCCTTACAGTTATAATAATTATAATAATTGTACAAGTGGCTGCAATAAGTCGAAGGTGGCTACGTTATCTGATAGCTCGTGATCTTAATAAAATCACACATGTCTGTTGATCCGCGCCGACATAATTTAATGGTTTCTAACCAGTTTATATTGTCCCTCACACTAGAAGGACACGATTGTGATAGGGGGCCAAGGACTGTTTTGCTGTCACACTCGTCAGACGGCCTACGGACTGTCAACAGGTTGTTCAACCCTCCACCCTAACCTCCCTCTCCTACGCATGGTCTGGTGTAGACTCTTCATATTCAGACGAACATTAAAGTCCGCATGCAAGAACGAGAATGAGTGAAAGTGAAGGGTGAGGGAGAAGTGAGAGGCATTGATTTGCTTGCTATTGGGCCGTCTGCACGAACGTACCCTATTAGATTGCGAATCAACGCCACTCACTTCTAACTCACCCTTCACTCTTACTCATTCTAGTTCTTGTATACGGCGTTAAGGTCATTTAACCATTACAATTTAATTGCACAATTTTAACCTCATATGAATGTGTAGTATTACTAGATTTCAGTCTCACACATTAATTACTTTACCTTAACAATGGTACGCAAAAAGCATGAAATAGCAAGTTTGACCCCTTATGACTCGTAAACTGCAATGATTTGAAATCATTTAATCACTACTTATATACGCTTGTTAAAATTGTACAATAAAGGACCTTAGGAGATCGACAAGAGATTCGTAGCTGACGGTCCGCGAACAACTCCGTATAATTCGGACCTTACTAGTTCTCTATTGAAAACAACTCAAATCACACACACATTTATATATAGAACATTATATTAATTTATGCGTAAGACTCTCTCTAAATACACATACACCTTACTAGTTCTCTAGTGAAAACAACTCAAATCACACACACATTTATATATAGAACATTATATTAATGTATGCGTAAGACTCTCTCTAAATACACATACACCTTACTAGTTCTCTAGTGAAAACAACTCAAATCACACACACATTTATATATAGAACATTATATTAATTTATGCGTAAGACTCCACACACATTTATATATAGAACATTATATTAATTTATGCGTAAGACTCTCTAAACATATATATATACTGTTTAGAGAGAGTCTTACGCATAAATTAATATAATGTTCTATATATAAATGTGTGTGTGATTTGAGTTTTCAATAGAGAACTAGTAAGGTCCAAATTATACGAAGTTGTTCACGGACCGTCAGCTACGAATCTCTTGTCGATTTCCTAAGGTCCTTTATTGAACAATTATATATATATATATATATATATCTACAGAGTTATGTATTTTTCTTTTTTCTTCATTCATTCTTTAGTTGAATAGAAAATATAAATATTTACTTTTATGATATAATATATTCAATAAAATATGCACACATACAATAATTAATTAGTAAATTAATTACCTATGGTCTGGTTGTTAATATTGACCCTTAATTACTTTGGGCAAAACCATTAATAAACAAAATACAAATTTTAATACAAATTCAATGTAAAACTTGATTACTTTGTTTTGAATCTTTTATAATGTATATTCTCGAATTTCCTTAAGTATTCAAGGCTTGGATCGTCCCTATACCTATAACTATACACTTCTAATTTATTTATAGTAAATCAGTCAAAATTATTAAAACAGCATAAATTTGGGAAAGTAGGCCTAGAAAATACACATATTTTATGTTGTAGGTCAATGTCAAACAATATCACTTTGTCCGCGTTCATCCTATGTCTCAAAAGTGACAGCTGAGTAGCATATCATTTGACGTATAAATAATATATATATATATATAAATAATATATATATAAATAAAAAAATATATATATATATATATTACAGAGCTTATACTTTGGTAAATGTTAAATTAAATACCTACCACCGTGTGGTATTCACAAACTCGTTCATTCTTGACTAATTCAAGCACACCCTGCGCTCATCAATAAGACTGAAAACACAATTTAAAAAAAATGTTCAAACCATCAAAAATCAGTAATCAGTATCTTCAAATGAATTTTTCTTTTAAACACAAGTATTTAATGTTATTTATCATGAAAAAACATTCCCAAGGCAAACATTTAGAATAAAATCTTAAGAGCCAATTTTCTAAAAACTTTAAATATCCTCATCAGTTAACTATCCTTTTACTAATATTTCTTATAATAAATAAACACCCCCGTCCCTCTATTTATTATGTAGAACACTCACTAGATATAGAATTTTAACACAATAGTTAATAAGTAAATAGCCCTTTAGGATTTTCAAAGATCAGTCATTTGTAAACTATCTTCAATTTTAAAGCTAGAATCAAAAAAACGATTTGAGCTCGAGGTAAAAATGACCATATAACATCAACATGTCAAGTTCAAACAAAATTCATAAAACCCCTGGTACAAACAGACATAATTATGAGATCCACCCTTTTGAGTTCGGGGCACACAAAACGTCAAGATCCGTCATTATCTTGAAGTGTAAAATTGTCAAATTGTCACAAGTATAACATATTCTCTCTTTGAGAAAATAAAACTTAAAACTGGAACACGCATCTATATACCTTAAATTGAACATATTCGCCGCTATGTCTTTTGCCAATTTTCCGATCGCTATTTCACTGCTCAACCTTTCCTCATCACCCCTACCTACAGGTCTGGTTCTCACTTGATTAAAACTGATGTTTACAAAACAATACAAGCCTCGTCGTATGCTGAAAGGGTTCTGATATCTGAAAACTTAAAATTATTTGGCATAATTATAACAAATGTGTTTAAAAACAGTTTATATTTTATTTTTATCTATATATTTATAACTAGTTTTTAAGCCTGTCTACGAGAGACTAGTTAAAATTATTACCCAACCTAACTAAAACTAACCTTCGATTGGTTCAAATAGAAGGTTGAAAAACATAAACTTCGAATAAGAAAGACGGGAAAATCCCGCCTTCCTCGGTACACCCGACTGATTCAAACCTCGATCTCCCTGTCATAGGCGGTCTATTCTAATGCGAGAGTAGCGCGTCAGACCAAGTGCCCACCGAAGTGGGTCAAAATTAATGGTTGGAGTTCTATTTGTGTGCCCGCTTCTTTAATATTTGGAAACATTTTATTCAAGCCACTAGTAATTTGCAAAAGCTTTTAATTTTGTCAAATGTATTTTAAAAAAAATTAGTACTGCTCGTAACAACTTCATTCGTGTTCTTATTGAATTGCGATGCGTGCGTGGCGTTCTAGGCTGTGGCCGCACGGCACACCTAATTCGCCGCACACCGCTTGCGGAAGCTTTAGTGTACGTGGCCTAAATAATTGTCTAACTCAAGAAGACGGAACATTTAGCGTTAATGTTAATATCCACATGTCTTTAGGACTAGAAAACACTTTGGTACAGCTGCAGGGCTATCCACATAGTGGTAATTGAACATGCTCTCCGGTTACCGGGAGACCGCCTTTATAATACCGGGTAGGGTGAACTAATGGTGGTTTTTCAAATGTTATCCACCAATGTCAGTTTTTCCGTCATATCGCCACACTAATGCTGGTGAATACCTTCTAATTTACCCTTTACCCATCCCGTAACTATCCTGTTGAACGCACCATTACATAGGTGAGTACTGACCCACTGTATTGCGACAGTAACTATTATTGTGTCCTCTCAAACCTAAAACAGAGATCAAGATCTACTTCTAGAAACGGCCCAAAAGATGTGCGATTACTGACCTATCTTGAGGCGATCAGTAAAGGTGGTTTCCACCTGTTTTAAAACCATTGCTTGCACTTGGCACAGTTTAAATTCTCTTCCCCGCGGCTCTTCCTGTAGCAGAAGAAACTGACTTGATTGATGACTCCCCCCCCTCCCTCCGTGTTCTTCAAATTGAAGGACTCTACTAATCAAACCAAGTCTCGTGTTGATGGGTTCCAATAAACTCTGCAATTTATACCCCAATTTTCTTACGAATGGACATAGCGAACAGCTAGAAAATTTGTCTAGACCTAACTTTCACATGTTCATACGTCAAGTGATGCGATCTGCAGCTGTCACTTTTGATCGAACCAATACTTTTAAAGGATAACACTAATGTATTATAACAATGTTGACCACAATACACATGTTTGTGTTTCTTAAAGACGCTCCAAATGTTCATTCATAAGAAAATCTTAAATATAGGCAATGTCAATAATGTCTTTCAGGAGGAGTTCCTTAATATGAGAGGCATTATTCATGATCTTAGGTTAGTTGGTAACTTCTCTGCTTGCTAATATGAGGGGCTTTGAGTTTGATTTCCGACTAGGTTGACATTTTACTATCAGGAAATCGAGCTGGTTATCCCACTAAATGAAAAATTGATGAGCTAGAGTTTGAATGTTGCTTTTGCCTTTCAATTTATTTTATATTGTCTTAATGGCAACACACCGAAAGTGACACAAGCTACACCACAGTTGGATTTATATTCAGAGTGGCGCGTGGGAACGGGCGATTTTGATAACTGTGTAATACAACTTTAAATCATTTTAATTTCCCTACAAATATGGCCATCTAAATGCTATATATATGCCATTTATCACTTACTTTACATAAAAGACATTTCTTAAAGATAACATCCTTGAGATGGCCAGCTTCCCTTCTAATGCATTCCTGCATTCGTGAACGCAAGTTCGTCGAAACTCGCAGCAACGTCTCATTGGAGATCGCTTCAATCTCTTAATGAATCCTAGTTTTCTGTTCATTAATGCTCTGAGGACGATGAGCAACCACTCGAATTTTAAAAGTTCCCATGAAAAGAAATCACTCACCGAAATATCTGGTGATCTCGCAGACCAAATGATATCGCCATTCCTGGTCATGAGGTAGTTTCCAAAAAGCTCTCGTAAAGCGACGATTGAGATTCTTGCAGTATTAGCTGTAGCTCCGTCCTGCTGAAACCAAATGACTCAAATCACTGAATAGCTCTCTCGTTCATCGCTAAGAAACGTTTGAACCATGTTGACGTACCGTTCTGAAGTTATAGCCACCGCGCGGTCATTGCCATCCTCAAAAAAATACGGCCCGATTATTTCTTTCGATGACACTGCCACACTGTCAATTTTTCACTGTTTAAAGGTCACTGGTATAAAAAGGCGAGGATTCTTCGCAGCCCAGTACTGATAGTTCTGTTTGTTAGCATAACCATTTAGATGAAATCGGGCTTCATCAGACATCCAAAGATTTTCCAGAAAATTCAAGTTTTACTTACATTCTGCTAAAAATTGTTCAGCAAAAACAATCACAGGCTTTTAAATTCTTGGACTACCTGAATCTTGTACTGATGTAACTTGAAATCTGAGAACAATATTTGGGCCAAAGTGCGGCGAGACAAACCTAATGACACTGCATGTTGCCGCGCATAACGCTGTGGACTCAGCAGGAACGAAGCTCTGACTGCTTCGACAGTTTCCTGGCGTTCGAACATCATTTCTTCGCCCTGGATGCTTCTTTCTCAATACTGAACCAATTGTTTCAAAGTCTGGAAGCCATGTCTTCACAGCGTGAGATGACGGAACCGGATCATGACGCCGAAATTCTCGTGGTGCACCTTCATAACAATCATTGTTTTTGTAAAATGTTTTTACTGCAAACGCTCGATGCACACCCGACCACTGCTCCATGGTAACTAAAGGGCATCCACTGTGGAGCATAATTATGTCATCACAGTCCTGCAAACTTAAACTATGGCCTTGAAATGAATTATTCAAAATCGCCCGTTCCCGCGCGCCACCCTGTATAAATAACCTTCTTGCACGCACAAACAGTTAGCTGACACATAAGGTTCTTCATAGTAGAATCCAACTATTTAAAAAAAAATCTAAATTATAAGCAACAGTCCGTATCAGTGTGCACGCGGGCTAAGGCGTCAACCTCGTCTTGTCTGGTTTACCAATGACACGGAGGTTGGGGTTCGAATCCGGCCAAATGTACATATGGTGGTTCTCCATAAATGGTTTTTCACTCTTCTTCCTCCACTTAGATACGGGTACGTTTCACCTAAAATCTTAACTTCCTTATCAATACTCCATCTGTGTAAATATTAGGGGTCTGCGAGCTTGGTTTTTTTCATTCGAGTCGAACTTGAGTTGAGTATTTCAAAAAGCCCTTGAGTTTGAGTAAAATCGTCATTTTAAAATTTCATGATTATATATTTGTTTATTTTAAAAGTAAAATAGTGTTTTTAAAATGTCACCAGTCAATGAATACATAAAATGTAAATACCACATCTTTAAAATGTGAGATTTAAAAAAAATATTTAAAAAACTTATGTTCTTAAAATAAGAATTGCACTCATTTCTATAAATTTAATAGTAAATACTTAAAAAAAATGGAAATATTGGTTTTTAAATTAGAAATAGCCCTTTTAAAAAATAATTTAAAAATCAGAACACCACTCAAATAAAAATATAGGTCTAATATAAAAAATAATGAAAATTGTTTCAACACTCATGTCTTTAAATACATTTGAAATTACACTAACAATAATTACAAAAAAGTTTATAAAATTGACGCTTTAATGAGATAATATTTCTCCAAAATATACTTACGTAACTTTATTTACCTTATGAGAAAACGTTATAATCACATTCAGTTTGAATTTTGAAATGTTTCTTAGTTCGTTTATTAGTCCTTAATGTAAACACCGCTCATGATCACTTTTGTTTCATTTCCATAAAATGAAGAGCCTACAAAACTTTCGATCTTGATCCCAAGCTTTAATGACGATATCGGCTCGAAGCTCAAAATCTGAGTATTAAAGAGCCCTAGTAAATATGAGGATAGCCCATATAAATAGTAAATGTAGTGCAAAAAATAAAGAAGTAAATATCTAAGTGCTAGGATGGGTGTATAGTTTGTTCGATATCTGAATGTTTATAAAAGCACAGTTAAAAAAAGGAGTCGGTGACAAAAGAGTTTCAATGTTTTATTGACATGCTCAACTCTTTCCTGGAATTTTGGAATCTAGCCCTGGTACCGGCCACCAGGTGCACTGGAAGCATCTTTTTCTTCAGATTGTGATTCTAACAGTGTTTTTCCCCATCCTCTCTCCAAACAAATATTGTTGTATCCCTTTGAAATCCATCTTTCTCATCTTGTATTTTTAAACTAAATGTATGAACACGTGGGGAGGTTTTCGCACTTAAGTGAATCTAGTAACTAAATAATTTTGATAATTATTACGGAATAACCAGCGAAATCGCTGTCATAAAATATAATACATGCATTCTCATCACATGGGTCATGTATTTATTTTTGGTTTGTGAATAGTTAATGTTATAAAAAAAATCCTATCATAAAATCCTTCGTGTATGTATATTGTACATGTTACGGGTAGAGTCCAAACTTTGATAAAATCAATATTATCCAGATAATGTTGACATTATCCAAGATACGTGGATAAAGTTAAGTGAGGGGCTGATTGATGTTTTCCGAAATTTATCCGGACACTACTGACATTAGGGTACTTGGATAGTGTTAAATTATAGGATTGAGGCTAGGTTATGTAAGTTTAAGTTAGGTTAGTGGAAAGTAAGATATACAGTAGCCATGCTTCTTTGTGTGATGACTGACAGTTCACAGTGACTTTGACAGTCAACAGTTAGGTATATACCTAAATTTTGACTGTCTGAGAAGTGATTACTGCAAAGACATGTTTTTTGCTGATCATATGGTTCGGGATAGGGACTACATATTTGGTCTGGTAGCTTTTCAAAGCCGTCAGAAGTCAGCTGTGAGCTGTCAGTCAGCACCACAGAAGCTAAAACTGAGGTATACAAATAATTTATTTTGAATGTTAGTGAATTGGCACGATCCAATTTCAGGTCCAAGATCGAACTAACGTTCCGAAATTTAGCCCGTATTGAAACGTGCTTAGTTTTACAAATATTATTCAACGTTATTCAAGTCCTGCTGGCTAATGTTGAGGTTATCAGGATAAGGTCGAAAATAAGATTCATTACTTTATATTTCTAGCTCTATCCACTGCACTTGGGATAGTGTTGACATCTCCCGGACATATAGGCTACTTTAGGTACAAGTTAAATAAATATTTACCACTATGATTTAAATGCATGAACATATCAATAGAATATAAATAATTAAAAACATATAAAACTTTTTTTCAAATAAAGTTATTTTGTTTTATTTGTGTTTGAAAGCCTGTCAAATTGCTGTTCATTTGGTCGATACGACAACTTGTATATCTTCTGCACATGCTCTGTACTTATAAACATAGCTGAAAACTATGAGCTGCGCTTTGCCAAATCACGCACAAGTTTGTTTGTTTTTTTGCTAGTGGGTGTATGTTCACACGGATAACAGTTTTTTTTTGTCACCGCGTCTTATCACCCGATCGGAATGTCCGCATATGAACTAACATGTTTATGCGTTAGAAATGATAAAGTTTGAATTTATAGGAATCTACTCTCATTTGCGTGGAAGGAGAGTGAAAAACTATTAAGGAAAAATCACCCTCACTAAACCCTAGTGGGATTTGAACAATGATCTCCTTGTCATCGGCAGTCCAATCTATTGTGAGAGGTGCGCCTTAGACCAGGGTTTGCAAACTCACGGTCCGCGAGACCCATCTGCTGGTCCGGTTGTTTGCAATACATTTATATTACAATCTGGCCTGTAGTCTTATATAATAGTTTAACATTAAAAACACTTAGAACTATTCAAAACTGTGCTTTATATATATATAATAATAATAATAAATTAATTTTATTATTATTATTATTATTAGCACCGCGTCTTACTACCCGTTCAGGTTATACGCACTTACGCTAATGTGCAATGGTAGGGTGATTGTGAGATGAAATGGAGGACCTACAGTTTAACGTGGAATCCGAACCACGGTGGAGGCCTGGCATTCCTCACCTTCACAAGGTGTGATTAATACACATCTTGTCAGTATATTTTATCACTTTAAATATTTTAGTGTGGTAATTTTTACTTATTGAATTTAATAAATACTGCTTGAAGATAACCCACATTAACATATGAGAATATATAATACTTTTAAAATATACCTACATCGGTGAGCATGCGGATTAAACCTCAGGTTCTTCTGGTCTAGTTTGCCGGTGTTGAGGTGGTCAAGGTTCGAATTCCAGCGGGATATACTGAGGATGGCTATTCCTAGAACGTTTTACACGTTCTCTTCACACAAATGAGGCTACATTTGTTCCAACTATTTCTATCTCATCCTTAACCCTCTAGCGTGGCTAAATGTTCTTGGTCCGGACGGGTAGTAAGACGTGCTGTGGCCAGCAACACGCCCGAGCTCCTGACTAATCTGAGCTTGAAACCACGCTAACAGTCGACTTGTACCGAATTCCATACGTAAACATCGGCCCACATGTCCGACGGGCATACGGTCAGAAAGAAAGAAACCTTGACAGTCGGACACACTAGCCACGGGGCTACGGCCAATGATCCTGGGATACACCCGCGGCGATGCCGCAACATGGTTGTTTATTTTATTTTATTACTTTTGTTGGGAGAATAAGACTGCACATTTGTTTTTGTTTTGGTGGTGCCCTCCGGCTAGAGAGGTGGAGTTTGGTTTGGAATGGCTTTTGAGGGGGGGAGAGGTGGAATGGGGGCTTGAGAACTGAAGTACGCTAGTAGTCATCATCATCATCATCACCATCATCACCATCACCATCATCAGCAGCAAGTTTCCATCGCGTACCGTACCGTCCGTGTTTTGTTGTTCACCCAACCTCTCTTTCTCATTTGTCGACGGTTGGTGCGAAAAAGAGAGAGAGAAGGGTATGAATCAAAATGGGTAAAACAGTGGGATAAAAATTAAAATAAAAAAAGGGAGAAAGAGAGAGAAAGAGAGAGTGGCTGAAGGGGAAGGGGATGAGGTTGGGTGAGATGGGGATGTGGGGGTTTTAGAAGAGAGAAACTCGGGAGTGTGGGTTGGTTGGATGCTGTGTGTTCTGGTAGTCATGGCAACGGTAACTCTGTGCTGCTGCGTACAGTCTGAGAGGAAAGTGGCTGGCGTTCCTACCCTTCTCCATCCGGGGGCAGAGGGGGAAGACTATTGTTGGCACTGTCAGTATAGGAAGATACATGTTAATTGTTTTGTTGTATATTGACACAGATGGAAGATTATCTACACGAAATCATAAGCTCTCGTTAAAAAAATCAAGTCATATTTATTTACAAATAGGTTTTCAAACAGATTATTTTTAAGAAGTACATACAATTTTCTCCTAAAATGGACCCATTGTATACTTTTAACTACTTTTTAACTACGTTCTAATTTCATCTCTTGATGGCCAAGAGATCCAACCAAAGTATTGTTCATGTATTCGTTCAGATAGTTTAAGAATCAAATCGGTATCACACGAAAAAAAGAGCTCTTTTTATAAACCTAAGGCCAACATTTAACCTAACAAAACTATTTAACTTATTGTTTTTACAAGCACTCGTGGTAAATATCAATGCCTCGCTTCAGGAGATGAGCTTCATTTTTACACTTATTTTGATTACACATTAATTTAAAACTTATTTAAAAATAAATGGTACGGCGCACCGCACAGACTTTCTCTCTCTTTCTATAAACTCGTAAGATTTCTGAACGGAATAATGTACATTGTATCATCACCACTCCACATAAGAACACGCATAAAATAATATACAATGATATAGAATCAATGAGAAAAGAGGCGCATCTTTGTCCACCTAAGAGCATTTCAAACAGTTTAATGTCTTCCACAAGGGTCAACACTTCGTATTAAAATTTCGATTTCTGGTTAAAATTTTAACATTTTATAAGGTGTTGCAGATTTTCAAGTCATCGCATTGATATTTAATTATTAATTTATACATTTTAACCAATAAAAAATGTAAATATTGACTATTGAGTCTAAAATGGAGATAAATCATTGCTATGCAAACATTTCTCCTAAGAGATTTAAGGAAAAATAACATACTTTTTTAGATACTTATATTTAATTACTCTATGGCATTGGAGAATTATTGCGTTAAGACTTAAGTAGTATATATTTACAACTAAAGCTCACAAAATTGTATTAATATATTTGCAAATATCTCAGAAACTGCTGCTTTTATAAAAATATATGTCAAATAAAAGTTTTTTATTTCTAATAGTCCTACAATTTTGCAATGATAAGTTGTTTAGTTTCTCCAATAGTTGTGGAGATACGGAAATTAACGCTTCTGTAATGTACCCTAAAAATCATTTTCATAGGAAAATGAAAATAGCCAGTTTATTTATAATCTTAATCAACGCCTAGATACGAATTTTAATCAAAATCGTTTAAGCAGATTTTGAGAAAACCAAATTTTTCTCTTTTCGCCCTTCAGTAAACTACCCTTAATTTTAAGTTTTTATAGACACACAGACAGACGGCATTGCAAAGACTATTTTTTAGGGTTCGGGGGGTCATGAGACGTCGACATCCATCAACATTTCAGGTTAGTTTTTTTTTTACGGTCGCAATACTTAAACTTTAATGTCCAAAAAGTTAAAAAAATTCATATAATTGCGTATAGATTGAAAGTTATTGATTTTATAAAAATATGTTTCGGATAAAATATCTGTATTATAAATATATATACATATTTGTAATGCTAAGTAATTTCATATCTCAAATAGTTTCGGAGCTATTTAAAAAAATGTTAATTGACGCATCAGACCGGAGCCCTTAAGGCCATTTTGCCGAAATATTGAGGGTAGCCATTTTGTTTGGAATATTTATTAATGTTTATAAATGAAATTTAATCAAAATCGTTGGGGCCGATTTTGAGAAAATCGACTTTTTCTCTTTTTGTCCTTCAGTAAACTACCCTTAATTTTAAGTTTTAATAGACACACAGACAGACGGCATTGCAAAAACTATTTTTAAGGGTTCGGGGGGTCATGAGACGTCGACATCCATCAACATTTCTGGTTAGTTTTTCTTACGGTCGCAATACTTAAGCTTTAATGTCCAAAAAGTTAAAAATATATATATAATTGCGTATAGATTGAAAGTTATTGATTTTATAAAAATATGTTTCGAATAAAATATTTGTATTATAAATATATATACATATTTGTAATGTTAAGTAATTTCATATCTCAAATAGTTTCGGAGCTATTATAAAAAATGTTAATTTACGCATCAGACCGGAGCCCTTAAAGCGATTTTGCCGAAATATTGAGAGTAGCCATTTTGTTTGGAATATTTATTAATGTTGATAAATGAAATTTAATCAAAATCGTTAGAGCCGATTTTGAGAAAATCGACTTTTTCTGTTTTTTCCCTTCAGTAAACTACCCTTAATTTTAGGGTAGATATCCAATTCCAAAAACCCCTCGGGGCAACCCTATCAAAACCCTAGATATCAAGTTTCAGCTCAATCGGTAAAATAGTTTAGGCTCTAGTTGGAGGTACAGACAGACAGACAGACAGACGGAAATTCAAAAACCACTTTTTCGGATTCAGGAAGTCATTAAACGTCAAAATTCATCAAAATCTCGAGTTCGATTTTTTTGACGATCACAATACTTTCTCTACCTGTAAGATAGAGAGAAAGTAAAAAGTGACACTGTACATTAGTACAATATTGTTCTCTGTATAGAGTGACGTTGGACTATATCATCCCAGTGTTTGAAACAATCAAACGTTACCAAGATTGTTTTCTTAAGGAAAGTGATTTTTAGTATTTTATATAAATGTAACTGGCTTGTTCGCTATCTTATATATTATATTAAACAATTGTGTGTATTCTTTTTTCTTCGTTTTACTATAAATAGCCAACTATGTAAATTATATTGAAAATGGCACACTGGTTTATTGTTTACCGCTACTTTTCTTTATAAACGTGGTTTATTGGTTGATTTAATGTTTCAAGAGTGTAAACATTTATATAATATTTATATAATAAATATTTAATTATTTATAATTTATTATGTATATTATTGATACATTAAATATATTATGTATATAGCTTATGTGTATTATATGTAGGCCTGTATATTAAAATAAAATATACATCAACACACACAGTTTTATAAAATTAAACTAACCATTTCATTATGGACAGTACTGAGAAAGAAAACAAGTGGAACACAATACCGTGTGTATGTGTATATATATATATATATATATACACACACGCATTATATAAATATTATATAGTATATATATACATATATACATGCACACTTTACATAATATTTTGACATTTAAGTAGGAAAGTATCTTAATCTTAATATTAAAAAACTACTTTTAGTTTGCTTCCTTTACCAGATCATAGAAGCGGGGGAGGAGAGGAGGAGAGCCACTGGCTGACCTTGATACGTGGTGAGGGACCTGTTCTGGTGGAGGCAAGAATGTCGATAGGCAAACGAGCGCTGGTTTATCAAATCTAAATTTTTTAAAGGAATCTTACATAGCACTCTTTGAACCAAGTGATTTATCATCACACGACGTACAACCTAAAGTAACTTATAGAACAGACACAGCAACCAGTCCCCCGACCTTAGTTTTATTACTCTGAAAGGTCTACTCCCAATTTACCTCATTACTACATTTCTCGGCGTGTCGAGAGTCGAACTTGGGCTCATTAGTTCAAGGAGGCAGGCGCTACTGACTGAGGCTAAGGTGTCGTTCAACAAAACATTACATTACATTACATTTAGCACCGCGTCTTACTACCCGTTCGGGTTATACGCTTAAGTACTAATTACTCTAATGGATTAGGAATTGGGAGGGTTGAATTTAAAGGAAGTGAACCCGCATTTGCGTGGAGGGAGAGTGGAAAACAATTTAGGAAAACCCCCCCAGTTCACCCGACCGAGATTCGAACCTCGATCTTCCCGTCCTCGACGGTCGAGCTCAACACGACTAGCGCGTTAGCCAACTACGCCACCGAGGCGGGTTTCAACAAAACAAAATCTAAAAATTTAGATTTTGTCACGTCATTTTAGTTTTCATGTTGTTTTTTTCTTTCACAAGATAATTGTTAGCATTCTGACGCCACAAAACAAACACACAAACCACACAAGTGTGTATAATCTCGTTATGTAACCGACGCCTTTGATAAGAGCGCATTGTTTTAAGCAAGCCTTTATCACTGGTAGACCAAGAACCGGAAATTTAAGGCCGATACCAGAAATGCTTTAACGACAGTCAATTGCTGATTGATAGTTGGCTTTTTTTTTTGTAAAGGCCATTTCACACCAAAATACTATGCGTCACACGTTATACGCTACGTAGCCGAACTTATAAATTTGATTGTTCACACCAAAATAATATACGCAGCGCACACTTTTCTCCCACACCACTAAGCACTATGTTTCTAGCTGGTTATTTCAGTTTTAATTTAGTGTTTGTTAAGTCAAAATGGTGCTCGAGGTACCTTGGTGTGAATTGAACTCCTCCCACTTGATTCCTTGGAATGGTGACGGTGACGATTCCGATACTGATGACCAGCTCTTGCTTTTATATTCTTTATCTGGGTCCATCTAATCAACGAGGAAAGGCAGCAATGTGGCGGATATCATCAGTTGATATATAGCTTACACCTTGATGATTTGAAATTCAAGACCTACTTTAGATTGAGCCACGAACACTTCGTGCAAGTCCTAACACTTTATATAGAGGCAAATATTAGGAAATAGGATACGCGGTGTTCCCCAAAATCGCCGATCCGGCAATTGAAAAATATAGCGAGCCAGCGTGGTGTGAATATATTCATTTGAAATAAAATGAAAGCTATATTACAATATATTTATAATATTTTGGTGTGAAATTTACTTAAATGTTTGGTGCTTTGCTCGATCGTTTGATCCTTGGCGCTAATTTGACAATAGGGGTGGCCTTTCAGCCTTGTTAGGGTAAATTTAATTGGACTACTAACTGTGGATTCACACGTTCGCCGAAAAACTAGTCCAGAACTGAAACTTAGTCACGTGACGAGCTCTAAGCCAATCACAAGATTTCCGCCTTATCGGTGCGAGCTTTTCCGCTAAAGTTCAACTCATCTCTACTTTTATTTGTCCGCTCTGCCTGAGATCTTCGGCATGGGAGAGCCAATCAAATCTCAAAACCAACCTCAAAGCATTGCGCATACGCATTTGGCAACGCATGCGTTCTACAGTCAGAAGAGAGCAGACAGCTTCGTTGGCCGTTGTGAGGAGATTTGAAATAACCCGTTTATGTAAAGCGTGTTTATCGATGTATTGGATTGTGCCACGACCCAGCGTTATAATTTGTAAACATCCATCGGGAGAATGGTCTAAAATATATGTCTTATCTACTAGAAAATAAAATATGTTGTTAATCAGCCTTTTTAAGTTCGCGTCACAATGCATCGTGGTTCAACACACAGCGTGTGAATTGCTGCGCCACTCAAGCAGATTATGCTTTCTATTTTCGGTGAACATGTGACTCAAGCTTAACATGAGTATTTCTAGGTTAGGTTAGGTTGGGTTATGTTGGGTTATGTTAGGTTATGTTAGGTTAGGTTAGGGGAAAAGCCTCGGCGGCCGGTGGGTGCTGCCAACGACCCCTTCTACCTTTGTCACCATCCTCACACAGGAATTCCCGTGAGTCGCTCTTTTACGCAAATACGGGTATACTTTCCCCAAATGTGACCTTCCTCATTTCTAAAACCTTATAGCGTAACTAGTAGCAGTAAATATGCGTATAACCCGAAAGGGTAGTGAGACACGGTGCTAAAAAAAGTTTGTAGAGTGTGTTGTGTATAATATTCATGTAAAGAAGTTCATTTTGAATAACCCAAATGAAAATGGATTATACCAAAGCTTGGAAATCCTCTGTAGATTATTTCTATGGTTGTGTGTTGTTTAATCAAAACTGCTATAAGGCTTTCCATTATAATTATCATCAGACTTTTACCTTTAAAAATTAACGTAACAAACTCGTTACTCATTGTCGCAATCGAGAACATCGGAAAATGGCTTACGAATTAAATGAGGATGGGCCATTTTTATCTGGATATTTTTCCAGGTTTCACATTATTGACTGTATATCTTCGCAAACCTTTCAGGACTAAAAGGATCTATGTTTATTGGATCGGACAGCACTAGCGTTCTATATGGCTAGGGGCTTAGTTTGGCAAAATGTTGATTAGGAGTTGTACACTTCCTTTTCGATGAGAGTGATGAAAAGTACCACAAATGCGATGTTCCTCAAACATTTTATGTAACCTTAAACTTAAAATACTTTATAACTTAAGTTATTTGTGAATCTAATAACCTATGTGGATTTTTCGGTGCCATTTTAAACAAGGAATATTTTAGTTTTTTTTTCCTCCCCTGGTTTAAGACTGGTGGCATTCAGGAAAACCAAGGAACTTTGTAATTAGTCAGAGAAAATGTATATTCAAAAATATAATCTCGGCTGGGTATATATGTGACTTAAAAATATGCTTTTCTCATTCCCTCTACGCGCTAATGCGGGTGCATTTCCACTAAGCTACCCCGTGCGATTCCACTCCTTAGATTAATTTGTTAGTGACATTTGTGTTTAAGGTGGGATGGAAGGGGACGCTAGAAAAGGCTAGTGTTTTTGTAGTTTTTATGGCAAAATATGTTTTTGAACAAAATAAATAAAATATTGCTTCAGTACAAACATAGAATTTAATTTTCTTCACATGATGACCTCAAAATCTCTTGAATATCGGTCAAGGGTGTTCTGGAATCTGATGACAACCTTTTCTTTTCGTTTAAAAAGTTTGTTAGATAATGCCACTCTGCTCATGACATATATTTAGAAACTGTTGATGACAAGAAGTGAAGAAATTTAAACTCTCTGTTCGTATCGGAGCAATATTTTATTTATTTTGGCAAAAAAAAAAAGTTTTTCCATAGAAACTGCAAAAAAACTGACCTTTTCTCGCGTTTCCTTCCATCCCACCTTAACGTAGGTACTTTTTTTTAAAGGTAAAGGAAGAAAACTTATATCATTTACTATTCAAACACTTTTTTTTTTTAATCTCGGATTTGTTTATTTATTTATAAAATACCAAAAAACAACTTTGCTTAGTGACTGCCCTGACCAGGTCACGTTTGTATCTATTATGTCAAGTCGAGGACTAGGGAGTCGATCTATAGACAAATTATCCTTTCTCTATGGTTAGCCCGTGTGTTGAACGGCCCTCGAGCGCGCGTATAGCAGGACTCGGCAAGAAAAGTTACTTCTGATGATGTGGGGGGGGGGGGGGGGGGAGATGAGAGATGAGCGCATTGTGCACTTCTTGTCAGTTGGAGCATGCGCGCTGGCCACTTGCATCTCTTGGAATTGTAGGGGGGTGGGGGCGCTATCAGGGCAAGGTCGGTTGCGTTGATGGTGGCGCCGAGATTTGCGAAGAGAAGACTGGGATTTGATTCCAGCCTTCTGCTCCAAGATACATCCAGGGGGAATGGATGTCTTCCTCAGGACCTAAAGTTGTCTCAGATTCGAGGGGTTAGTCCATGTAAACAACACAATACTCTCTTTCTCTCCATGAGGCCATTTTAGTTTTTATAAGTTATCGTAGTAAAATTTCTTAGTGTCCGCTATCTTCCGCGATTAATAATTGTTCTTTGGAAAAACATATTTTTAAATCATGCTTTATTAATCTTATGAGTCCGTATACTGTGCTTACGCATCATATAAGTCTAGTATAGTATACAGTGTAATCAAACCCGTTTCGGTGGCCACACTGGTCTAACGCGCTACTCTCGCAGTAGGTTAGACTACTGATGACGGGGGAGCTCGAGGTTCGAATCTCTGTCGGGTGTACAGAGGTTGTTTCAGAATGGTTTTCCTCTCGCACACCGCGCAAATGCGGGAACACTTCATATAACCTTACTAGTCCCTAAAACCATTCACGTAATTAATACATAAGTGTATAACCCGAACGGGTAGTAAGACGTTGGGCTAAAAAAATAAAGTATAATCAAAACTAACGAACTTATAAACCAATTTTCATAAGATGAGCCTTTTGTAAAATATAAACACACTCTTTTATCGCAAACATTGTTAGATTTTACTGTATTATTAGTCTTGGACATTAAAATATAGATGTGGTGCGACGTCAGGGGTAAGTGGCAGCTGTAGGTGGCGTATGAATACGTGACACCATAACTAGTAACTTTCTAGCCATCATATAAAGAAAGTTCTTTTTATGAAAATTGGACTGAACGTAACTTACTATGCAATGTAGGTAACACTCAAAACAATACGCAAATAAAATGTGTACTGTAATTCTACTGTACTCTTTATCCTGTAAAATATTAAATATACAGTAATGACAAAAACAAAAATACCATATTATACTCTTGGTTCAAAACAGCGAGGATATTTTATGTATGGCCATTAAAATGTTTCAACAATAAGCTAAAAACTGTAAACACTATTTCATTGAAAAGCCAATAATTCAAACAAGTTGAACATTTCACTCAGTTTTTTGGGTCATTTTGAATTGAAGAGTACGGGGTAAAAAGAGGTAAAGATGCATTACACCTATTTTTCAGGACAACTACTTTTATATTTAAGACACTATAATGACCCCAGCAAATTTATTTTTTAAATTAAATAAAATAATAATCTAAAGTTCATTAGAAAGGTCTCATGATTGACTAACAGATGGCAGCACACATTCATTTTGAGTTAAAATTAGACTTTCCTCCTTTTTCCCTGTACTCTTCATTCTTATTTTCTGGTTGTCTTTTAACTTGTAACACAGCCTGTTACAGCCACTGAACTATTTAAATGAGTGGTTTCAAACCTTTCCTAGGGTTTGATCCCAATTTTTGTCTTTAAAAATCGTCGATACCCTTTTATAACCTTCAAGCGTTCATATCCTAGTTTTTGTCTTTGAGACCATAGAGACCCTTGATAACCTTCAAGCGTTCATATCCTAGTTTTTAGATGATTATTTTGCTGAATATTACTACCTTTAGGGCTATCCTAATATAAATGCACTGCGGGGTAGTATAATTTAGAGGAAATGTACCTTTATTTGATGGAGGAGACGTGGGAAACCGTTGAAAAATCCCCCCGTCGGAGTTTTAATACTGACGAATACGACTAAGATATCGCAAAAGAGAATCGAGTCCAGGGGATATTTTGTAAGTTATGTATGTTAGCAGCTCCAATAACCCAAACATGAGACTCGTGCAGTAGACTAAGTCAGCAAGCAACTGTCAGTTGAGTAACCAAAAGGAATATACATGCAGTAACTTGATAGTTTTTTATCATATTTTTAACTGCTTGCAATTCTATTTGAATTTTGTAACTTCCTAATCAGTATAATCATTTTAAAAAGTGAACATAAAACTATAGCCTCAACATGCCGCGATCCCAGGTTGGAAACCACTGTTTTAACGATCAGAGGAAGTGTTGGCTGCTCACAAGATAATATTTAGCACCGCGTCTTATACCGTTCGGGTTATACGCTTAAGTACTAATTACTCTATGGATTAGGAATTGGGAAGGTTGGAATGTAGAGGAAGTGAACCGCATTTGGTGGAAGGAGAGTGGTAAACCATTTAGGACCCCCCCCCAGTTCACCCGACCGAGATTCGAACTTCGATCTCCTCGTCCTCGATGATCGAGCTCAACACGACAAGCGCGTTAGCCAACTACGCCACCGAGGCGGGTGCCTACAAGACAGTGGCATTTCTAACATATGTACTGTAGATACATGGACTGGTGGTGGCAATTATTGTTACTTAGATAGTTATACATTATGCGTCTAGGGCAGTTGCCTTGTGTCAGAGTTGCTTAGAAAGGCTGTTATTGGAAAGATGTTTCACCGTAAGAGCCAGTGTTATTTTGCCAGGGAAATTTGAATTGTCTTGAAGGACTAAAACAATCCTCAATTCCTTTTAAAACCTTATAATCCTGATAAAACATGACTGTGTTTATTCGAACAACTACTTTGGTCTTAGAACGTTGACAATTTACTTGAAACGTCGTTGAAAATTAGCCAGTTTCGCCTTTAAAAAAATATATATATATAAAATTTAAATTGCTGAGCTCTTAATCCTATAGTTCGGTACCTTTCTTCTCCATTTTGATGTGCACCATTTCTTGAAATATCAAACCACTTGTTATCGATATGAGTTTGATGTACGTCAGTGCTTTGGTAGGCGGCGACTTTATTGTTAGTATTGTTACCGTATTGTTATTATAAAAGACACAAGCTCCAGTCCCTCGATCGTCACTTTATCACGATGAAAAAGGAACCCTTAATTTCACCATTGATAAACTTTACGGCACTACTTGGGAAATCGAACCCGGGCCCTTAAGCTGAGTTGACCAAGCTCTACCAACTGAGCTATGGTTTCGGACTGCACACATTTAGGGGTCACAAACCACGAAACTCTGTTGAATGGAGGAGGGTGAGCTCTAATCTATACATCAGTGGCTCTCAAACTTTTCTTTCTTGCGGCACAGTATTTTATCTCCTCGTTATGAATCGCGACACACCGATCGTTTAGGTTGGCAATACTTCGAACTGAAGTCAGACGCGCATGCGCTGCTAGCCCAATAATATGATCATTCTTGTCGAGTGTATTCAGTATTGTGAGAGTTGTTTGCTGGATGTTTGATGTGTTTTATTTTGTGTTTATTTCTGGGAATGTTAAAAAATAGATAAGTTTTTATTAAAACGGGAAAAAATGCCTATGAATCTGTGGAATATCAAAGTGTAAATGTAAATGAGAACGAAACAGTTGCAAGTGCGAGTTCCGTGCAATCTGCTCCACCGGCCTTGCCGCTACTTGTTATGACTCGCAAGTACGTCTGTTACCTGAACTTGGGATGAGTTTACTGGCCCTGAAAACTATCCGATTTCTGAATGTAAGGTGTTTGTATGAGAACATGATTCCGAGTAGATCAAATATACATTTAAATATAAAACACTGTCATTTAACAAGCAAAGTCAAGAATTAATTTATCCGTTTATTATCCTCTGATGTAAAACAAGCAAAATCTTTGGAAAAAAATAAACTCTATAGCTGTAAAAGCCCAAGTAGTCAGCTACAAAATAACAAGGTAAGAAAGAAGCAATGAGGATGCAGCCTTACACCATTTCTGAGGATTTGATTTTGCTTCCGGATTGCGTACCCAATCATATTTGTTGACGATGAGAAAGGGGAATTATTGCTTCATTTCTCTTCAAGAACTGACAGATGTTTCAAGATCAATCCGGATGCAAAATCGCTTGAGGCATCAACCCAACTCGCTTTGTGAAAAAATCGAACTCGCTGAACTGCAGGCAAACCGCACCCTACAGCCAAAATGTGGAAAACTACCACTTGCTTAGTTTTGAATGTTAGTTAGCAAAAGGAGTACCCAGAAATAGCCGAATGTGCTGAAATCATTCTGTTGCCATTTTTTACTAACCTCTGCGAAATTGTATTTTCGGCGCTTGCAAACATAAAGAATAAGAATAAGAGACGAGAACGACTTATTTTCATTGAACAGGGAATGCGTGTCCGTTTATCATATTACATATGTACAAGAATAAAGGTTTTGTGCAAGAAAAGACAAGTCCATGTGTCGCATTAATTCAAGCTCTTTGTATTTATTGATTCAAATAATTTAATAAATATATTTAAAATTGTATTATTATAACAGTTTTCTCTTTCATTTCTACTATTAATATATATTTCATTAAATACTTTTTAAATTTTCAGTAAAATAACGACCAAAATTTCGCGGCACATCTAGCCAATCTCTCGACACATTATTGTGCCGCGGCAAACCCTTTAAGAACCACAGGTCTACATGGTGTTACGCGGGGGGAGAGTGGGTACAGCATTGTGTTACGTAACACATCTTTTACTGAATTATAATGTTGAAAACATAATATTGTTCATATTTTCAGGGTTACTAAACATACTTATAAATAACTTTCCTATGAAATAATAACATTCATTCCTGATTTAAAAAGTTATGTAACACAGATCGGAGGGGAGGAGGGGTCAAGCTAAATGTCTACTTGGTGTTACATGGAGAGAAAGAAGTGGGGTTGGAAAAAAAGGTAAGAAAAAAAAGTTACGTGCTTAATAGCTGACTCCTTAGAACAACAAAAACCAGGCGCCCTAGTCTCTCATCCAGAGTTAAATCCTAAAATCGATTTGCCCGTCTACGTGCGAATCCGACTGATAATTGATAAACAATTGAACCATCACCCCACTCCCCTCCCGTCCCCCCTCACGCGCTTAATTTTACATACGTCGGATCGATGTTGGGCATACCGCGCCTTGTGGGGCAAGGGGAGATGGCTAGTTACCTGACCAATCAATAAAGGGTAAAAGGTGGGGAGAGGGAGGATAATTTGTCGAATGTCGTCGCTGGAGCTATTCCGGACTATAGGGGACCGACGCAAAGTTGGTGTCGTCCACGTGTTGCTTGACGTCATTTTATAACGGAATAGCTGTGTTGATCTTTGTTTGGACAGATAACATTATAGGAAGGACCTTAATCACCGATTCTTACTACTTGTTCAGGTTATACGCATATTATATGATAATTACTCTAATGGGGTTGGGTTGAGGCAGGAAGCATTTTACAGGTGAACTAAAGTAGCTCCACGACTTATGTGGTGCTGACTGACAGTTCACAGCTGACTTCTGACACTCAACATTTAGGTATATACCTAAATTTTTACTGTCATAAGTTAAGCTGTTAAACACATGTTTTTTGTAGATCATATGGTTCAACTTAGGGATTAATAATTTGGTCTGGTAACGTTTCAAAGCCGTCAGCTGTCAGCTATGAACTGTCAGTCAGCACCAAAGAAGTCATGCATAGGGTTTACTAGAGTTTGTATGTAAGGAGAGTGAGACACCCTTTAGGAAAAATTACCCTCAGTAGACCCGACCGGTACTCGAACTCCCATCTCCCCATCATCATTGGGCCAGTCTAATATGAGAGTGACACTTTATAGTGTGTCAGACAATTCGGACACTGAAGCTGGTGCCCTTAAGTTGCTGATGTAGGGGACGGGGGAAAAGGTCAGTGTATTTACTGTAAAACATTTTTGTGGCCAAAATAAATCAAATATTTCTCCAGTAAAAACACAAGAGCTTAATTTTCTTTATATGGTGACCTCAACAGTTCCTTAATATCCAATCAAGTGTGTCCTGAAATTTAATGACAACTTTTTCTCCATTTAAAAGTTTCTCATCATCTCATGCCGCTATGCTCATGACGGTTGACATTACCATGTGAAGAAAATTAAACTGTATGTTTGTACTAAAGCTATATTTTATTTATTTAGACCAAACAAATGTTTTGATATAAAAAACGGGAAAAACACCGGCCTTTTATCGCGTTTCCTACAGCCATAACTTAAAAAAAAAACTGATTCCCTTTCAAATACTCGTTTCACCAAATCATGTGTTCTGCATCTGTCACTTTTGAAATATTGCGTCAGTTTTAACAGCTGTAATATTTGTAAAATTTTGTCAATGTTGGTAATTCCTCATTTATTAAAGGTTCGACTATTCTTAAGGTTTTTACACTCTCTTTGACAACACTTTAGGCTGTTTTTTTAAACCATTTCTCACTAGTCGTCCCGCATTTAATTACTGCGCATTAATTGAATAAGGATGATGAAGTTTAAAGGAAATGTAGGCCTATAACTCTGATATGCGTGGAGAGAAAGTGAGAAACAATTTAGGGTAAAAAAAATCTTCTATACACGTTGCTGATATTATAACCACGACCTCCCAGTCACCGGCGAATCAGGCTAGATGATATTGACGCCTTAGTCCGCGTACCCACCAATGCAGGCCTTGTTATAGTCTGAACGGGACCGCCTATATAGTGAGCTTGGAGTCACCAATAAGTACACAGTCTTTCTTACCACGGGAAGACTTAAGTACTTCCACGCCATCAAGGTCTGACGACTTGGCTCTCAGTAACTCGTGTGTTTACTGTAATAAGGGTCTTGCCTTAGATTCCCGGCAAATTCGAAAAAAGTATATAGTGGAATTACATCTCCTTCTTTCACTAGACCAGGGGAATGGATGTTATCTGTTCTAGGACATGTTGTGCTGATTATTAATTCATAAAGTGCATGTTGAAGACTCACAGCTAAACATATTCAGTCTGAACTCAAACCACAAGTCCCTCAGGGTCATAAGACAAAACGATTGAATGACCTTCTCCAAAGATAGCCTAAATACTTGCATTTGCACAGTTCTGTAAAGATCAACTTTTTCTTTCTTTAAATATATAAAATGACACCCGGGCCAGGATTTTAACCCCGACTGTCTGGCTCTACGCGCCGACCGCTCTACCGAAGAGCGCACCGCATTTCAGCAATGATTTCGAACTACTGAGTGTACTAAATTAGCTCACAGTGGGAATATATTATGTTTACTAGCGGGTCGTTGCAGCGATGGCTTTATATAATCGCGTTAAAATGTATTCAACACTTATTGGAAAATGTTATCCAGAATGAGGCTTCACTAGACTTTTTAATTAAGGCTTATTATTAACTTTACATATATTTTGAGTTTTAGGTGTTGTTTAATTTAGATCAAAACTTATTTTTTCCCACGTCTTCACACCACGATGAGAGATTATAATGAACCTTTTTTTTTCAGGTCTTTATTTATTGCATCATGCCGCTCAAGTAAGAAAAATTATTTTTAACCCAAGAGATATATTTTATTTACCGATATATGATCGATCATACACAACAGAGTTTCCATGGTGATGTAAACAAAGAACAATCTTACAGGTAAACCACTGCGCACACCGCAGAGAAGCTGGAAATTCGCTAGGGAAATCGGGCTTTTGTTGGAAGCTACTATTTTTGTCGATGTCCTGTATCTCTAACCTTTAAAACGAGTGGTCGTTTGACAAAATTGGTTCAGCCGTTTTCTCGTAATTTCGATGGACTTAATCAAATTTTATACCTGCATACAGATACAAAATATTATTTTTTAGATTACATTTTGATCGAGATATTTTGTCAATATAGATAAATGCCGGCCGGACAATTATTTGAATTACGGCCGTCAGGGCTTAACGCGTCCTTTCATGTTTGCTTATATCAAATAGTTTTCGTTGATAACCAACACTGGCACAAGATCCTACGAGCATAAACCTAGCCAGAATTCTGATGATGGGGGTGTGGTCTGAAAAATGTCAGGGTTATTTAAATAACGAGAAATGAGCTAGACACAGAATCATCCAGACAACAACCTCCTCCCTACCCCCGAATTAATCTTATACTTACCATGTCCATGGTTTAATTTTCCAATAATGGCCTTTTAGCTTGTTTTCGTTTTGAAAAATATTTTACACCTCAATTACAATTCATAGAATAAGTTCAATAGTAATGTAACTTCTTAATCTTTACTTTTGAACTTATTCTTTAAACTGTAGTTGGTAAGTAAAATAGTGTAACGTTTAGAGTATCATTCTCCTGGTAAAAGTTACACTTAAATAATTATACTGGTTTTACACACGGAATTACCTATGTCTTTCCAATCCTGACTGGGAAACTGTGATCTTGGTTCCGGACTGGGATTATTCCATGACGCGTAATGGGTTACACGTACGTATGTTTTCATTACGTACATTGGTAGGTCAAACTCTGCCACCCTTCAGCGGTCACGCCATTGGTAGGTCGAACTCTTCAATCTTCAGCCAGTCATGCACATTGGTAGGTCGAACTCTTCCAATTCTTCAGCCAGTCACGCACATTGGTTGGTCGAACTCTTCCAATCTCTCAGCAGTCATGCACATGGTGGTCGAACTCTTCCAATCTCTTCATCCAGTCATGCACATTGGTAGGTCGAACTCTGCCAACCTCTTCAGCCGGTCATGCACATTGGTAGGTCGAACTCTTCCAACCTCTTCATCCAGTCATGCACATTGGTAGGTCGAACTCTGCAACCTCTTCATCCAGTCATGCACTTTGGGTAGGTCGAACTCTGCCAACCTCTTCATCCAGTCATGCACATTGGTAGGTCGAACTCTGCCAACCTCTTCAGCCAGTCATGCACATTGGTAGGTCGAACTCTGCAACCTCTTCAGCCAGTCATGCACATTGGTAGGTCGAACTCTGCCAACCTCTTCAGCGTCATGCACATTGGTAGGTCGAACTCTGCCAACCTCTTCAGCAGTCATGCACATTGGTAGGTCGAACTCTGCAACCTCTTCAGCCTCACGCACATGGTAGTCGAACTCTTCCAATCTCTCATCCAGTCATGTACATTGGTAGGTGGGGAGTTTTGCGACTTCTTAGTGCTCAGTAACCTCACTTAAGTAAGCTTCCAACACCGAAGAATTGAAATCGAAGTTTTTACTCAAGAGCTGGGTACCATATGATGTGCATTTTTGAGTATCATGACGTCCCCTACACTGCCCATTGCAATAATTTTCTAAATACGAAGTTGAAAAACCTAACCCAGTCTTGATCATTAGTGTTATCAATAATACATGCAATTTGGTGTAGAGCACTGAATTAATAATTATTCTTATGTCAAGAATTTAATTTTAAAAACAATGAAAATAAGATATATTTTTATTGATTTGCATATAAAATTCTGTGAAAATGCATAATGGTTAAGTCAAATAATTTCAAGATTAAAAAAAATATCAACCCTCTAAATATACTTAATAAACTAACACTTATTTCATAAAATATTGTACGACACATTCGCACAAACTTTCTAAAATTGTTTATTGTTTTCGCAAGAAAATGTTGAAAAATAGGCATTCAGTACCCAATTAAGTTTTCCCTACAAAAATAAACCTATAGTTTTGTTAATCACTTTATAAATCTCTCTATATATACATTTTAAATCAAATTGTTAAGGTTTTATGCTAAAAATATTTGTGTTAAAATCTTTTAAGAGAGAGTCTAAAACAGGGTAGTAGTTGAAGAACTTGATTTCGTCTTTCTTGGTATTGACAGTATCAGCTGTGTCAGGACTTTCGTCCAAAAAATACAAAGACTTGTTGTTTTCTTATTTCCTATATAGAAATGAAGTTTTTTTTTTGCAGAAGCCTTTAACTTTAGCACACATCATCTCAAAGATTAGTTAAGCTTGTATTATTTCAGCTGAAGCTTAACACTGGCCTTTATACCTCGTCCATGGCCTTACATAGATCCATGGTTGGTGAATAAGGTTTTTCTGGTTTTAAACGTTATCTGAAGGATTGGCTCTATTATTTCTAAATTTACTGTAAAGTTCAACGATTGCATTTGCACTAATATACCTCTGACTCTGGCTTATACTTTAGTATCAGATATATCTTCAACAGTCTTTTTTTATTGCTTCATTTAATGTCATTAACAGTTCACGAACAGCACGAATAGCCTCAGCGCTGCAAGCCCACCTTGTGTCAGAGAAAAACTTGAACATTTTCAGTTTTGAATTATTTGCTTTAACCCACTCCTCAAACACATTCGGTTTGGGCTACTTTCAATAAAATTATAAAAAAAACTGGATGGTGCAAAAAATAAATCAAGGGGGTATTTTTGCGTGATGCACAAGAACTAGGGTAAGATTCAGAAAAGGTGCGTAACAATGTACTTTACGTACATAATGGATCCATTCATCCTACATCTTGTCTGTTCTCCCGTTCATTAACCAGCATGGTGGTAGCACACAGCTACTACTACATTTTCCCACCTAACGGCCCATAGTTTCAATGATGCTTTTATTTAAGTACATATGCACATTTTTCGTTTGGTTTTTTTTGACACCGATCTCGGCCATTAAATTGCATCAAATCCCCACGATTCATCCTTCCTGCCTGGATATATGGTACTCAAGATAAAACACTGCTTCCATACGACACGTAGACATATTCCATACTCACGTGAAGCGACTTCTCAGTTCTATCAACCGACACAAGTATTTTCCAGTTCAAAATTTCCCTTCTATTTCAAAAAAAAAATTAATTGCCATTGGGGGCGCAGCTGCACCCCCCCCCAATGCCTACGAGTGAAATAAACGTTGCCGAATGTCTTCCGTGAAACGCGGGCTGTAGCCAGACAACGATTGTTTTGTGGAGCCGAGTCATTCCCTTTGATTGTTTTGTGGACCGAGTCTATTCCCTTTGATATTCCTCAGACGTTTTCAAGCGGTGCATGCGAGGACTGGTTTGACTGGATATATTGACAAGGAATCCGCGCGCGACATTTCAGGCGCGAGTATTGCCAGTGTTACCACCAGTAACAATCGAGAATGAAAAGAAATATTTAGAAAAATTATTAATCAGTCAATTCATACATGACTACTTTCTTGACACACTCAAAATAAATAGACGTTTTCATAAACTAAGCTGGACACAAAACCTATTGGGACCGCTGAACTGGGCAAGCGTGACGTTTCGTAACGCCTGCTGAAACGCGTGAAAAAATGTTATTTTAGTATAGCCTGCTTTTTGTAGGAAGAACAGTAGAAGTTATTACTTAAGCTACTAAAATAATTCTAATATATTCATTCATCAAGTCATTTTATCTGTAGCCGTCACTTTGGATTATGTTATCCACACCTAAAAAATAACACACATAATATAGTAAATTGTTCATTGTTGACGCAAATAAACATGTTTGAATTTTCTAAGATTAAGATTAATGCCTAGTAATACATTTATTATAATATAATTATCATTATTTTAAATAGATTTTACTATATAAGTAGGCCTATATACTAATATAAATAATTTATATATGTACTTCTTAATATATTAATATGTCATATATTTAATATTAAATTCTAATCTTAAATAATAGTATTTATGTAACAATAAATTAAGTATAATAAAGTAATAAGTCCTACTGCTGCACGTCACATTGTAACCAATGCCATTTTAAATCCATTCTCCCCACCAGCTATCAGTTTTTACTTATTGTTATTTCTGTGTCAATTCCCCCTCTCTCCTCCCCTCGATTGACACTCTTTAATATGTTTTTGTTTGAGTGAATCCTTTCCCCCTTTTTTGATTTACAAAGGAAAATAATACAGTTTGGAAAAAAAATTATAATATTTATCACCACGTCTTACTACCGTTCGGTTTTACGCTTAAGTACTAATTCGATAACTGGGTTAGAATTGGGAAGGTTGAATTTATAGGAAGTGAACCCGAATTTGCGTGAAGGTAGAGTGGAAACCATTTAGGATAAACCACCCCAGTTCACCCTAGCGAGATTCAAACCTTGATCTCCCCGTCCTCTGCAGTCTAGCTGAACACAAAACTAGCGCTTTAGCTAACTACGCCACCGAGGCGGGTGAAGTTTTGGGGAAAAAAAGTATTTACATGTTTAAAAATTTTGTGTGCTTTACTGTGTAGGTAACACTTTCTTAAAGGTCACTTCTCGCCACTGAATTTTAGGTGTTAACGGCGCTTGAATCACTTGAGTATTTATAATAAACGACAAAATATAAGGGCAGCAATCAGCGTTGCCACCGGTCCCGTATTGCTTGTGGATGGGTGTCTTTCATTCCCAGACAAAGACTGCAAAGATTCTGTCTGACAAGCGACCATTATATTTAAAGTTTAGAACCGGTATGTCGGCAAAAATAGTAAAGTCCAACAAAAACCTGAATGTCCAACCTTTCTGTTGTGTGCGCAGTGACTTATCTGTACGATCGTTTTTTGTTTACATCACCATGGAGATCACGATTTGTGTATAGTTGTACATTGGTGAATAAAATATTTATCTTTGGTTAAAAATAATAATGCTTATACTTGAGTGGCATGATGCAACAAATTAATAAATACCTGAAAAAAGAGTCATTATAAGTTCTCATCGTTGTGTGAAGGGAGAAAATATAAGTTTTGATTTAAATTTAACACCGAAACACAAACATATGTAAAGTTAATAATAAGCCTTTGACGAGTAAATCTTTAACTAAAAAGTCTGGTGAAGCCTCATTCTATATAACATTTTCCATTAAAAAGTGTTGAATACGTTTTAACGCGACAATCTACAGCCATCCCTGCAACGACCCGCTAGTAAACATAATATATTCCCATTGTGGACTAATATACTAAATTCAGTAGTTTAAAATCATTGCTGAAATGCGGTAGATCGGTCGGCGCGTAAAGCAGGCAATGACAACTTTCACATTTTTACAACAATCCTAATTTAAGAAATAATTTTACTCTTCCGGTTTTAACGATTTAATACATGAATGCTCCGCTATTTGTTTACGCATAAGTTGACTGCTAGCGGTTCTGGCGATGAGGGATGAACGAACATAAAGACGAGTTCCTATATCAGACTTCAAAATGCAATGAGAATACATCTTTCAAAAAGTTGAAATTAATTGTATATACGTTGAATTCGTAGTTTTTCCATGACAAACTCATAAAATCACATTCTTTATACATTGACCATAAAAAAAAGCCCTCAAATAATTAATTATACAATAATATACAACATTATAACAATATTATCCAACTAACTATATTTTCCACTAATACAGAAATCCTCATTTTATTTATAAAAGGGTGGCAATTATATCAGAAACTAACGTATTGCAATAAAAGACAGGATTGATTCGTATCTGGAGAACGGGGAAAACCTGGAAAAGTAAGTTTTTTTGTGTGACGGGTAAAATTAAGGGAAATTCTTGAAATTGTCAGAGATAGTTGCAATAATTTTTAAACGCAGGTAAAAGAACCTAACCCAGTCTTGATCATTAGTTTTATCTACAATACATGCGATTTGGTGTAGAGCATTTAAACAATAATTCTTATGTAAATAATTTAATTTAAAAACAAATTGAAAATAAGATTTTTTTAAAATTGATTTGCATATAAAATACTGTAAAAATGCATAATGTATAAGTCAAATAATTTCAAGATGAAATAAACTATATCAACCCTCTAAATATACTTAATAAACTAACATTTATTTCATAAAATATTGTACGACACATTCGCACAAACTGTCTAAAATTGTTTATTGTACTCGAAAGAAAATATTGAAAAATAGGCTTTCAGTACCCAATTTATTTTTACATACAAAAATAAGCACATAATGTTTTTAATCACAATACACACTCTCTATTTGTACATTTTAAACCAAATTGCAAAATTTTTTTTAACAAAGTTCACCTATTCAAACATAAGTTATTTTATTAACGACCCTTAAAATTATTTTTAATTCGTCAAAATAAAAAGTTACTCTTATTTATAATGAAAAATAATTCCCAGATACCCTTTTTTAACATCTTCAAGGTCAATTTTTAAAAAAATCTCAAATTATTTAAAAAATTTTACCACCCTTAAATCAATATATTTTAGAAAAATAAACATACACTATTATATATATTTTTAGCACCGTGTCTAACTACCCTTTCGGGTTTTACACCTATCTACTAATTACACTAATGTGTTAGGGATTAGGAAGGTTGAATTTAGAAGAAATTTACTTTTATTACCGTGGAGGGAGAGTGTAAAACCATTTAGGAAAAATCACCCTCAGAATATCCGACTGGGATCGAACCCCGAGCTCTCAGTTTTCAGCCGTCATAGAGTAAGTAGTACCATAGACAATGCGGCCACCAAAGCGGGCTACATTATTATGGATCATGTAAAATATAAAATAGTCTTCCGGTGCCAATTTTGAACAAAAAATCTTAAATCAAATTTTACCAAAATAATTTGTCAGTAAACTACTATAAAATGATTTTTTTAAAAACTATAATTACTTCTAAAGTAGAAAATCTTAAAAATACTCCCATTTTGAACCAAATTGTTGGAGCCATTTTTTAAAGATAATCAATTTAAAAAAATTAATCAGTAAACTACACTTCAATGAATTTCCCCCAAAAATCAATTATACAATTTTATTTTTTAAGTGGTGTTCTAAGTGGTTTTTAGTGTTGGTTGTCATATTATAGACATACGCACTCTCTTAAACTTCTCGCCACTGACATTTAATTCTGATGACCGGGTTCGAACACTCGACCTTGTGCTTTAAGCGAGTTTCAGTAGATACACTGTAGGACAGTTAAAATAATTACGAACTATTTTCAAGTGATCTGATCTGCCTCTTATCATTTTTACTTTACCTCGACCCCTCCTCGTAGAGAGAAGTATTGTGATCTTAAAAAAAATCTGACTCGAGATTTTGATAAATGACGCCCTGAAACAGAAAAAGTGTTTTTTGGGCTGCTCTCTGTCTGTATCTTGAACTGAAGCCGAAACTATTTTACCTATTGTGCTAAAACTTATTATTTAGAGTTTTCATAATGTTCCCCCAAGGATTTTATGGAATTGAATATATCTAAACTTTAAATTAAGGGTAGATTAATTAAGGGCAAAAAAAAAATATTTTCTCAAAATATGCTCAAACTATTTTGATTGGATTTTCCAAATATACTTTTTTTCAACATTACAAATCAAATGGGAATTTTAATTTTTGATATGAAAATGACTTTGATGGTACTTTATATTAGCAGAAATTTCCAACTTTGATCATATCTCCGCAATTATTTGAGATACTAAATAACTTATCAATGTAAAGATATTATTAGATATAAAAAATTTCAGTCGGGAATATATTTTATATAAAATTTAATCACAACTTGTGAATGTGAGGAATGCCAGGCCTCCACCGTGGTTCGGATTCCACGTTAAACTGTAGGTCCTCCATTTCGTCTCACAATCACCCTACCATTACACATTAGCTTAAGTGCGTATAACCCGAACGGGTAGTAAGACGCGGTGCTAATAATAATAATAATAATAATAATAATAATAATAATAATATAATATATAAAATTAATAGTTTTATTAGCTTTAGGCAAATATAATCTTTTTTTGGAGCACTTGAAATAAGGAAATTGATTGTTATGCTCTTCGAAGGACATTATATGTATTCTACTTTTCTCAATTTTTTGTACCAGTTTATATTATTTAAGGTAATCTGGTGGTCAAGGGATAAGGTGTCAGATTTCTGTGCTAAGGGTCCGGGGTTCAATCCTCGGTCCCGGCACAGATTTATCTGATTGCTAAACCCTTCCTTCACCTCTGACAAGATGTGTATTAATCACTACTTGTGAATGTGAGGAATGGCAGGCCTTCACCGTGGTTCGGATCCCACGTTAAACTGTAGGTCCTCCATTTCATCTGACAATCACCCTACCATTACACATTAGTGTTAGTGCGTATAACCCGAACGGGTAGTAAGACGCGTTGCTAATAATAATAATATATTATTTAATTTATGATAGTTGTTGGAGTGTTTCTGTAACATTTTATATAATATATATATTCACATATATTACTAGTTTTTAGTTAATGTTTCTATTTTAAGATAAATAAAGTTTGCGCGTTTCACCGTACTATTTATTTAAAGGCAATATTAATATCTGTACAATAATATTACATTCAAATACTTTAAATGACTATTGTAAAAATTATGTTTTGTATTTTCTAAAGTGTCTCTATGGTTTTCCAAATCAATTAATATTTCGTTGTAAATGGTTGGGCCATGCGCGAAGGGATCTTATTTGCGACAACTTGATGTGAAGCCCGGTCACCCCCCCCCCCCCCCTCCTCAAACAGGAGATAGAAAATACATCTTTAACTTTGAATAAACTTTTTCAGTTAAACCAAAGTTTTTAAAAATATACATTTTTATAAAACACTATCAAATCATTTGAAAATTTGGAGGAACAGAAACATTGCATTATTAATAATATATTTGGGCAGTGGGGTGGAGGGATTTTATCCCCAAAAAACATCCAACCCTCTTAGTAAATCCTTAATGCTGGTGCATTTTCGTTCATTTACCTCCATCATGGTTTGTATTGGATAGTTTGATTCGCTAGCACACTGCCACCAAGGGCCACGGTTTTATGCCACACATTTTACTTCTGCGGATCATTTTAACCGGCCTTAGCATACGAGCCACACACACATACGCACACATACACACACAAACACAACAATTATATTAAAAACAAAATTAATAATGTTCCTTGATTTTGACCAAACTCTGGTACACAAATGGATAATTCTTAGTGAATAAATAAAAGAAAGGTTTTTCCCCCTTGTGTCCCAAAATCAACCACGAGATTTAAATACCAGAAAACTATTACACATAATTCTACATACACATAACCTATTTGGACCTAATTAATGGGTAGGGATTATTATTATTATTATTATTTTTTAATTTTGTTCAGGATTTTGCGACACATGTCGACTGAATTATGGAAAGTAATAAAACATTTAATTTTAATAGACCATACTAATTAAACAATATTTTGTTTGCTAAGATAACTGCTACACTGCTACTCACCCAAATTCTAGATTATAGTTGCTTTTTTTTAAAAAATTATTAGTTACGGCTATGTTGTCTTTATTTATGAGCTATTGAATAATTGAATTATATCTTGAATAAAGGTAAATATTATATGAGATGATGAGTCTTTTTAGTTGGAAAGCTATTTTAAACAAAGTGACCTTCTTTCTAGTGGGTACAGAATACCATATTTGGGTTTTATTTGTATATTATATTATTATTGCACTGCGTCTCGATATTCGTCAAGCATTTGCAATACCACAAAGTGGGTAAGGATGGGTAAGATATATTTTAAGAGGAAGTGGATTGGCACTAACGTGTAGGGTGGTGTGGAAAACAATAAAGAAAGTCGCGTGACCGGGGCTCGAACCCCAAACTTTTGTCATCGGATAACCGGATTAATGAGCTTGACGCTTAGTGGAGTTCCCATTGATGAGGGATTCTAATTTACTTACAAACTTAAAATATATTATTGTAAGAATAACAAATTTTCAATCATGGTTTTTTTAAACAATAATTTAGTACCCTCATTGCTGAGCACGTGATCAAAAACTCTAAGCTCTGTTAGTCTCATATGTCAGTGGCGAGGAGGTCGAGGTTCGTGTCTCGGCCGGATGTAATGAGAGTGATTTTCCCCACTTTCCCTCCACGTAAATTCGAGTACATTTTCTATAAATTCTAACGTCCTCATCTTTACCCTATTAGTGTAACTAAACGCGTATAACCTTGAGGGCTAGTAAGCTTTAAGTTAAACAACACTTAATAAGTGTTCGTTTAAAGTACTAAAGGATCATTTTAATTTTGATAAAACCACGACATAATGTATTAAGTAGCTGTCGATAGGTCGAGAGTGATTTGAAAATATTGAATGCCAACAAAATGGTTATTTTACATGTCATGTTCGAAATATTTGAACGTTAAATACAAACGTCGCATACTAAATCCAGACCTTTGAAAAAAAAAATCCCAAAATAATCGATTGTTTGTGAGTTTATGTTTTTTTAATAAGTTTTAAAATTAATGCAAGCCAAGCAGCGTTTTGTGACCGATTTTTTTTTTTTTTTTTTGTATGTGTCCCTGACTCCTGTCATCGATTCTCGACCTGCGTTGTATAATTTAAGGTGCACTAACATTTGGCTGGGACTGTAGACCAGTTCAGTGCTCAGCAGTCTGAGAGAAAACCTGCACTGGGCGCAAAAATGGTCCATCTGTCAGTTTTCGCGGTCCCGGATCAATATTTATTTAAAATGCTCGGTTCTGCCGGCTCTCTTGCCATGTACAGGTTTTGTGTGCGGTTTCCAAAATTTTGAGTCTTATTATTTTTGGCTCATTTCAATATTTATTTTTAACGAAGCCATAACAGTTTCGTTTATATTTATTTTCTCCAAATGCAGATATTATTTGTGCGAATTTAGAATAGTCATTGAAAATTTCTTGATCCAGTCTCTAGTTCATTGGTGAAATATTTAATTGACTTGACCGCCGCTAATCACCCTTATTTCACCCAACGTTTGTAAACATGGTATTGATTATATTAATAAAATTGATAGTTTCAGCTCGCGTTATAAATAGAATCTATTAGGTTGGTTTATAAATCAAGAGAGAGACTTATTAACTGTTTTAAATTGTATTTAACGTGCACTGTCTGAACCATTTGATTACACACGCACATGATATACAAACTAACTTAAGTCTGGTACTAAACCAAAATAAACTCAGTTCCCCGGCCGGAAATCTTATCACGGGCAAGTAGAAACCTTCATTTCACAAACAATAATTTTTAGACCATGCTGGAATAGAACCCGGGAGCTTGAACTCATTATTTGTACGCATGGAATATCACACAAGTCTATTGCGGTATATACTTTATGACAAACATAACAACACGGTCCTAGACCATTAACTTAACCATCAGTTAAGGATTAACTAAAGATGGGTCTAATCCACTCTTCTCAGTCGAATCTTAATTTTATCTACGATCCTCAATCCGGATCTTAGAAAACATGGTAAACATTCATTCTTAAGTTGCTACATAAAATAGGAATAATAACACCTAAACTTTAACATATGCATTAGTTTATAACATTAATAAATTCATATAAGTGCTAAATTAATGTCTGGGGTTTGGTTTTAACTTAATCCAACATTTTTTTTTGTGGCTAAAACATTTTAACGTTGAATATTTATCGAATATCCATTAGTAATATATAAAATCCCATCCTTAAGTACAACATGTCTAGATCCTAGAATAACATTTAAATCGTCCTTAAATCGAAGGTTTGCTGAACAGTCATCAAATAAACGATTAAAATATTGCTAAAATTAAACTGATTTTGGACTGTCTTTCATTCTTCTTCTGTCTAGCACCGTGTCTTACAACCCGTTTAGATTTTACGCTGATGCGTTAGGGTTGAGGAAGGTTGAATTTAGATTAAGTTCACTGTATTTGCGTGGAGGGAAGTGAACATTAGGGGAAACCTAAGTATACCCGACTAGGATTCGAACCTGATTCCCTGTCATCGTCAATATAGTCTATTGCGAACGTGACGCCTTAAACCATGCGACACCAAAGCGAGTATTATTATTATTATTTTGCGTAGAAAATTTAATGTTAAAACTTCTCTTACTTTAATAAAGAGTATATACAGCGGGCAACTTTCAAAATTGTTTCATTTAGGCCCGTAGAAAATGTTTCTAGAGTTCTGGATGATACCATCAAACTACATTTGTTTCCACTTGTTGTAATTTAATGTAACCAATAATTAAAACCTCGTTAGCTACCAAGGGTAGTTCCGAGGTCGGGAAACAATTATGGCTATGTTTACCTAGGATGTGTTTACGCAGTTAGCCGTGTTTATTTTTAAATGGGTGCGCTGGATTGATTAATAGATAAATGCTTTATTTAGGAAAATATACAATTATAAAACGTAAACTGAAATTAAATGGTTTGCTCACTTAGCATTAGAATAATTATTCATTGTTTGGTTTGGTGGTTCTCAGAAACAAAACCATTCTGTAGAGTAAACGTTCTAGTGCCAGTACGAACTATCGGCTACTAGTGTAGCCTATATTTCTTACTCTGCGTCTTACTACCCGTCAGGACTATCCACTTGTTTACACTAATGGGGTAGGAGTGAGGAAAGTAGAATTCATAGGAAAGATACACGCATAGGCGTGGATGTAGGGTGGAAAATCACTTGGGAAAAATCATCTCTCTAAGCCTACAACAGGTTAGGATTCGAACCCCGACTTCCCCGTCACTGACAAACCAAACAAGGTGAGTGAGAATCGTCAAATACACTAATTTTTGTTGACAAGTACTGTACAATACGTTATACAATGCTTTACGCACACGCAAACACACACACACACACACAGTGGTTTGAACAAAACAGATCAACTTAACAAAAAACGTTTAACATGATTTAGGTATTATTTGTCTTTAACCTAAACATTATCTGGGTCCTGTATGATAATTTAAAAAAATAGAAAGTGGCTTTTAGAAAATACAATTTTTTGGTGTTACCGTCCACATTGATAGCATTTTGTTTTTTTATCTGTGTTATTTTATAAGAATTGATTATTATTTCAAAAGTAATATCTGCAGATAATATGAATTGACGTATGTATACGTGAAAGCTGATCTAGTAACTTTTTATTCCCAAGAAAATTGGTTTGTACTTCTTGTTCCACCATTACTGCCTAAAAGCTGGTTTTTTTAAACTATTTTTGTATTGATACACATTTAATTCCCTAAGAGGCCTAAACTAGCTTGATCATATGACAAGCCCCCATTACCCCTTACCCCTTTACAAGAAAAAAGTTTTTATTTATTTATCACATAGCACTGGGGTCTCCAAACTACGGCCCGCGGGCCACATCCTGCCCGCTCAAGATTTTATCAAAAAAACAAATTAATTGTTTCTCTTTGTTATTTCTTAACCACGCAACATATTTTACTTGTCCAGTTCCTGTCCACACGTGTGCTTCCCCCCATTACACCAAGCCAGAGTGCTGTCGGAATTGCAAACCCTCATTTACAGTCACAGGCGTCATTCATTATACCTACAACAGAACAGCATGTAATAATTTTTAGGTAGTTCTAAGTCTCCCTGCAGAGGGCTATAAAATAAAAGTCCCGAAAGATGTTATCTAATTTAAAAAAATGTAATTATATTAACTAATTATTATAAATATAATTTATTACATATAAATTGATTCATTTCTCACAGAGAAGAATCAACCTCAATAACTTTTATCAAACACTGACTTGCTTTGGAAAGTGGTAATTTTTTACAGACGTGACCGGCCATATGACTTGAATCTAAATTTGCATGCTGAAACAAATTTGATTTGTCGCGCATGTCAAGGCATTCAGGGCAAAATAATGCTACTTAAAACACAGGTGAACGTTACTTTGGCCCGCGAAAATGAGTAAAATATATTATGTGGCCCTCGTAAGAACAAGTTTGGAGACCCCTGATATAGCAAATTAAAACTAATCCAACTTCACAAAGAAATACGTTTACCGAACCCGGGACGGGTAGATGGTGCTACAGACTGTTCCAAAGAGGGCGGATATCAATTTGTATATAGTAGGCCTCGTGCAGTAGATTATGCACGTTCCCCCAAAAGCTTTAAACACACGTCAAACATTGAAAATGTTCAATGTTTCCCATCAGTCTTAGGTTACAATTTGGACAGTTCACTTGCCAAGTGTTTTGTTCCCTGATTATTTATTATTAGGTGTTTTGTCTTACAATAGTTCAATTCCATTTGCAAGTAAACTTAGACCGCCAATGCGCCCTGTCCTCTGCCTCCTTCTGGAGCTTCCAGAAAATTCCTTCTTTCCTCCTTCTTCCTAAACTTCTATTTCCCTCACCCTTTCCTTCTATTACGTCGTGAAAGAGACAGTTCCTCCCAAGGATGTGTTCGATCCAGTTTACTTTGTACCGAAGAATCGGATCCAAAATGGTTCTCTTCTCACTCACTCTTCTTAGAACTTAATCGTCACCTTGTCTGTCTACCTGATAGGCTCAAGTCTTCTCCAGCACAATGTTTCAAAGCACTCCAAGGATATCTTTTCCATCTTCCTAAGAGTCCAAGTTCCTGTTCCATACATCACGATGCTCCAAATGCAGCATTTAATCAATTTATTCCTCAGTTCCAACTCAGCTTGCTGGTCAACAGTAACCTCTTCTTATTGGAAGCTTCCTTGGCAATGGCGATCCTTGACCTAATTTTTCTTGGTGCATAAGCATCCTTTGTCAGTGGACTTCCCAGATACTAGAACTGCTCTGTTTTCCAAATTTTGATTTTCAGCGGCTCTTCATTTTTTTTTAAATCACCATCACTTTTGACTTCTCAGTGTTGGTCTCCTTGCCATACCTTTTCCCTGTCTCAACCAGCTGGTCTGCCATTTCCTGCAACTCCTCTTTATTTCTGGTCAGCAATGCTAGATCATCTGCGTATTTTATTGCGTTGATGACGTGTCCTCCTATCCTGAAATCGCCACATCCCTCCAGAGCCTCTCTGACCACACATCCCTGTCTCACTCCTCTTCCTATCTCTACGATGTTGGTATCGCCATCATTCAGCCTCGCTGTCCCAGGTACAGGTCTCCAATCAGCCTTCTGTCTCTCCAGTTGATGCCGATCTTCTCGAGTACTTCCATCAATTTCTTCCACTTGACTATATCGAACACCTTTTGCCAGTCGATGAAATTAATGTAGACTTCTTTGACTTCCATCCCAGAATGATAAGTTTATTGAATTTAAATGTTAAAGAAATAGGTTTTTATACATTAATTTAAGTTAGCACGCTCAAATCATTTTCTTACAAAACATTTGTCTGATCCTATGGATAATCTGATGTGCTTGAAACGTAAAGTTATTTCTTCAAAATTCGTCTATCAAGAGAATTTAGAATATTAATTAAATTAACTTGTCACCGAGGAAACGTGGACAAAGAAGTCGACCACGAGTCTTTTAGTGGAACCTTTTTCGATTCCTAAATACTCTTCTAAATTAAGCTAGTCTGAGAATCATGCGCTGATTTTTATTTAGAAAATACACGTTAAGAATTTATATTAATAAAATGAAGAGTTTGTCTGCCATGAGCATTGCGCGAGATCTACTGCACGAGTGTGTACCTCGAAACTAGAAAAATCAAATATGATTATCTTTCCTTTTTACGCTTTGTAACTTTTTGCAGAATTCTACCCCTTTCGCCCTTAGTAAAAATCGATTATATTTACGCCTTTTTTTTACCCTAAAATAAGTATCCTCGACAAAACTGGGTACTTCATTATAGTCACGACTAAAAACAAAGACATTTAACTAGTGTGGGTATATCAATGCGTCATTCATCTAGTGTGGTTTGCTGGTGACACAGGGGCTGGGGTTCGATTCCCGGTTGAGTTTACTAAGTTTATTTTTCCTAAATTGGTGGTTTCCAACTTTTTGCAGGCTTGACCCCTATTTTTCTTTTATAAACCATAGATAGCAAGCAACCCCTTGATAATTTACGAGCGTTAAAATTATAGTTTTTTAAATTATTATCACTGATTCTTACTACTCGTCTGGGCTTTCCACATTTAACTACACAAGTGGGGTAGTAAAATTGAGATAAAATGTACTTTATTTGGCATGAAGGGAGAGGGTAAAACAAAACCTTTTAGGAAAAATTACCTCCAGAACACCTGGCCAGAATTAAAACCCTGACCACCCCGTCACCGACAAACTAAACCAAAATAGCGTGACGTCAAGCCCGCGTGCCACCGATGCTTGTTTAATTATAATATATTGCTTATAGTGATTATATGAACGCAGCTAAGATGCTGTTAAAGGGATTCAACAATTCAGGGGTGGGGGAGTATTTTTGTATTTAATGCCACAGTAAAATAACTCGGCAAGAAACTATCAGAATGGGATGGACAAAAGGACCCTATTTAATTTCTAACCTTCCTTTAACCATTAAAATCACCTGAAAACGTAAATAAAGTTAAGACCTCAACAAACACTGCGACTCCACCCGAGACCCCCACACTGGAAACTACCCACTTAAGTTGTCTCCCCTGCTCCCTCCGCACAAATGTGGGTACACTTACCCTAAATACATTATCTCTTCCCTACCCTATAGTGTAAATATGTAGATAGCCCAGATGGGGCAAACAATTTGCCTCGAGAGAGTATGGAAAACAATTTGGCGTTAAAATGTGGCCGGCAAGGATTCGATGTCGGGTCAGTGCCTAATCAGGCGATTACATGTTTCAGAGCTTCGTCAGAGCGGGGAAGGAACTTCTTTTAACACCCCTATGGACTGAAATGCTAAACATTTAAAAACTGAAGTGAAAAAAGATTTATTAAATAAATTTTTTTATGAATGAAAAATAGTGGGTATGGTTAACGAACAACATTAGTTACGTCTCAGTTGCCCCCCCCCCCCCCCTTTCCCCGCACCATACCTTTCTCTTCCGCTTTTCGACGTTAATTCCCCGAAGCTAAAATGCACCTAAAATTACCTCGCGGGGGGCGCTCCCTCGTCTTCAATTGTTTAAAGTCAGCCAGGTACATCACATCGCTGTAAGGTCGCTTTTGTTACGTGGGAGTATGCCTTAGGTCGCTATTGCGCTGAGGCCCGATCGTAGAGAGAACACACACACACACACACACATACCATATATATATACAGTCAGGCAGGGTTGCCGTGGCGTATATAGCTCTCTCTCTTTCTCTCTCTCGACCGTGTGAGCCCTCTTCTCTCTCTTCCAGCAAACACCCAACATCACAATTATTATTGTCAGAATATAGCGTTCCGTGCCATCTTTCCCTCAACTAGCGAAAACTTTTTGTTTTTCCTAGCAACAAATTTAAGGTTTATTCATCTAAAAAAAAAAGAAAAATAGTTAAGTTTTTTTTCCCTTCGTAACTCTTCTGCTCGTTTGGTTCGTTCAACTTTTCAAGATATCCAGTACTTTTTCAATCTGTGCATTTTTGTTTTGAATGGTTGGTGGTAGTGGTTTCAACGGTTAGTACGAGCTTTGGAAAGTTGGCGGAATACAAAATAAAGAGGACAAGATTCAAGCACTATCCCAGTGCTCCAGTTATATTTTCATAAGAAGGGCCTTAAATACAAACACATATTTTTGCGACCAAAATTGATAACATTTTACGGCATTGTTAATTTTATAATCTGCTTCAGTGACCAAATGGTCTAAGTTCTAGGGCGTCACTCTTGTATTAGACTGTCCTGAGATGCCGAGGGGATCGGGGTAGGAATCCCAGTCGGGTCTACTGAGGGTGTTTTTCCTTAAATGGTTTCCCACTCTCCTTCCACGCTAATGTGGGTAGACTACCTCTAAAATTCTTCCTTACGCATCCCTACCCCATTAGAATAATATAATAAATGTGTTTAACCCGAGCCGGTAGGAATACGCGGCGATCAAAAAACTTATAGGTATTGATAATATATTGACGTATGAATACGTAAAGTATGTCTAGTAACTTCTTCCAATAAAAATAATTGGATTAGAGTAAAATACAAACATAATCAGACACATAAATGTTCCCACAAAGTCTCAGGTGTAAAACGAGCTCTGGCCGAGATCGTTAGCCAAGTCAACTGGCCTTACCCCTGTTTTAGATACAGTAATACTATTTAAATTCAGATTGAGTACCTCTATTTTAGGACACAAATGGTGCGAATTAGGCGTACACTATAAGGAGCTCCCAACAGGGCCCAACTAAGAAGGGAAGTTTAAAGGTTTGCGCAGGTTCCCCCTCCTCCTCATAACCTGCTTGACGTCATACTACATGGTACTAGTAGGGAAGTACATTTCTTGAACTTGGGCTGAAATATATCGTACTGTGCTATGTTTGGGGTCTAATAACGTGTCATTTATCCGCGTTTATTCAGCTGCAGGGATCCAAAAGAAATGGGCTTGCCCACCCTAAGATAAAATCATTGTGACAACAGGTAATGTTTAAATATTTATATCAAACTTAAGATAGTATTATTTTAAATAATTATCTAATAGTTAATTTATGAAAAACCTCAAATTTGAAATTTGGCAAAAAAACTACACTTTAAAGACTTAAGAGTTTTTACAAAATAGCTATCCACTCTTTCGATGAGGTTAAAAATAAGTAATCGGAGCTGTTTTGGTAGAAAGAATGAAATATGTTTAAGCCCATATAAACAAGTCTGCATGGCACTTAATTTGTTAGGAAACTGGAAACATCGAGCAACTTATTATTTTGACCAGCCAATTACCGAATATAATTAAAATTAAAATATAATTGGAGTTGAATGTAGTTTTCAAGTAGCGGCAATTGTGATAGAAGAAAGAATAGAGTCAAACGAAAAAAAATTGGAGACTCCGCCCGCTAAAATATAATTTGAAAATTCAGTTATTATTACACTAAGATGTGTATGTTGTTTGATAGTTTTAGTACAACTTATTCTGCCAATGGTTATCCACGGCAAAACATTATTTTAAATTAGATTTCATAACTCAAACCATTAGAGATGTTATGCTTAGTTACAAATGGCCGTTTCAACAGTGAATCAGTTGAGCAACAAAGCATGACTCTGTGCTCTGTATCCCAACCAATTAAACTAAACCAATAGGTCTCTAGTGTTTTTACTCTCTTTATTTGGGGAAATGGATCGTCAAAACCACCATGCAATGCCGATATAGTGTAAATACCAACTGCCAACTTATACGTATTAGGGGGCGGCCAGACTGAGCGAGCGACTAAAATATAAAATAGAACACATTGGTTGTAATGAGAGGTGGCCAGACTGAGCGCGCACGCTTGAACGATAGAGCTGGTTCTATTTTTCAAGCGCGCGCGCTCGACCCGGTACACTCTAGTTTACAGGCGCTAGGAAATATTATTGTATGTTGGTTCATTGAGTGCTAGGAAAACTTCTCATTTTGACATTTTTATTAATATCGATAGGTTTAGCACACTTGCTACTAACGGCCTAATTTAATTGGTAAGATCATAAACCATACTTATTATATATATATATATATATATATATATATATATAACTGATATGTTAAAATACTTATATATTATCAAAGTAGGCCTTTACAAATAAGAATCACCATTAGCGTGGAGAGAGGAGGAGAAAACCACAACAATAAATCACTTGTTAAAACCCCCCTCAGTTCACTGAACCAAGATTCGGAGCCTCGTCAACAACTAACGAGAGATATCTGCTAATCACGCGCTCGCCAGTATGGCCACCCAGTCGCTTGCGCGCTCGCACGCTCGCTCGCGCGCTTGTCAGTTTGGCCGAACCCTAATGGATAAGAATTTATCAGCAGCTCTGTCCACAAAACAACATACAAACAAGGTGTTGAGAAAGCATGGTTAGTAAACATATATAGCTCTCAAATAAAAACTTAAAAGAACGTTTATAATTTTAGACGAATTATCATTACTACTAAAAGAATTGGACCTAAGTCGCTAAAAACAAATATACATATGAATTAAAATCATTTATAAGAAGAATATGAAGAAAATTTGACATCAGTTTTAACGATTCATTTATTGAAAATTAAATTACTAAATAAACTTAGGCATATAACAGGTAATGTTTAATATTGTTTTATAAATAGGTTTCTTGAGGAGGAATACATGTGTTATCGTCTAAATGTGGAAGTGGATCGACTTTATTTCAGGAGATTGTTTAGTATTTCCCATACAATAATTTTTAAACTTGATCAAAACAAGAATAGGCTTCCCTGATTTTCATCGAAGGTTCCTTCCATTCCATGTGAAATCAACCAATGAAGGAACACTTATCAACCTTGCATTGTTAATTACTTTTTGCAACTTGGCATTACTAAGGAAAAATGTTAAATTTTCATTCAATCGCATTTATTGAAATATTGCTTTTTGGAGACCTAACGATAAAATCTTTAACTTTTTAAGCTCTTGGTTCACGCTTTAAATAAAACATAAAAATAGAAAAAGGTATTTCAGAAAACCTTTGGGTAATAAAGAAGAATTTGATTTGTTTCAAACATTGTCAATTTTAAAAATTTGAGAAAAAAATATATCTTATTTTATCCTTTGGTCCTAAGCATGTTGACCCATATGCAAAGTTTTAATTTGGGACAGTAATATGATCTAAAGTTATTGATTTGAAGAAAACGATGCAGACAAGACCAGTATCTACATACGCCTGTGTAGTAATCATCTTCTTAACATTTTGATGATATTCTAAAGTTTATCTCAAAGTAAAATGGTTGACTAAAACATATTATTGTAGCCCACACTATCTTAAGATATACTAAAAGCTTATTGTAGTAGCAATTGTAGGCCTACAGAAACGTTTTAAAATCATTAACGGGCTATTTTTTAGAAAGTATTTTGTTCGAATTAGAACTTACCTACAAAGCAAAAAGCTTAACATAGAGGCTATAAAGACATGGCAGATGAAAGAATGTGAAGATTGCGTATATAATATGCGTGAGATGTTAACTGAACTATTTATGTATATCATATCGTTATTTGTTGTTATTATTATTATTATTATTATTATTATTATTATTATTATTATTATTATTATTATTATTAATGTGTAAATACGTTAGTATGCTCTATGGTGAAACTAGTTAATTTAAAATAAATGGTGAAGTCTCCTTTCTTAATGTTAGTTGCTAAATTTAATTTAAAATATTTTCGAATTCGATTCATGTTTATAGTTTAATATATTTTAATTTGTGTCCCTACTGTATTTGTTTGACACCGACCGAGGTTGTATTAGTTTATTACATATAAGAACAAACTTTGTATTTAAAAATACCCAACACTTGAATATTCGCCTAAAAGGTTTATGATAATATTATATATTTATAGAGTCAGGATATTACATAGAACGCCAAAGGTTGTGGTTTTAAGCTCGAATTAAAACAAAATCTTGGACAAGCACATGTATATAAATAAACTACGATAAGTGCGTGAAGTTTTCTTGCTGTTGTATTCCAGGTGATCATGCGCATTAACGAAACTGGGCCTTCCCATAACAGAGTGGGGTGGAGGGTTATTGGGTTCTAATACCCCCACCCGCTCCCATGGTTCTGAAACTATTTATAATATTTAAACGTTGTATTCTTCATCACTGCTTAGGCTAGCAGCTTATTGGCGTCTTTTACAAAAAGTTATTATCACCTGCAACCTCATTTATGTTAAAAATATACTTTAAATTTAAAAAATATTTACTATCTTCTGTTGGATACTCCCCGCGATCCTCCATCCCCCCCCCCCCCCCCCCCCCCCATTATTGTATGGTCTTGGTCCCAAGTGATAATATAATTGAGACTAAGTGCCGGCATTTAAAAATTTTCTAAAGGTTTTTATTGGTACACTTTAGTTTTAATGCCTTAGCTTCAATTTTTTTTAACTGCGTATCTTAACCGCCCTTTCGGGGTGGAATTTCGAATCAGAATAATTTCTTACGCGACTGTTTGTTTTTTGTTAACTGACTTGGACTGCGGAGTTCAGTTTAATCTCTTTAGATCTAATTACACTCCTTGCAGGCGCCACGACGTTATTGTTAGAACAAATTGGCGACTCTGCAAAAAGACGAAACTTGAAAGTACAAACAGCAAGTACAGTAGAATTCTGATGGGAAGAAAGTCTTACTAGATACAGACATAATATTTGCTGCCAACATTGACAAAATATTACTATATTATTAGTGTCAATTTTTAATAGATTTAATAAGTGTGACAGCTGCAGATGAAAATAAGTTTAGTAATCATTCTTGTAATGGTCAGATACTGTTCTTAGCCAAAAGGAGGTTTGCTAATTTAAACTTATTAGTACATTTATATAAGATGTGTTAAATATTAGAACCACGCTTCAACTCAAATAATGATGATGATGAAAAAATGAGCATCCATGATGAAAGATGCATGTTTTAGGACAGGTAGCACCATTGATAACGTGTGCTCTTGGTGAAGTACAGTAGCCCCATGGCTTCTTTGGTGCTGACTGACAGCTCACAGCTGACAGCTGACGGCTTTTAAAACCTACCAGACCAAATTATGTATCCCTACGCCGAACGATATGATCTGCAAAAAACATGTGTTTAGCAACTGTCAGTCAGCACCAAAGAAGCAATGGGGCTACTGTAGGTAAAGGAAGAAGGTTCGCTTCAAATAAAATGAGACACCATACAGTTGAAAACTTGAGCAATCTCGCTAGGAGCGATAGTCAGTGTCTTCGAGCATTGGAGAAGTACACTCAGTGTATCATGAAAGGTGGCAAACTTACCTTGACAACTGTGAAGCTGATAAAATAGGGCCATACTGTATTCGGTTAGTGTAATACTGTAATCTTTCACGGTAATTAGAGTGTACAGGCTATCAAACATAGGAGTGGTGCTAAGAAGAAGTTACAGATCTACCAAACCCTATGATCTGAATGACCTTATGTTGAGCTGCTGTCACGTTTGGCAATAAAAACTTTCTCAACAAACCATTTGTTTTTAGTTATTGCATTCTTTTAAGCGTTTTCACATTAATTAAATTCTGACTTGTGAAAATGACAGTCTGGATTTTTTTTTTTGTGTAGAAGTGACGTCTGTAACTAAAAATGCTTTACAAATGAGGGCGTCTAGATGGCTGCCTTTTCTTCACAAATTAAGATGTTTACCAGATGTAATCAGGGTGGTTGATGACTATACATAAAACGTTTTCGGTTGTGTTCATACGCAGCTTACAATATAATACTAATAGTAATAATAATAATAATTATTATTATTATACTTAGCACCGCGTCTTACTACCCGTTCGAGCTAAACGCTTAAGTACTAATTACGCGAATGGGTGAGGAATTGGGAAGGTTGAACTAGAGGAAGTGAACCCGCATTTGCGTGGAGGGAGAGTGGAAAACCATTTAGGACGACCCCCACCCCGCAGTTCACCCGAGCGAGATTCGAACCTCGATATCCCCGTCCTCAGCAGTATAGCTCAAAACGAAACTAGTGCGTTAGCTAACTACGCCACCGAAGCGGGTAAACTTAAAATATAAAAACGTTTTATTTTGAAACTAATATTTTGCATGGTTCTTTCGTTTAAGTTATAAAAAAACAATATTTATTTTGGTGACCAGTTATAAAAAGATTCAAGTGTGAATATAAATCTTTTTAATTTATTATGTCATGCACTATAATATCTTTTGTTGCCACAACCACGAAATTTTTTTTCTATTATTAATTTTTTTCTTTCAAAAAACTACTAAAAAGCCAATTTTACATTAATTATTATGGAAGTATTATTAGAAGCGTTTATTTATACTTTTGATTGACAATCTAGTATTACTAAGAAAATAATAATTATTTCCACAAAGGTTAATATTAGTGACTTTTACTCAATGTTTGCAATAAAAATCTTCTACTAGCTGTCAGATACCAACATTAAACTTTGTATATACTGTACAATGTACATGTCTACATCGACATCCTTGACATAGTCATAAACTGCTACTTCCACCTGCAAAGATAACATTTTGTGTGTGCGCAACGCGTCCTACTACCCATCCGGGCTATCCTAATATTTAACACCAATGGGCTGGGTATGAGGAAGACGGGATATGGAGGAAATGTACCCGCAACCGCGTGAAGAGAGACTGGGAAACCCTAAAGGACAAACACTTTGGACACTCGGCTATAATTCGAACCCCTAACTTCCAGTTACATTTAATCTAGATTAGACGAGGCTAACGCCTTTGTCCTTTTAGCCATCGGTTCGGGAAACACACATTAAATCAAACATTGAAGCCATACGGGACCTTTCAAATGAAACCTCTGCGGGGGTGACGACTCTTTTTAAAGTTAACTTTCATTGAAACCTTGGGTGACCTGGAGGTCTAGGGGTAAGGTGTCAAACCTCTGTGCTGAGGGTCCGGGGTTCAACCCTCGATCCCGGCACAGATTTATCTGATTGCCAAACCCTTCCTTCACCTCTGACAAGACGTGTATTAATCACAACTTGTGAATGTGAGGGATGCCAGGCCTCCACCGTGGTTCGGATTCCACGTTAAACTGTAGGTCCTTCATTTCATCTCACAGTCACCCTACCATTACACATTAGCGTAAGTGGTTACAGCCCGAACGGGTAGTAAGACACGGTGCTGCTAATAATATATAATAATAATAATAATAATAATAATAATAATAATAATAATAATAATAATAATAACATTGAAACCTTGACGCGCGCCTACTCTGGAAGTTTTACTCAGAGAATTTGACTCGCGTAGGCCTACCTTGACGCTTTACTGATATAATTAAAACAATTACGCTTGTGTCTGTGCGGACCACACAATGGATAAATTGTTCGATCCTTTGTGAACTAACTTGGAAACTTATAAAATAAACAGAAACGGAATTTTTCTTTTTAAAGATTGTATCCACACTCGTCGAGCAAATTTAAGTCAAGAAAGGACACACACAAATGTATTTGTGTGTGTGTATATAAACATTTTTGACTTTAAGATTATGGTGAGTCTTTACTTTTTTTTTGTGTCTGAACTAAAAAAAAGTTGTTTTTACAATTCTCTCTGTCCCTGGCAACAGATCTGAAACGGTTTGATGGATTTTGTTCAAACTTGAATTAAACTTTTTTCGAAAATGCCTCTGGTGATTTTATTCAAATTATATACGTGGATAATGTTTGACATAAACAAAAATTAATAAAGCTTTGAATTTGGTTTTTAAGGAAAAATTCTTTTAATAGTAGTTTACTGATGACTATTTTTCTTAAAAAAAAAGTTATAGCGATTTGGTCCATAATGTGTATCTGTGAAGTTTTTTACATTATAAATCATAATATATGTTTGTTTTTCTAAAATAAAAAAATTATAACTGATGACTGATTTTTGTTAAATTTGATTTTTTTTTTAGAAAATAGCTATAACTATTTTTAAAATTAAAATCGTGGGACTATTTTACATGATCAATAAAAATCTATATTACATTTTTATAATATGAATTAACTTGAGGGTAGTGGAAAATTATGGCTAGTTTGATTTATTTTTAATTGGGCTTGAAATTTGAGCTCAAAATGAGTATCTGGGAATATTTTTTTATGATAAATAGTTCATATTTTTACAAATTAAAAATAATTTTAGGTTCGTTTACAAATAACCTATTTTTGAAAATTTCAACAATTTGATTTAAAATGTTTAGATAAAGAATGTCTAGATAAAGAATGTCTATTGTGATTAACAAAATGATGAGTTTGTTTTTATGAAAAAAACTTAAGGGTAGTTTACTGAAGTAGGCATACTCTTTTTGAACATTTCATTCCAAGCTATAATACACAATATTAGAAAGTTGATGCGATTGTGTTGAAGCATTTATTTATTTTACTAACCTATTTTACTGTTCTATAAAGTTTCCACTCAACCTTATCGCGGTGCTAGTTACGATAAATCGATAGTGCGTGGTTAAGGGGTTGGGGAAAGGTGTGTGTATTAAAAGTTCGTCTTGCTCCTTTTCTCTCTTTCTATCTCCGGAGTTGGCGACCCTGCAATCATATGGCTGTGCCATGTGCGCGCATTTCTTGGTAGGGAAGGCGGGAAATTTGAAAGCGCAAACGAGATGTGCCAAGTTGTTAGTATATTTACACTGTTATAGCCTGGCTCGATATTCGTTTTAAGTCGCACCTACAGCCTACACGCTTCATTTGTTCGCGGGAAATAAATACATTAAAATTAAATATGAGACAATAGAGGAATAGAAATAAGAAATTGTGTTTGAACTTTTATCAGGGAGTGGGGATTAAAAAACGTTATAGAGATATCCGATATCCATTAAAAAAATAGAAAAGAATTTCCACTACGAAAAGTTTTGCAAACTTGTGTAAGAGTTGTGATATTTGTTCCACATACCTTCATTAAAAAAAAAAGCTCATTGTTAGTTAATGTTAACGTGCGTGCTGTTACGAAGCTAATTTTTATTCTACTACTAGTCTTATTATTGTTGTGTGGTCTGGGTCAGCTTGGCAACATAGCCTCGCACGGGGGTGTCTCACATATTCCTGGGTTCGTGATCAATATCTCCCCTCCCTCTCCCCCCCTTTTTGCTTCCCGAACCCATCCCACTGGCCAACTCGCGCAAACTATCGGGAACTCCTAGTACATGAATACACATGTGTGAGCGGGCTTTGATGTCGAGGGACAAAGTGAAAATACAGCCCACGAGAACCGTCACAAGGGTTCCTCCCTTACACCCCGCTTATTTTTGTTCTGATTCTCGTTTGGTTTGAATCGGGCGAAGAAAACAAAATAATGGGAAACACAAGAATGTTGATATTATTTATTTGTCTGCGAGACAGAGAGAGAAAAAAAATCTACTTTTGACTGCTCCTCCGTTACACGAAACTATACACAAAATGTCACGTTTGAAGATGTTCCACGTAAAATTCGTGACTGAGATTCTGTTACGTGGCCATGCCTGCCACCGAGCGCTGGTCTTGTCCTGTACAGTCGCTGCCAAATAACGGTTCATTGGGTTACAGTTGTTTTCGCCACCGCGTTTTACTACCCTTCCGGGATCTACACGCTTTAATTACGCTGATGGAGTAGGAATGAGGAAGGTAATATAATTTAGAGGAAAGGCACCCGCATATGAGAGAAGGCACAAGAGTAACACTTATTCTTGAAAACCAACCTCGGGGATTCGTAAACCAACATCCCTGTCACAGGCAATCAAGTCCTTTACGTCGAGTGCCATTAACGACTTAATATACACTCTAAGCAAGGAAAACGATAACTCAGAGGAAATGCAGCGACATCAACATGAAGATGAATGTAAAGAAATCACATGTGGAAACAACTCTGTGATTCGAACCACGGCCTCTTCCGTCATACACGATCAAGTGCAATTTGGGCCTTACACCTTAGACCACTCAGCCACCGGTGGTGGCTATAGAAATGTTAGCACGGGCATTGCAAAAATTTTAATGGAAATTAAAAACAAAAATCCATAGTTTTCCAATGATCGTGATTGTCTTTTCCATATCTTTGTTTTAAATACGTATTATCTATTAACCAACAGCACCGTACAGATTGAGAATTCTTTTTGAACTGCGTCTTACTCCCTGTTCGGATTACACGCTTGTGTACTATAGTCACGCAAATGATTTTAGGTATTGGGAATGTTATATTTACACTAAGTTTACCCGTATATATGTGTGTGTGTATATATATATATATATATAAGAGAGAGAGAGAAAAGAGAGAGAGAGAAAGAGAGAGAGAAAGAGAGAGAGAGAGAAAGAGAGAGAGAGAGAAAGAGAGAGAGAGAGAGAGAGTGGAAAACTAATATGGAAGAATCACCCTCAATACACCCGACCTATACTCGAACCTTTATATCCCTGGCGGGTGATTGCGATATCCCTAAGGACTATCGCACTCAAAAGACTTTGTTTTAACTTGACCATTTGGAATTTCGTCTGTTTGTCCAGATGTTTGCTACGCGTTAACTGATAAAAGCGTAGACCAATATTTTTACAGCCTAGGCCGAATGACGTATGCAATTGATTTTTCACTCTGGCTATACGTTTTAATAATATGGTACAAGTGATATAAATTTAAAATTTCAAGGAATAGATCGTGTACCTAGGGTGTATTTTAAAAACTTCGACACATATTTTAAGACTGACGTCTTAAACGCGTGGACACGGTTAATCTCTATGAATATAGTACTGTACTTATTTGTTTACTCTCAGCTTGATCACCAAGGAAAAATATCAGCTTCAAATCCAAGTAGAAACTACATGAGGTATTTAAACTTGAAATCTAAGACTGTAGTAACGATAATAACATGGAGGAAATGAGGTCTACTGTTCACAGAACTACTAGTTTATGTACATTTAGATAGATGTAAACTTTACATCTTTTAAATATAAATTCGTAAACTTACTTTTATTTAAAAATAGCCTATGCATCCGATACATCTTCGTTGCTCTAAATTATAGCTCTACTTAACATTTGTAAAATTTTATTAAAATTATTTGTAATCTTGGGACCAAAGGGAGGCAATGCCCCCCCTTCCCCCCCACACCCACCGTGAGCTACATCACTAGACATAGAATGAATATTTTAAGGTAATATTACTAAACATATGGCTTGTAAAAATGGACATAAGAATAATTTACTCTTAACTAAAATTACGCAAATTAAATAGTTTATTTTTGGACAGTGAACAGTTTATTGACGTGAATTATTTTCGACTTGCCGTTTATTTCGTCCGTGGGTGACCTGGTGGTCTAGGGGTAAGGTGTCAGACTTCTGTGCTGAGGGTCCGGGGTTCAATCCTCGGTCCCGGCACAGATTTATCTGATTGCCAAACCCTTCCTTCGCCTCTGACAAGCCGTGTATTAATCACAACTTGTGAATGTGAGGAATGCCAGGCCTCCACCGTGGTTCGGATCCCACGTTAAACTGTAGGTCCTCCATTTCATCTCACAATCACCCTACCATTACACATTAGCGTAAGTGCGTAGTAAGACGCGGTGCTAATAATAATAATAATAATAATAATAATAATAATAATAATATTTCGTCCGTACTGGAGATCATTCAGTCGTTGAGTTTCAAAGACTCTGGTTTCAATAGTTATTTCTGTGGAATAGATAAAACTAGCTCAAGATAGACATATGGTGTATTGAAGTGGACTGGGTAGAACAAGCTCAAGATATGGATAGGGTGTAATAAGGTGGACTGGATATAACTAACTCAAGATAGGGATAGGTTGTAATAAGGCGGAATGGATAGAACTAACTCAAGATATAGATAGGGTGTAATAAGGTGGACTGGATAGAACTAACTCAAGATAAGAATAGGGTGTATTGAAGTGGACTGGATAGAACAAGTTAACGATAGGAATGGGTGGCGTACTTTTGTAAGTGCTGAAATGATTTTTTGAGTTCCTAGTGGCACATAGTGTAGAGTAAGTATAAATACTCTTAATATAAAAATGTTCGACACACAGTTTTCGAAATGAAATGATTACAAAGACAGTGAACTTTGTATCCTCTTTGCTTGTTTGGTTGTAAAATATACATTCCTGGTGAAACTGCAACTAAGCTGGAGAGGGTTGCGTTGGGAAGGGGTAGCTATTACTTCTGAAGCAGATATTTATTTGTGGATCAATATAATACCTCGCATAATGCGAGAGTCTAGTTATTTAGCTCTTCACCAATATATATTTTTTAATTTCCTTCTTTACTTGTTTGATCTAGTCGTATGCATTTATTAGGAGTTTTTGTTCATATTTTTAGCTCATTATTAGTAAATTTGAAGCTTTTTTTTTATTATTATTTTCACGTAATTCTACAGTTAATTTTCTGATTATTTAATCTTTTTGTTGTATTTAACGTGTACTCTCTGAACCAACTGATTATATCAGAACACGAACATTTATTTGAGCGAGAGTGAAAGGACCTACCAATTTTGCTGGGAAAGGTATATTAAAATTTTTTCCCAGGGCTCCTTTACATGCCAAAATCGACATGGGGCTGACGGCTTTACTTCCCCTCCGAAGGAAGTTGTGCTACGGATTTTTATCGCTCAAGAAAAATCCGTCGACCTCATCTGGCTTTGAACTCAAGAACATAGTGCTGGGGCGAGCACTTTACCCCAAGACCGCCAAGATCGACAAATGCCTCTAATTAATTTTTTTTAAATGTGCTATTTTTTTTCTTTAACACCGCTTTTACTAGCCATTCGGGATTTACGCTTTTCTACTAATTCCTCTAATAAGTTAGAGATGATGAAGATTGAATTTAGATTAAATGTGCCCGAATTTGTTGGAGTGAGAAACCATTTAGAAAAAACCAACCTCAGTTCATCTGACCGTGGTCGAACCACGACCTTCGTGTCATCGGGATTGTGCTAATGTTTGTGAGGGGAGGGGATAATATTTTACTGGGGACAGTCACACTCAAATTGGAGGCATTCTAAGGGGCACACTGTTAACCTTTTTTGGTCCTACGACCCATCCTAGCTATCCTCATATTTACATTAAATGGGCTAGGTATGAGGAAGTTAGTAGGACTTATAGAGGAAGTGCACTCTTAATTGCGTGAAGGTAGAGTGGAAAATCATTTACGAAATAACACTTTACCCCACTTGGACGGGGTTCAAACCTCGACCTCCCCCGACACTGGCAAACTACTCCAGACAAGATTTACGCTCTAACCCGCGTGTCCACCGATGTAGGTCGTGCTCAATCAACATGAAATGTATCGGCAAGCTCTAAACCCTGTTTATGGTAGGAATGGTGGTCTTAAAGGCCTTTTTCTATGCCACAATTCTACTATATATTATGATTTTGGTAGGAAAAAAGACCTTTCAGGCTTTCCTTCATACAATGGATGGGTTATATAATCTTCCTGGACGTTGTTTTGTCCTGTCCTGGTCGTGATATGACCACGGCAGTGGCGAGAGCTTGTCGACGACTTCCGGTGGCCGCTAAAAGCTTTGGTTGATAATTTATCAAATCTCCCTTTGATACAAGTGGTAAATTTTATCTACCTTAGTTGTCTATTTATTTGAGGTTTCCGGGATCGATTTCCAAAAATTGATCATAGGTTTTTTTTAAATTTATGCGAGTCTTTTAGCTGCCCCTAACTATGCCAACTAGAATAATCAGACCATTAGTTTACCCTTCGCAGGAATCAAACACGGGGCCCTTAGATTAGAAGGTTCAGCCAAGGTGTCGGAAAAATTGAGTTGGTTCTCTCTCGTTAGAAAAAAAAATCCGTTTATAGTCGCTCCGATACATTGTGGTCATTAGCTCCATATGAAAAAAAACCTGTAAGGGGGAAGTAAAGATTCTGGTCAATGCATTTCCACTTTCTATCTACATGGTTTTATCTTCACGCAAATGCGAGTGCTCTTCCTCTATAACGGACTTTACTCATCCCTAGAATAATATTTTTAAAGTATCATCGCAACGACTGTTTTGTTTTGTTTTTTTACTCACAATCTGAAGATAATGTAGAAATTGGTCAACTACTTTGTAGGATTATTGGCTAGTTGATGTTTTGTGAAACGAACTTCTCTTTTTAATTTTTCATTCTATGAATTTTCTCTCCCACTTTATCTTTAACTTAAATTAAAACACTAATTTGGTCAGAACTTTAATCTTGTAAATGTTTAGGCGTAAAAACTACTTTGCCAAGTAAAAATACAGTCCAACTATCCGTCATCTACAAAAATTACTATAAGTTATCTACTTTGACGATTCCATACGTCAAGTAATGTTATCTGCAGCTGTCACTTTTTATAGATATCATCAATGCCTTTAAAATAACATTAATAATGCATTAAAATGTGGTATCGTGTTGAGCTAGACTGCCGAGAACGGGAAGATTCAGGTTTAAATTTCGGTCGGGTGAACTGAGAGGGGTTTTTCCTAAATGATTTTCAACTTTACCTTCATGCAAATGCGGGTTCATTTCTTTTAAATTCAACCTTCCCTATTCCTAACTCTTTTGCGTAATTAGTACTTAAGCGTATAACCCGAATGGGTAGTAATACGCGGTGCTAAATAAATAAAATAAATAATTAGTTTTTATTTTTTGAAACATCCTTACATTGCAAATAGTTCGCTAACTCTTCAAGTAGTTCCCTGTAGCTATGGTTGTAATCAAAACTGTCATTAGTACTTAACCGTATAATCCGAACGGGTAGTAAGATGCGGTGCTATAATTCTAATTTTAGTTAATATTTGAAGCATTTACCAGGCCAACTCTTCGTTTTTATTACAATAATAATTTACACCCACACCGGTGGTCGCTTGGACAGAGGCATCAGTCTCTCTCTTATCTGGCTTACAGGCAACGAAAATTGTAACATGGCTGAATGAACAGAGGTGAGCTTCCTTTTTATGACTGATTATGAACCACTTTTAGAATGACCTCTACCGCATCCAACATTAGCAAATTATGAACCACTGTTAGCCTTTTCAAACCAAAACTACGTGGTGTAGTTGAATATATGATTTAGTTTTCAGCCAACATTAAAAACTGTGGGGTTACTATATATAATAACTTAATAATAATAACTATCATTATTACAGACCTTACAAATAAACGTTTGTTATTAGTTTATTACTTACTAGTATACAAGTGTGTAAGCAGCAGGTGAACTCAACTTGAATAATTAGGATTGAACTTATATTTTTAATACAACCTGAAAAACGCAAACCCATCACTACGTTCTTTTAATTAATGAAAAGTTTTTTTTAAACTAAGACAAAAGAAATATTCGAAAATCTTGTTCGCTAAATTCTATCGTGTGGTATATATTATTAGTGTGCAAAGTTTCAGCTTGCTAGGTCTTGTAGTGTATGCAATAAGTGTGCAAAGTTTCAGCTTGCTAGGTCTTGTAGTGTATACTATAAGTGAGCAAAATTTCAGCTCTAGGTCGTGTGGTATATACTATAAGGCCGATTCTACACTAGCGTTTAAAACACGGCGGTTTTTCCGCTAGCTTACGCCCCCAAACTCTTGAATCTACATCAAACTGTCAAAACGAGACTGTTAAACAGTACCATAACGCTACTGATTCAACACTAGCGGTTTAAATGCCGCGGTTATTGCTTCCACGTGTGCAGAATGGTTTAAAAATGGACATTCTACAGGCCAGCTGTATTGCGTGACTTATTTTGTTGGAGGAAATTCGCAACAACAACAAAACTCGTCAAATGAGACGTTGGTGGACTCACCCCACATCATCGAACCGTCTCTCAACTGGACAGTTTCATATTATGTTTATGAATCACAGAATGTACCCAGAGAAGTTATTTTTGTGCTATAGAATGTCTGTGGTTTCATTTGATGAACTACTTGGATTAGTGAATGAAAATATTCCAAAATGTGATACCATCTTTCTGCTGAAAGACTTGTGACATTGAGGCACAACTACCTGTTAACGCCTGGTGTAGTTTGATTTACGTTTCTACCGATAGGCGGCTTTAACTCCTCCAGAGGCGTTGAAAGGCGCGGTTGCTAGCGTTTTAACCGTTAGTGTAGAATAGGCCCAAATGAGCAAGTTTCAGCATGCTAGGTCCTGTGGTATATACTATAAGTGTGCAAAGTTTCAGCTTGTTAAGTCTTGTGATATATAATACAAGTGAGCAATGTTTCAGCTTGTTAAGTCTTGTGATATATACTACAAGTGAGCATAGTTTCAGCTGTCTAGGTTTTGTGGGTTTTGATATTGATATTTTGATATATTTTTGACTTGAATTTTCAATATGTACACCTCATATGCATGTCTGGCTATACTAAATTTTAGCCTTAGACATTAATTACTTTGGTTTAGCCATTTTACGGAAAAAAGCTTAAAATAGCAAGTGTGACCCCTTATAACTTGTGAACTGTATTGATTTGAAATCATTAAATCAATATGTATAGCTTATAATTTATCACTTGTTAAAATAGTACAATAACATTTTAATGATTGAATGACCATAAATTGGATTCGTAGCAGAATTTCTCATAAAATTATAGCCTACCTACCTACACATTGTGTTTTGTTCCCTCTTATGTATCATCCTTGAAGTCAAGCCACGTTTATATTGTAACACAACATGTTGGCCAACACGATCCCAACTTGTTGGGGATGTTTGCCAACATGTTGGTATTGGGAGAGCCGGTCAGAGCCAACAAGTTGTGTTGGGTTGTGTTGGATCATTTGCTGGAGATAATAAACGACCAACTCAACATATTGGCTGATTTGGGAGGCTCTGCGCATGCGCTAGAGAGTCGAGTCAGTCTCTAGCCTTGGTAACGCACGTGTTTTGTGGCTAAAAAGAGGCTCTCATAAAGCGTAGAGCTGTAGCAAATTTTTCTTCCGGAGTCGAAACATTTTTCCTTTCCACTTTACCACGTAAATGAGGATACATAAGTGTAACTGAGCAGTCAAAGTCCACATATGACATGCGTACAAAGCTATCAAATCCACTTTGCAAATGTAGGTCATTCATTATTCCCATGTAAAGAACGGCAAGTAATACGATGTTATCCATGGCTAGAAATGTGTAGACCGATTAAAAACTAGCGGAGGACCCAGGATGTTGATCCAACAAGTTGGCGACAATAAACGCGGCTTACTTTTCCTCATGTTGGGTCCAACTTGTTACATAGTAAACGAGCCTTTAGATTGTTTTTTTTTTTAAAAAACCAATAAACACTTTGCTATCGCTGCTGTCAAAGTGGTTCACACGATAGCTGTGAAGTTAAGTTCAACAACTCGATGTTTCACTTTCTAGGAAATGTTAATTCACTGCTCGTATTTATCACTTTAGGGTCCTGAAAGCTTTCTTATCGGGTGATGGTCATTTCGCCGGCGTTCAAACACTGCAGGAAAGTCACGAACATTTAAAACCAAAACACGGATTTTATATTTTCCATTGCTTTTTTTTCCCCCCAGGTACTTGACGCACTGTCTCCGATTACATAGTTCATTCAGTCAACATAAAGACAGTTTAGTCAATAAAGGGTTTGGAGGGGAAGCTATATATTTACATATTACAGATGTGACTCTCCTTCCCTCGAAATGTCAGCTAACACATTTAGTAAAAATCCACTTTTAAGATATTTAGAGCCCATAATTTATATATTACAGTAAATACAAAAATTGGATTTCGTTAAATTAGAAGTTCTCTTCGGTATAAAATGTCAGTAAATAAAAGAAAATTGTTAAAAATAATAACAAATATAAGTGATACAAATTGAAAATTTATGGCTAAAATTTGTATGTCTCAATTAACTTAAGTATTATATTATTCCTACTAAATAAAACCCAACGTTTTCAACATTTAAAAAAAAAAAGTCAAAATAGTTTACAACTACTTAATAAACTAGTTTTATAGTGCAGGCTGACTTTAAAATATGTATACAAGGCAAAAAAGATTGAATCTGCTATTAAAGAAAATTCAGTTTTATTTCGCGTATTGTAAATTAAAAAGTGTTACAATAAACTTTAAAAATTAATGTTTTATTAGTCATTGTGATAATTAAAATTGGGCAAAAATATCTCTCGCAAAATGTCAGTGTGTCTTTGTTAATGTTAAGTTGTAGATAATATCATGCATAGTACAGTAATGATCTATGAATGATTGTAATGTACACCATTTGTAATGTTAGATGATGTCTTGAGTACTTTACTCTTCATAGAAATTGTGTGTTGGCTGCAAACCTATAAATTCACGGATAATACGGCATGAATTTGTTCATAGAACAGCAAGAGACCCTTATCCGTGGATGAACGTAAAAGGTGTCGGTCTCGTCTTGTCTTGTTTGGCCAGTAAAGGGGGGGTTGGAGGTTGAATCCTAGCTCCGGGTGTATTGAAGTTTTTTTTTCCTTATATGGTTTCCCATTCTCCCTCCACAAAATGCGGTAACATTTCCTTTAAAATCCTACCTTTCATATCCTTAACGCATTAGTGTATATGCAGATAGCCCGAACGGCCAGTAAGCCACGGTACAAACATAAAATGTAGTCCTTGTTGGAAATTGAACAAGAGATTATTAGCGTAACCGACTGAACTTGGGGGGGTCAGGCCGCTAAGCCACGAGCACCTGTAAAAAAGTGTCCAAGTAAATACCTGTAGGGTAGAGGACAGGTAAACTGCTCTTGTCATCCAATTAGTCCAAAGTCACTTAAGGGCTGCCTGTGTAAGTGGACGTCGCACTGAATCCTCATCTTACAGTCTAGTGATTACTGTAATGAGAATGAACACACACCCCGCGGAGGGAGCCCCCATTGTTAATACGCGAGGATGAAAGGGGGGGGGGAGTAGAGGAGTAAAAAGTTGCCGCTAACTTGGTGAGTCAACTAACACCCCCCCCTCCGCCGCTACAAGGCGGTATTGTCACTGCTCTCTGAAGAGAAGGGAGTATGACCTTGAACTCTGGTTTATTAATGGGTTGTCTAAGATGTAAACAAAGATGTGAGGAGTCTCCTGACATAAATCTAGTGGAGTGGAATCACTTCCCTTTTATTTAATTTATGTATTTTATTATGACAAGTCTTGTTTGATTCCGGTAGACTTATGTTTTAGGGCGATGTCTCTGTAACAACACAACCACACACTTTGAAAACGTACGCCAAATATATCATTGTTTGTGTTACAAACAGTAGTTGCGCCCCAGGTAGCGTGTTTATTATAACTCTGTAGTCTGAGCTTCTATTCCTGATCGGGCTGAGGGTTGCGCCTTTGCTTTTTCTTTTCTTTTTTAGTACCGCTTCTTACTACCCATTGGGTTTATGCGCCTATGTACTTATTACAATATTTGGTTAGGGATTATGAAGGCTGAATTGAGAGGAAATGCACCCGCACTCGCGTGGAGGGAGAGTGGAAAACCACCCTCGTTGTATCCGACCGGTATCAAACCTCGAGATTCCCGTCTTTGGCAGTCTAGTCCAACACGAGAATAGCGCGTTAGACCACGCGGCCACCGAAGCCGGTCTGTAGTTGTATTCTTCGACGGGTTCGCTGGACGTGGCATTTTTATCTCTAGATAAATTGAATTTTAATTTTTTTCTAAATGAATGTTGATGCATTTTCATATATTAACTTTCAACTTCTTCCCCAAAGATAATATACTTGACCCGTGGTAGGTATGCTACTATCATTGTCACTTATATTGGTGGTCACACGGTATAAGGCATCAGGCATGAACTAAGATTGCTGGTGACTGGGAGGTTGAGGTTCGAAACTTGGCACTGGGGGGTGGGTTTTCGGCATGTAATATTTCACTGAGATTTTCCCATCCTCTCTCTACACTAATGCGGGTGTACGTCCTCAAAATTACCTTTCTCACACCTTAGGCTATTTTATAAATAATGGATTAAACTGACAAATAGCCTTCGTGTCAAACTTGTGAAGGGTCGTTTCCAATTTTTACTTTCTCTCTATCTTACAGGTAGAGAAAGTATTGTGATCGTCAAAAAAATCGAACTCGAGATTTTGATGAATTTTGACGTTTCATGACTTCCTGAATCCGAAAAAGTGGTTTTTGAATTTCCGTCTGTCTGTCTGTCTGTCTGTACCTCCAACTAGAGCCTAAACTATTTTACCGATTGAGCTGAAACTTGATATCTAGGGTTTTCATAGGGTTGCCCCGAGGGGTTTTTGGAATTGGATATCTACCCCTAAAATTAGGGGTAGTTTACTGAAGGGCAAAAAGAGAAAAAGTCGATTTTCTCAAAATCGGCTCTAACGATTTTGATTAAATTTCATTTATGAACATAAATAAATATTCCAAACAAAATGGCTACTCTCAATATTTCGGCAAAATCGTTTTAAGGGCTCCGGTCTGATGCGTAAATTAACATTTTTTATAATAGCTCCGAAACTATTTGAGATATGAAATTACTTAGCATTACAAATATGTATATATATTTATAATACAAATATTTTATTCGAAACATATTTTTATAAAATCAATAACTTTCAATATATACGCAATTATATATATATTTTTAACTTTTTGGGCATTAAAGCTTAAGTATTGCGACCGTAAGAAAAACTAACCTGAAATGTTGATGGATGTCGACGTCTCATGACCCCCCGAACCCTTAAAAATAGTCTTTGCAATGCCGTCTGTCTGTGTGTCTATTAAAACTTAAAATTAAGGGTAGTTTACTGAAGGGCAAAAAGAGAAAAAGTCGATTTTCTCAAAATCGGCTCTAACGATTTTGATTAAATTTCATTTATGAACATTAATAAATATTCCAAACAAAATGGCTACTCTCAATATTTCGGCAAAATCGTTTTAAGGGCTCCGGTCTGATGCGTAAATTAACATTTTTTATAATAGCTCCGAAACTATTTGAGATATGAAATTACTTAGCATTACAAATATGTATATATATTTATAATACAAATATTTTATTCGAAACATATTTTTATAAAATCAATAACTTTCAATATATACGCAATTATATATATATTTTTAACTTTTTGGGCATTAAAGCTCAAGTATTGCGACCGTAAGAAAAACTAACCTGAAATGTTGATGGATGTCGACGTCTCATGACCCCCCGAACCCTTAAAAATAGTCTTTGCAATGCCGTCTGTCTGTGTGTCTATTAAAACTTAAAATTAAGGGTAGTTTACTGAATGGCAAAAAGAGAAAAAGTCGATTTTCTCAAAATCGGCTCCAACGATTTTGATTAAATTTCATTTATAAACATTAATAAATATTACAAACAAAATGGCTACCCTCAATATTTCGGCAAAATGGCTTTAAGGGCTCCGGTCTGATGCGTAAATTAACATTTTTTTAAATAGCTCCGAAAATATTTGAGATATGAAGTTACTTAGCATTACAAATATGTATATATATTTATAATACAGATATTTTATCCGAAACATATTTTTATAAAATCAATAACTTTCAATATATAGGCAATTATATGAATTTTTTTAACTTTTTGGACATTAAAGTTTAAGTATTGCGACCGTAAAAAAAAAAACTAACCTGAAATGTTGGTGGATGTCGACGTCTCATGACCCCCCGAACCCTAAAAAATAGTCTTTGCAATGCCGTCTCTCTGTGTGTCTATAAAAACTTAAAATTAAGGGTAGTTTACTGAAGGACGAAAAGAGAAAAATTTGGTTTTCTCAAAATCTGCTTAAACGATTTTGATTAAAATTCGTATCTAGGCGTTGATTAAGATTATAAATAAACTGGCTATTTTCATTTTCCTATGAAAATGATTTTTAGGGTACATTACAGAAGCGTTAATTTCCGTATCTCCACAACTATTGGAGAAACTAAACAACTTATCATTGCAAAATTGTAGGACTATTAGAAATAAAAAACTTTTATTTGACATATATTTTTATAAAAACAGCAGTTTCTGAGATATTTGCAAATATATTAATACAATTTTGTGAGCTTTAGTTGTAAACATATACTACTTAAGTCTTAACGCAATAATACTCCAATGCCATAGAGTAATTAAATATAAGTAAGTATCTAAAAAAAGTATGTTATTTTTCCTTAAATCTCTTAGGAGAAATGTTTGCATAGCAATGATCTATCTCCATTTTAGACTCAATAGTCAATATTTACATTTTTTATTGGTCAAAATGTATAAATGAATAATTAAATATCAATGCGATGACTTGAAGATCTGCAACACCTTTTAAAATGTTAAAATTTTAACCAGAAATCGAAATTTTAATACGAAGTGTTGACCCTTGTGGAAGACATTAAACTGTTTGAAATGTTCTTAGGTGGACAAAGATGCGCCTCTTTTCTCATTGATTATATATCATTGTATATTATTTTATGCGTGTTCTTATGTGGAGTGGTGATGATACATTGTACATTATTCCGTTCAGAAATCTTACGAGTTTATAGAAAGAGAGAGAAAGTCTGTGCGGTGTGCCGTACCATTTATTTTTACAGGTTTCGGTTCTGAATTCCACTCAATCACACAAACTAATTTAAAGGCCGTTTATTCTCCATTTGTTTTCTTTCTGTAATATGTAAATCTATAAAATTCGTAATTTGGCCGGTTTGTAAACATAAATAGTTTAAAGATAATAATTTGCATTTTGAAAATTAAAAAACTATTTTAAATCAACTAAAAAAAACAGTGTTATTTGGATTTTTTTTGTCCCGCATCCTACTGCTCATCTGGGGTTTTTTGAATATCACACTAATGGAACTTTAAATAAGGTAGAATTTTAGAGAAAACGTATCCGCATTTGCGGGATGGTAGGGTTAGAAACTATTTAGTAAATACACTTCAGTACGCTCGACAGGTATTCGACTCCCAATAGCCCCCGTCAACAGCAAATCAAACAGGATGATATTAATGTTATATTCTGCGTGCTTTCCCAGCACGGGTCCAAAGGCGCCCATAAATGGGTTATAAGGGGGGCAAACCTACATGGGCACCCTTGGACTGGAGTCCCGTCTTCAAGAGAACATTTTCAGGAATTTAACCTTATGGGAGGAAATTTTAAAGCATCTGAACATAATTTTGAGCCAATTATATAAGTTTCAAAGGCTAATTTTCGCAACAACAAAAAAAAGCTGCTGAAAAAAAAAAACTAGTTGTAGGTGAACCCATTGAAAAGAAACATTATATTTTCCCCAAGTTTATTGAACAGAACAAAATGAAAAGGAAGCTGTTGAGGAGGGAACGGGAGGAAATATACATTTTATCTTTTAATTCGGATATTTATGGTTCAAAGTTGCTAGTAGCAAATTGTAGTCAAATTACAAATCTACACTTTTAATTTTTCTTAAAAACTAACAAAAGCAAGGTAAAATTGCAGAGTGATAGGGGGGCTAAATCCCCCCTTAGCACCCATTTATGGATGCCTATGCTCGGGTTATTCCTAGTTAAAACGTATATATTAAACAAAAATCTCGCCATTTACTAAAGACACATATAATTTAATAAAGCTAACGATCTATAGTCAAACTGCCTTAGGAAGAACCTTTTAGAATATATGCTAAATAAATTAGGAGTAGTCAATATTGACAAAAAGTGGCTTTAACTAATCTTAACAGCTGTAATATTTGACATATGTAACAAATGAAGCTGAAGAATACGTATTCAGATATTAAATTACATTTAATTGATATTAGAACTGTCATAATATAAAGTATTGTGACTTTGGACATTTTTGACGACTAGGTTATGAAATATTTTAAGCCGTAAATGAAAAAGTTTATTCTAAATCTGTCTCTCTTAGTCTGTACCTCAGAAAAAATAAACGAGTTATAGTTATATATTTAAAATTAAGGGTATCTACTGACTACTAATGTTTGAAAAATCGAAGTTAAAAAAATTCGACCTTACTATTTTGTTCAAAATGTTTATTTTGGGAGTGTTTTCACATGGTAAATAGCACTTTACACTTGTTTTAGGAGAAAAAAAATCATTTAATGGTAGTTTATTAATGACCGATCTTTGGGAATTTGAAATTGTTCGAAAATGGGTATGTATATAGAGAGTGTTTTAAATGATAATACACGGTATATGTTTTTTTTAATAAAATTATTTCAGTGGTAGTTTTTTTTGATAGCAGATTTTTTAGATTTTGTTTCAAGTTATAGTAGTAACATTATACACACATAGATAATTATGTTTGTGCAGTACATTTATCGTCCTGTCTCTCCGGCCATAATGTACTCGCGTCTCTTGAACGCTGTTGGCGGCCCCGGGTTCGAAGCGCCGTGGCCTGGTCCGAGACTATTACAAGTAATTACCAGCAAGAAGACGACCGGCCGGATGGAATGTGAGAGACCGAAGCATCATACACGAGAACAACAAAAACTTTTCTCCTTCTCCCCTCTTTATTCTCCCCCCACACTTGCTCTTCTACTTTGCCTTCTCTTTTATTTTCAATCACTCTCTCTTTCTCTTTTGTTTTATTGTCTCTCCCGCTATACAGGATAGTTTGACAACAAAAACGCGTCGAACAAGGTATTGGCTCAGGGGGGAAGGAATGTTTGGGAAAGGGACAGGGAGGGGGTGGGGAGTATTCTCTGCCTGATGATGAGACTTTAGGAGGTTTGCGGGAGGGAGATGGAAAATACGACGGTCGGAAGGGTTTGTGCCGGCTGTCCTGTCCAGGTCAAGTGTTTATCTGGTAGTTTTAAAGGTGTTCAAGTGGAGTTTGAATTGTGTTTTAACATTTGGTTGTTTATTGTGAACTCATTTTTTTATTCATTTAAGTGAAAATATGACAATCTTGACATGGGACTCGAATCCGGGACCTTTGGGCTTGCGTGCCAATCCTCTGCCATTGAAGCATCATGGTTCGTCTTGTACCCAGAGCCATCTTTCCCTCCATGCAAATGTGGGTTCATTCCTTCTGAATATAACCTTCTTAATCTCTCAAACCATTTGCGTGATTTGTACATAAGCGTGTGACCCGAACGGGTAGTAAGACGTGGTGCTAAAAAGAAAGAAAGAAATAATCATTTATTTCCAGGCCCGAAACCTCCAAAAATTTCGATAAGTTGTCTTTATAACGATAACAACTATTTGGAATGTCCTCAGAACCGTCTATAGGGGTGAGAAAGTGGGAGCGGGGGAGGCAAAAATGGGATATAAGGTATGTGCGCCAAATAAGGCCATGTAGACCTTCAAGAGCCAAACTAATAGTTTCTGAAGAACTGGTAAATAATTCCACTAAGGACAGCACCTCCATGATCGGCATGCTCTGCTGTGTGTTAAGGTACATCAACGGTTGTTTGCTCCTCAATATCGGTGCAGAGAGGAAGAAAGCGGATACTATCACGTGGTTAATACACTTCGTTTATAACTCCGTGTATATTTTGTGAAAATATAATGCGTTAGATATATTTTTAAAGTGTATTTAATCTATTTTCAAAACCTAAATAAAGTTTAATAACAGAACTTCAGTTATGATTTTATAGGAAAAAATCAAAATTAAATGTATTTAGCCCTGGAAAGCCAATGGTTGGCCTTATTAGGTCTTATCAAATGATTTGCTTTAAAATTTCTTATATATTTTGTTGTATATATTGTGTGTTCTCAGATTTTAAAAATGGCACCAAAATGAAGTCTGAGGACTGAACAGCTGTTTGTGTTGGAATCGCAAAACAAGACAAAATTGCACATTTTCGGTGCCCAAATTGTAACGATGATTAGGTTAAGATTTGTTTTTAAACTTTTTGTTTGATTTAAACTGTATATGCTTTTTTTTCAAATTATAGTTTTATTGTTTTCTTTGGTTAAAAAAAATTCATTCATTTGCTTGGTTAATTATTATTATTATTATTATTATTATTATTATTATTATATTTACTATTATTATTATTAGCAGCACCGCGTCTTACTACCCGTTCGGGTTATACGCACTTACGCTAATGTGCAATGGTAGGGTGATTGTGAGATGGAATGGAGGACCTACACTTTAACGTGGAATCCGAACCACGGTAGAGGCCTGGCATTCCTCACATTCACAAGTTGTGATTAATACACGTCATGTCAGAGGTGAAGGAAGGGTTTGGTAATCAGATAAATCTGTGCCGGGACCGAGGCTTGTTTAATTAATTTAAAACTTTATCACCTTTTGAACCGTTTCAAAATTTTAAAAAACTAAGAGCTGGCCTTATTTGGAACCCCTGGTCCTAATATACCAATTTGCCTTTTGATAAAAACGAAATTATTAACAACAAATCACTATTTTTTTCTCTAAAAATTTATATTTTCCTTTTACCCATGAATCAATTTGTAAGTATATTTAATTTGAAAAAGGTCGGTCTAGCAACAATCAACTATCAACGAATCAATCCTTACTTATCTGGCGCACTTAACTAAATATTTTTTAAATTTTATTTATTACCCATGAAGTATGGATTTAGGTCATGTCAAAAAAGGTAATTCAAAAATCTGCATTTAGAACAGCATCATATTCTTAGAAATATACTACTTAAGGTGAACCTGTAGACTTCCATAGTAAGGTTTTAATTTTATAAAATATTGCTAGCAAAAATTCTAAACTAGCTTGAACACCCTAAAGATCCTCTGTAAGGTTGGATTTACAGGGTCCTTACTACATTCTCTTCACCCATCTCTTTCCTTTATATATTTTATCCATAGAATTGATGGTTTGCTCTTTTCATATTCATAACTACAACTATTAACAATATGGCAATGGTTTACAACCTGGGGATCGCGACGGTTGGGGAGGTTCTAGCTTTTTATTTAATGACTAATGGAAGGGAAAATTTCAAACACAAGCAAGAGGTTAAAATGATTAAAATTGTCGTTACCGCTCAGGTTCCTTTTAGTTCAGTGTTAACCTTTTTCTACCCAATACGCTTTGCAAATTCTTTTTATGCGCACAGAATAAGTATATACCAATGCTTAAGAATTTTATGGAATCGGTTTTATAAAGTGATTTTTTTTCACAGTTCCAGACGAATACCAGTGCACTTACTCTTAGCCACTTTCCTCATACTTAAGATACTATATTTTTAATTTAAATTAGTAATAGTTGCCGATAGCCAAAATACAGGGGCCAGTCGGACCAATACGTATAAATATAACCATGCCCCCTATAGTCGGTAATGTGAACTAATGTCCTCTTGGAAAGGCAAAACAGTTGTTTGAAACTTACCTAATAAGAATGTCTACCAGTTGTGAAATATTGGTGTTGTGTTTCGGTCAGGCCTACACGGGGTTTGTTGATTTAATGGTAATTGTTATCGAACGTTTTTTTGTTGATATAATAGTAATTGTTATCGAACGTTGTTTGTTGATATAATGGTAATTGTTATTCGAACGTTGTTTGGTGATTTAAGTAATTGTTATCGAGTTGTTGTTGATATATGGTAATTGTTATCGAACGTTGTTTGGTGATTTAAGGTAATTGTTATCGAACGTTGTTTGGTGATTTAAGGGTATTGTTATCGAACGTTGTTTGTGATATAATGGTAATTGTTATCGAACGTTGTTTGGTGATTTAAGGGTAATTGTTATCGAACGTTGTTTGTTGATTAATGGTAATTGTTATCGAACGTTGTTTGGTGATTTAATGGTAATTGTTATCAACGTTGTTTGGTGATTTAATGGTAATTGTTATCGAACGTTGTTTGGTGATTTAAGGGTAATTGTTATCGAACGTTGTTTGGTGATTTAATGGTAATTGTTATCGAACGTTGTTTGGTGATTTAAGGTAATTGTTATCGAACGTTGTTTGGTGATTTAATGGTAATTGTTATCGAACGTTGTTTGGTGATTTAATGGTAATTGTTATCGAACGTTGTTTGTTGATTTAATGGTAATTGTTATCGAACGTAAGTCTAAGGTTATACACGACTTATTATATTAATGCAATCAATCTACAAAGTTAACTAATTGGTTAAGAAAGTGCACACGCATTATCATGGATAGGGGTAGGGGGGACAATTTTAGGTCAAGCGTTGATAAAGCAATGCGATATGCAATCGACTTAGCTCGCACGGAAAGTACCTACGTAGACAGGTACCACACGCGGCTGAGCGTAAAGATGATCCGATGACCGACAAGTATACTGTGAAAATTTGACGTCGACAAAGGCCCCGGTTTCGATTCTCTTATCCAGTGAAATTGACGTCGACAAAGCCGTTTCGATTCTTAATCCAATTAATTTCAAATAATTTAAAAAAAAGTCATGTTGCGCCACAATCTCTTCCCTACAAATAACACATGGGCAATCATTTTCGTATTTATTTCAGTGTAGAAACTTTTACCTAAATAATTATGACATTTATGGCGTAGTTAGCCGAGGAGATCGAGGTTCGAATCTCGATCGGGGGAACTGGGAGGGGGTTCTAAATGGTTTTCCACTCTCCCTCCACGCAAATGCGGGTTCACTTCTCTAAATCAACCTTCTTAATTCATTAATGTAATTAGTACTTAAGCGTATAACCCGAACGGGTAGTAAGACGCGGTGCTAAAGATTATTATTATTTATAACATTTAGCACAACATAGCAAAAACTGGCTGCTATGAATTATATGATCAATGTTTATTTTTTTGCGAATAATTGAATGTTACCAACATAAATAGAATTCCTTTCAGAAACTATTGTTTTTATAAATTACAAGTTTATATTTAAATGACTCCCGACTTATTTTTACTTTCTCTCGACACCTCGTAGAGAAAGTATTATGATCGTTAAAAAAAAATCAAACTCGAGATTTTGAAAATGTCGACGTTTCATGACCCCTTGAAACAAAAACATTGTTTTCACTATTTCGGGCTAGAGCCGAAACTATTTTACTGATTGCGCTTCAGCTTGGTATCTAGGGTTTTCATAAGGTCCCCCCGAGGGGGTTTTGGAATTAGATATAATTATAACCCTAAATTTAGGGGTAGTTTACTGAAGGTCAAAAAGAGAAAAAAATCGATTTTCTCAAAATTCGCTCTAACGATTATGATTAAATTTTATATCTAGACACTGTTTATCATTATAAACAAGATTAAAATTCTCATTTTCTCATTAAAATGACTTTGAGGGTACTTTACAATGGGGAAATTTTCCAATTTTCATAATTTCTCCGCAACTATTTGATAGAAATAAATTATCATTCTAAAGTTGTAGTACTATAAAGATAAAAATCTTTTGTTTGAATTATATTTTTATAAAACCAGTTTCTGAGCTATAACCAAATATATATATATATACTTTTTAATTCAAATCATGGAAAATGAATTTGATTCTTACGCTCTTTGGTAGACAAAGATGTTTCTCTTTTTTCAATTTTTCTGTAACAGTGTTTACAGTTCATAAATGCAATGGAGTAAGTAACAGTGTAATTATTTCGTTTCACAAATCTTACGAGCTTTTTTTTTTAATGTTTATTTTCATATAAGATCTGTGCGGTGCACCGTACCATATATTTTAATTATGAACATATCTATAAAATATAATTGATTTAAACCACTTCCATAAACCACTTTTTCTTGATAGACGAGGAAATCGCTGTTCATTTTGCTAATGTAAGATATTTTGTATCTCTTCTGCGCGTGCTTTTGTACTTAAAACCTTGCCTAAAACTTTAACCCACTCTACTACAAAATTACGCATAATTACGTGCCAAGCTAATACATACTTGCCACGAGAGTTGGTCGTTAACACGCTTACAGTTGACTTGTACTGAATTCAATACCGAACTTAGCGTGCAAAAGGAGGCAACAGCTCTCATGTTTTATGCTCAACAGTTTGTTGAATAATAAAAACAAACGCGGCCGCCCTCGTTTGAGGACATGGCTAGAATAATCCGGCGTGTAATTACACTCACAAATGGCGTGTCTCTAATCCCGTCAGTAAGTCGCGATGAATGGATCTATAACGAAGTAAGGCGCGAGGGTCCTCCTGTCTTGGTACAAGACACTCATCGTAGACATGGAAGGGTAGGATGATACATTTTCTCCCCCACCCCCCCTTCTTTCCTGCCAACCCGCTGACTTTGATGAGTTTCCTGGATAAAGGTTCGATTCCCGTACCCAAGTATCATTCTTCAACATGCTATTTTCAAATTAATATTTTTCAAACAGCACTCTTCGTACCAAATGCCAATATATTGTAACTTATGTTATGTCTTGATTTCTAAGAATGAACATTTGGAGCACAGAAAATACAAATACAATTTTTTGTGGTCAACATAACATAACATTTTACCATAATATTATTGGTATCTTTTAGGTATTGTTAATATCTATCAAAAGTGACAGTTGCAGATCACATGGCTTGACTTATGAATACGTGAAAGTAGATACAGATATTATATTATAGCTTTCAGAAATGCACGAAAATTTTAGTATGGGTAAAATTATATTATATCAAGTTAAGTTAGGATAAGTTAGTTCAGGGTAGGAACTACGGTTTGATTTATTGTAAATGCTTACATATTCCCGTTGTAGGATATTCTTCTACCCCCTTATATTTTATTTTCAAAATATAGTTAAATTTACTGTGGCAAATTCATCTCACTAGAAAGCAGTGATGCAGGAAGGGAAAGGGGAGGTGGGGGGCTGAATGGTGCGGCTTCCCCGGGCGGAAAAGGTCAAAGGGGCGGCAAAATGGAAGAGCAAAAAATGTTAATGAACTCTTTTGACACACTATTTTAGTAGTAGGTAATTATTTGCAACAAGCGCTTGCCAGCTCTAGTAACGCACCGCACATCTACCCTTAGAAGTAGCAGAATTCACCTTGACGGATTACATACACTATCACGTATCTTATAACCAGGGCTCGTATTTTGATGACAAGTTTTTGTTTTGTTTTTTTACATCACAGACAATGCTCCCATGCACATAAACTCTCTTTTTGAGCCCCTGATTGTTAAATTGTATATTTTATTTTATTTTAAGGTATTTTTGTTGAATAATATCGATAATTAGTAAATGTATCAATATTTAAGCATAAGTTTTCCTCACTCATGTGTTGGACTGGTAGGTTAATTTAGGCTTTAAATAAATTGTGTACACACTTTACTTTTGTAGAAGAAAATTTGGTAAAGCACTGCAACTAAACTGGAAAACTTTTGTTTTATGAAGAAGGTATTTGTAAACCAACGCTTATGTCAGAGTTCATTTCCTAAATGTATTAGTTGCATAAAAATATATTTTAGTTTCACTTTGTAAATAGCTGTTTGATATATTCATGTGCGTTCTTTCCGAGATTAATTTATAATTTTTAGTAATTTTTTTATATATAATTTAAAGAAATTTTAAAAATTAATTTTAATGTCAATATATTGCTCATTTTTTGACAATTTGTAGGTCATTAAATTCTGGACCCTGCTCATAAGCTACACCATTATGCTATATGTCAAGGTAAGCTTGCTTCCTTTCGGGGCAAACTGAGTGTATATCCAAGGTCCATCTACGTTATCTAACAAGCTCCTCATCTGTCTGTTGAATGAAATGTTCTGCGACTCTGTGCGTCGCGTCAAATATTGTTTTTATTCGTGATTAGGACTTTTGAAATCTAGGAATATTTAAATGCCGGTAAACTTTCCATTGCTTTACTTTGGTTTTCAGGCGGTCATTTCAGTTGTCAGTTGTATAGTTTAATAAAATAAATTTGCACTAATGTTATTAATCTGAATGTTAACAATACATCTACGCACAAAGTAATTATATTTTACCTAGTCGGAATTAAATTTAACATGGGTCGGCTCGATCACTTTTCCTAAAATGGTAGCGTGGGGAAGGAAGAAATTGGTCTGCATTTGGTCTGCTTCCCCAATCTCCAATCCCCCCCCCCCCTTTTCCCTTTAATTTGGACATTAGGTTTACTGGAGATGAAAAATCTAAAATCATATTGGAACATTTATTACTGAAACTAAATAACAGGATAAATAATTAGATTTACATTTCAACATTTCTCAGAGTGTACGAGTGTGTATTGTGTGTGTGTGTGTGTGTGTGTGTGTGGAGGGGGGGGGGGTTAGCTATGTGTATACAAGAAAACATATTTCCTGGATTAATTGAGTGAGATAATTGATCCCTCAAAAAAAAAAAAAGCCTTGTTCCGGACTTTAAACAACAAATTTAGTTTTTATACAGTATTATGAAATCTTTAAAGAAAGAGTGATTGTAAATTTTGGTATTGAAACGGGGAAAAAATTAAGTACGTTATTTCTTTACGCCATATTACATACATAAATACGGTAAAGTTGAATTGATAAATTATTCGCAGTAAAACATTACCAACATTAAATAAAGTAGGCCTACATAATAATGTGTACTGTACACTACAGTGTACTTAATATTTTATTCTACATTCTTCTGGTTGCGATGATAATGATGATGGGGATATTATAGCACTTTTCCCACGATGAGTAGATGAAATGGGGTAATGGTGTAGGCATGGTCGGTGACTTATAAACTATTTTTTCCCTTTGATTAAAAATAAATAAAATTGTGCAGCGGTAAACCGCGGATAACCGAATCAGCGGATACGAGGGGGGGGGGGGGTCTGATGTAATTTTTAAACAATACTGCTGGCAACCCTAAGTAAATATTATAGAGCAAACAGTGTCTGCCAGACTTCATTCTTAACACTACCAGTATTAACAGTTACAACGTTTTACTATAAAACCACTTTCGTACATTCATATATAAATTCGTGTGATATGCAGCCGTCACTATATTATAATCACTTCCTATAAAAGGGGGTGGTAAACCTTTGGTCATTGGAAGGGTGCATGTCACTATTACATTCCTCATAAGGCAGCACACTTGATTACAACAGGCATGTCAAACTCGTTTGATCACAAGGGCCTCATTGAACATTTAAAAAAATCTGTACTGCCACCATCTTGAGATATATTATTATTATTATTATTATTACAAAAATAAAAGAGTAAGGCCCATATTTAAAACAATAACAACATCCCTTTATTTTATACCAAAAAAATTAAAACCTTTTATTCGCGACAATGGTGTTAATGTCATGCTTTAAATCTTTTGCCGAAGCCATTTTTATCTTCAAGATGTTTGTTTTAGTTTCATATGAGAAAACTGCTATTAACATACGTATGTGGTGCATAATATTGCACATATTGGTTGTGCAAATTCAACCATTTTTGGGGATTGATTCATGTTGAAGAAAGGGCATAGATTTGCTACACCGACCTCGCATGCCAGAATTCTCCAAACTGTGCAAAACCCCCAAATATCGCATTCCAAAATGTTGTATTATCTTGACGTTTATAAAAAGTAGAATCAGGTATCACTGTATGTTGGTTCAACATAAGGCCCGTGGGTCGCACAGGACCATGGATGAGGCCGCGAGTTTGCCGTGCCTGATGATCAGTAAACGTTGCCACATAGGATAGTGCGCCAATCATAGATAGAAAAAAAATATTCTTAACTCTATTCTTTTCTAATAACCAGGCCCCGGAATTTGATGACCTTAAAATAATCCAAATTAACCTATAAAATAACCTACAAATTATAAAAGCTGATTTAAAATTGTCAAAAAATGACCTACAAATATGAACAAAAACTCGTAATAAATGCACACGACTAAATTAAACACGTACTTTACAAATGTGAACTGAAAAATATCCATACTATGAAAAGCCTTTAGCATCTAAACTCTTGCATTTTGCTAAATATAATATTGATTCACAAATATCGTCAAAAATAATTGCTACTCTCCCCCCAAAACAACCTACTCCAGCTCAATTGCAGTGTTTTAACAGGAATGTGTATTTTACAGCCATACAAGCAAAGAGGATACAAAGTTGATTGATTACATTATATATGTGTGTTGGATACATTTATAAAATGTTGACAGCATGGTATTTAAAATTTCAAAATGAATGCCATAAAATGTCTCAAGAGTACATTAAAATGACACAAAAATGTCTAAAAATGACTAAAAAATCATGCAAACCAAGAACATACGACTCAAAATTCAAAAATTACCAAAAAATCATATATAAAATTCTTCATCAAGGGGTTCATGAACAGAGTTTATGTACTTATGAGCACTGTATGTGTCAACAACAAAAAGAAAAAAAAAGAAGATATTTCATCAAAACCCGGGCTCTGCTAACACATGTCTATGTTAAAATACACCCCGTTTTAGAATATATAGTTTACAAACGATTAAGATACATAATTGACCAAATATCCGGCAAAAGCCACGGTTTTCCCATCCCTGACCTCTATAATAACACCCCCCCCAAAATAGTAAGATGCTATGAATGTTGACCGTGTTCCTGAGAGACACAGTGCTTGTATCAGCATTCAGATGATATACTAGGCACCGCGCACGTGACTAGGCACGTGGCCCAGTCGAGACGAGACGTCTTCAAACGATTGTGCGCGGAATACACAAAACTCGCTCGCCCGCCAAGACCCGGTCCTTTTTTTTACATGGGCGCACAAGATTCGGATGGACATCTCCAAGTTTTGCAAATCTCTCGTCCAAGTAGTTCCATGTATTATCACCTCACTAGAGGTGCGCTGCTGTAGTTAAGGCAGTCACCTCACCGACCCCTCTCACCCCCTCTATTTTAACCCCTTTTCAGAGTGTCCTTACATTCCACAGACCGACCCCCCCTCCCCCAAGCACCAATCCTTTCAACTTTTGTTACTTTCTACTCAACAAAAGACAATCTATCCCCGTTATTATTTCCATGATGCCGGGTTTTTAGCCGATATCTCGGGGTCTGTAGAATGACGTCCAAAGTCATAGGACTAGGGCTCGAATCCCTGTCAAAGTATAATTTTTCTGAGCTACCTTGGGAAATCATTATCTACAGTAAATTGTTACATTTTTATTTAGTTTATCTATTACTATAGGAATATATAAATATATATTTTCTTCCCTATACTAAAAAATATATAGCCATTTCTTTTTGTTTTTTTCAATGACATAGTTTTTACGGTCACTACTTACGCTAATTATTTAAATACATGATATAAGGAGGTTAGAATTAAAATAAGTGCACCACAATTTGTTTGTATAGAAGATATAAAAACCAAAGTGAAAACCACACTTTGTTCTAGGTGATTGCCTGATAAAAAAAATTTGAAATATCTTTAAAAAAATTAATGAGTTAGAAAAAGGTGGCCAAAGGGGGTGAAAAATTGTAATTTTTAAAATTTTATTTCAATTAAATATAATTTACGTACTATACGCCTACTTCACTTTACAAATAGGCCCTATTGTTAAATTTTTTCGAACACCCTACTAACAAGAACATTGTATTTTATGATCTGAAAAAAATCAAAATTAAATAAGGCTCGCTAAAACATGTTTCCATTTAAAATTATTAATTTATTGCTATAATATGATTATAACCCGTCCAAAACCAAGTCTTTTCTTTTTTATTGCTACGTTCAGAACACATGTTATTAACGGCTTAATTTGATTGGGTAGAGATGAGGAAGGTAGCTAAGAGGAAGTGAACCCGCATTTGCATGGAGTAAAGATGGGAAAACCAGAGTGATATATCACTTGTGGAAAACCGTTAAAGATATATATATATATATATATACATTTAACGGAAAAACCATCTCCAGTTCACGCATATGAGATTCGAACCATGACCTCCCCATCAATGGCGATCAAACCAACGGCAAGCAACGGCTGTGGGTAACTAAACTTTGTAAACTAATATTTACTTTGTCTCGACACCTTGGAGTGAAAATATTGTGATCGTCAAAAATTCGAAACCGAGATTTTGAAAATTGTTGACGTTTCATAGCCCCCTGAAACAAAAAAAGTTGTTTCCGCAAGGCCATCTGATTGTTTTACCTTAGTTTGGGCTAGAACCGAAACCATTTTACCATTTGGGCTAAAACTTTGTATCTGGGGTTTAAATAAGCCCCCGTCCCCCCCCCCCCCCCCCCCGTCCCCGAGGGATTTTTGAAATTTGATATCTTGATATCTAACCCTAAATTTAAGGCTAGTTTATTGAAAGGCAAAAAGAGAATAAATCTATTTTATCGAAATTTACTCTAATGGTTTTGATTAAATTTGATATCTAAACATAGTTTATCATTATAAACAAGATGGACATTTTCATTTTCTCATGAACATGACTTTGAGGGTACTTTACATAGGACAGATTTTCAAATTTTCATCATTTCTCCGTAACTATTTGAGACTCGTAATATCTTATTATTTTAAAGTTGTAGTATACTATGAAATGTAAAAATCTTTTTTTTTTATAAAACCAATAAATTTTGAGCTATAAACAAATATATATATATACTTTTTAATCAGGGGTGTAGTGGAATGGGATCCCTGGTGAACGCCGTTCTGGCACTGCTTTTCGTGGCAAAATATTTTTTTTTAATGTTTAGTAAAGTTTTATACTTTGCAATTTCAAGTTAACTAATTGATTTTATATCAATATTATGTTAAAACTTTTTTCATACTATTAATCAATAAATTCTGATGAAATTAACAGTGCTCTATGTGAATTCCAGGAGTTTTAGGGGAAGTGCGTTAAGTAAATTTCTGCTTTAGTAATCATTAAAAGATGCTCCAAATAGCTTTTAGAGGCAATTATGTTTGTGCAATTCTTTCGTCTACGGTGGTTGAGGGTCCCAAAACCCCACTTCAACTTTGGTGTTGCTACGACCTTGCGTTTCGGCACTGCTGAATTTACGACTACACCACTGTTTTTAATACAGGTTTTTGAAAATAAATTTGATTCTTATGCTCTTTAGTTGACAAAGATGTTTCTTTTTTCCTCATTTTTTCTGTAACAGTGCTCCTTGTTCCTAAAGCCATAGAGTCATGAGCGGCCTGAGGTAAATTTCGCACCCAGGCGGTATTGCTTTTTGGCACCTATTTACGTAACCGGTGGATAATATAATCCATTCACCATAGGAGTGTAGGTAACTAACAGCTAGCAAAAGTTAGCAGATCAAATCTCATGTATCAATTTGCCAAACCATATTATCTGCAATGACCATAATACTATGTTGATTTATTGGCATTTTTGGCAGTCAAAACTTTCACAAAAACAATTTTATTTTTAATTTGGTTTTTATTTTGACAGTTCTTAAATCTTCTGCTAGCTGCCAGCTATCACATTTCTCATGGTGATTGTACTCTCGGAAAATATGAAAATAGTCCATAATAAAATAATAACGTGACTTGGGCGTGATAGGAAAATAATCCACAAACCTAACAACTCAAAACCTAACGTAGCCTGGGTGTGATAGGAAAAAATGTGAAAGGGAAACAACACAAATGTTAAACATACGTTAAACGTTTCACTTCGAGATTGTACAAAAACTGTTAGGATTACAAATAAAACTATAAGAACCTGTTTTGTAGACAATGTCATCCTCTATTTTTTATTATAAGTTTAACAAACACTTTGACATTATGAATGGTTTGTGTTATAATTGCAAAAAAAAAAAGTTTAATGGCGCCATTATTTCAAGCTGGAAAATATAAAATATCTTTTTAAGAGTGACATTAGATTCTATTTTACTAACCACAAATTTAAAGAAATGTGTAAAATTTCATGTTAGTATAAAAAATTGAATGATTGTTAAGCTTAGCAACTCCACTATCACCCCCTGTCTACGTTATGTTTGGAGTTGTTAGGTTTGGGGACTATTTTCATATCACGCCCAGGCTACGTTAGGTTAGAAGTTAGCCGCCCGGTTCGCACGGCCCTTGAGCCACCCTTGCATAGAGTAAGTAACAGTGTATATTATTTCATTTCACAAATCCTAACGAGTTTTTAGTAAATGTATATTTCAAGATAAAAGCAAAAGGAAGTCTGTGTGGTGCACCGTACCATTTATTTTTTATTACTAAAATACAAAATTACCTTTACCTCTATGTGAGTAGGTTTGTGGACCTATAGTTTCCAAGACACTTTTATTTGTATTATAATTATTATTTGAGTTTACCGACGTATTGACACAACTAGAGGTCATGTAACATCATTAAAATCATTCCACACATGTTAATGTGTACAACAAGATCCATAATTTCTGAACCCCTTTTTTTAACAACCTGTATATACGCGTGTGTGTGTAATTTCTCTAAAATAAAAGATGTATTAAACTAAAATAATTTAATGAATATTTTCAGGGGATATAAATAATAGCTATGACACATATACCCACCCTCCCCTAAGTAAACTCCTGGATGCGCCACTGAATCTTAATACCTTCAAAATTAAGTCTGCTATAAGTGGGAAAAGTTCTTGTTCGTCTATAAAACATGAATAAAACTATTTAGAGAAATCCTTTTCACCTCTCTCTTCTTACAAAACCAACGTTATACAAATAGGTTTTATCTAATCAAGGAAACACTGTTTATGCAAATTATTTATAAGGTAAACATAATCAAGTTTACTCTATAAAAACTTTTAACCTAGATCATACAAATACATCATAGAGAACATTCTCAATAGCTCAGGTTTGGAGGTGGCAGACAATTAGGGTCCAGTCAAGGGTTTTACCTGACTGAACAGGATATAAATAGTTCGATGGAAGGGGGAGTAGCGGGGTTTACATGGGGAAAAAAAGATGGTAAGAAAGAGAATGCCAAAAGGGGGTTTGGGGAGGAGAGAGGGAGAGGTGCTTCCGAAGACAGAGCACTCTACCAGGAAGCTGCTGAACTTTTTCAACAGTTTAGACATGATTTAATTTGAAAATAACAAATTTTGTACCCGTTATTGTACTATAAATATATGTCGTGTATGATAGAACATTATCTTATTCTCTATAATAATATGATAAATTCAAAACTATATTCTTGTATTTCATGTTTTATTTCATTTAAATTTAATTGAAATTACGTCTTATTGCAAAAAAGTAAATAGTAACTTGTAACTTTTTTTATTAATATAGTTCATTTTAAATTTACAAGTTTAATGCAATGCAAAAAACCGCATGTTGTTACTATGCATATTTTTTAAGCAATGGCGGGCACAACTTTATTGTTCTTATATAGTAGGTGTCCATCCGAATCTTAAGGTGGGATATAGGGATCGCGAGAAAAGGTCAGTGTTTTTTTTTGCGGCTTTTATAGCAAACAATTCTTTTGGACAAAAATAAATCAAATATTTGCTCCGGAAAAGTTAATGTTATTATACACGTGGTGATACATTTCCTTAAGTTTGTCATACACATAGTGACATTAAATTAGAAACTTTTTTAAGGGAGAGAAAAAGTTTTAATAAAATTCCAGGACATCTTAAAAAATATATTCAATATTATTATTACTATTAGCACCTCTTCTTACTACCCGTTCGGGTTATACGCACTTACGCTAATGTGTAATGGTAGGATTCTTGTGAGATGAAATGGAGGACCTGCAGTTTAACGTGGAATCCGAACCACGGTGGAGGGTTGGCATTCCACACATTCACAAGTTGTGATTAATATACGTCTTGTCAAAGGTGAAGGAAGGGTTTGGCAATCAGATAAATCGGTGCCGGGACCGAGGATTTAACCCCGGACCTTCAGCACAGAAATCCGACACCTTACCCCTAGACCACCAGGTCACCTAAAATATATTCAAGAACAGTTGAGATTACTTTGTGAAGAAATTTTTTTAGCACCGCGTCTTACTACCCATTCGGGTTATCCGCTATGAAGAAAATTAAAATTATGTTTCTACCATGTAAATATTTGATTTATTTTGGTAGAAAAAATGTGTTATAAAAAGAAAAGAAAAATTAATTGCAAAAGCACTGGCCTAACTCGCGTTTCCTTCCACCCCGCGGGCTATTTAACTACGGGCTAGAATTAGGAGCTAACGGAAATTAAATAGCGATTTTTATAATTTCGAGGTACCAGTGTATTGATCATTTCATGCTATGGAAATAACCAAATATCAGTCATCTTTTTATTATTTAAGGTATTTGACTTGCACTTTCTAAACCTATTTATGACATATAAGCGCACGACTTAAATTCTAACTTGAATTTAAAACAAACATCCATCGCTGTGAAAGGGGAAATCCACATTTAACCAATGATATACATTTTTCGGCCATGTCGGGACACCAACCCGGGCCCCTTAGATTAGTAGTCAAGACACGCTACCGGCTGAGCTAAGGTGTTGGGACATCCTCATTAATATTTGAAGGTTTGTTTGCTGCCGTGACTCCCTATTTATATAATAATATTATTATGACGTGCAGAGTTAAAACTAATTTAATGTTTTATTTTAATTTATTCCTCCCCCTCTAACAACCAGTACTAAAAGAATTGTTGAACACAATATATAAATTTTTTTCTAGTTCTCGTAGTTGGGAAGGGTGAGGGGGGAAGTAGATATTTCAAGTGAGCTGACTGATATGTAGTGATAAAGTAAGGGGACAGAAAATTACCTGGTGACCTGGTGGTCTAGGGGTAAGGTGTCAGACTTCTGTGCTGAGGGTCCGGGGTTCAATCCTCGGTCCAGTCACAGATTTATATGATTGCCAAACCCTTCCTTCACCTATGACAAGACGTGTATTAATCACAACTTGTGAATGTGAGGAATGCCAGGCTTCCACCGTGGTTCGGATTCCACGTTAAACTGTAGGTCTTCCATTTCATCTCACAATCGTCCTACCATTACACATTAGCGTAAGTGTGTACAACCCGAACGGGTAGTAAGACGCGGTGCTAACATTAATAATAATAATAATAAGAAAATTACCTGACATTTACTTAAACTTATCAATGTATGCATACGTCAAGTTATGTGCTCTGCAAATGTTATTTAGGATAAATAGTATCAATACCCATAAAACAACACTAATATAGAACAATGTTGGTCAATTTGGAGAGTAAATTATTATTAGCACCGCGTCTTACTACCCGTTCGGGTTATACGCACTTACGCTAATGTGCAGTGGTAGGGTGATTGTGAGATGAAATGGAGGACCTACAGTTTAACGTGGAATCCGAACCACGGTGGAGGCCTGGCATTCCTCACATTCACAAGTTGTGATTAATACACATCTTTTCAGAGGTGAAGGAAGGGTTTGGCATTCAGATAAATCTGTGCCGGGACCGAGGATTGAACCCCGGACCTCCAGCACAGAAGTCTGACACCTTACCCCTAGACCACCAGGTCACCCTGGAGAGTAAAACATCATCTAAAATACCCTTCCTGTCTTGTATTTACTCTCTGAATCTGAACTAGTAACAATAAACAGGTACAGGGTTCATTGAGTGTGATTTAGTAGTTTTCCTTCCCCCTCCAGCCAAGTGTTGGCATCTATATTCACGATCCGTCCATTCTAGATTAATTTATTTGCACAACAGTAAAGAGTCCACGTGCAACTAACAACAGGTGGTTTATTTCTTTCCGTGGCTCCACTTTAATTGGTTCAACGGCGCACTTCACTTCACCCCCTATAATGACCGGTTACAACAGTTGTTTTTCACCCCCCTCTTCATGCGACGCGATCCTCACTCACCTTTCCACCTCACCTACCCCCTCGCCACCCCCCCACCTCTTTCCATACCTCTTTGACTTTGATCTTTGGTGGTATTTGTGGGTTGCCTTGTCTACAGAACCTTCCTGCTACCACGTGGTCGCAAAGAACAATTTGTTTTTTCCTTTTTTTTATTCAACCTTCATTTTCTAAATAAACCTATACCAACCAGCACATGGCTTGGACCAACTTAACCTGGGACATTACATCATATACATCATTAGCTACTTTTTTAACTCTAGGTCATATAATATAATTATATATAAAATGTAGAACAAAATTCAAGAACGTTTGACACCTTAGTTCCATCGTTAGGGTGCCTATAATTATCTGCCTACTGAACTAGGTGGCCCAGGTTCGATTCTTTGATGAAATGTGGGTTTCCCATTTCGTTATTATGGATTAACGAACGGGGGATGGATGCTGTGTTTGTTCTAGATTAAGTTCACTTAAAGTCGGTTCAGAAAGTGCACGAAAAAATTTAGAATAAAAATAAATAGTATATATAATAGGGAGGCCCCTTAAACAAATAGTAAATATATTCATCAACACCACCCGGACTCGAACCACATCCTACAACTGAAGGAAGGGTGTAAAGAACAGTACATCGCGGATGTTTTGTTTTGTGTTTAAGTTAACCTGATCTCCAGTCAACGGAAAACCTGATCATATAATCTTGACGTGTAGTCCCCGCTGCGGGTGATTTTTAATTAATACGTTACCAACAATAAATGCTTTTAATTGCAGCCCTCACTTGAAATATGTGCCCAAACTCTTAGCTCATAAAGGTGTTTTTTTTTAAACTATGATAATATATCTAACGTGCATTTTATGAACCAATAGATTTTAACTAATTACTTAAAAATAACCTATTTTTGTATCTGCGTTTCTTCAAGTTGAGACTTATCAAAAGATAAACCTGCATTCAAATGAGCTTATCAAATGTATTTGAAAGGGAATAAACCCTGATTTTTAATGGTCAATGAGTGAGAGAATGTGCTACCTTCTCAAGTGAGGCGTTTACTTACTTACTTTATGAGTCTGTGGCATTATGAACTCGAAAGCTCATTGCCTCTCTTACAAAAATACGCCACCTATCCCTATCTTGAGCTAGTTCTATTCAGTCCACCTCACTACACCCTATCCGTATCTTGAGCTAGTTCTATTCAGTCCACCTCACTACACCCTATCCGTATATTGAGCTAGTTCTACCCAGTCCACCTCATTGCATCCTATCCGTATCTTGAGCTAGTTCTATTCAGTCCACCTCATTACACCCCATCCGTATCTTAAGCTAGTTCTACCCAGTCCACCTCATTACACTCATCCGTATCTTGAGCTAGTTCTACCCAGTCCACCTCATTACATCCCATCCGTATCTTGAGCTAGTTCTACCCAGTCCACCTCATCACACCCTATCCGTATCTCGAGCTAGTTCTATTCACTCCAACTCATTACATCTATCCGTATCTTGAGCTAGTTCTACTCAGTCCACCTTTTTACACCCTATCCGTATCTCGAGCTAGTTCTATTCACTCCAACTCATTACATCTATCCCTATCTTGAACTAGTTCTACTCAGTCCACCTCATTACACCCTATCCCTATCTTGAGCTAGTTCTACCCAGTCCACCTCATTGCACCCTATCACTTTCAGATCCATTATAATGTTATTCTCCCATCTGTGTCTACGTCTTCCCAATGGTTTCTTCCCATTGGTTTGCCAGTCAATACTCTGAACACAGTTCTAGATTCTCCCATTCGCGCTGCATGATCTGCCCAATGTAATCTGCGAGGCTCAGATGAGGAGCTTATAATAATATCTTTCATCTCTTTTTTGTTTTACACTTTATTTTATTTCCTATTTCATACTAGGGGTGTTTTGACCGGCTGAAATAGGATTTCTGACCGTTATACTCGCCTTTTTCCCGAAAAATCGATGCTGGGTGGTTTTTGCACGAAATTCTCACCACCCGTTTTATATTCCCGTATGCATCCTCTTTTTTTTCACTGTGTCTTAGTAACCGTTTAGGTTAAACGCATATGTACTAAACAAGCTAATGTCGTAAGATTATTTATAGAAAGGAAGCGTATCCACATTTGCGGAGAGAGGGAGAGTGAAACACCATTTAGGAAAACCACCCTAACTACATCCGACCGGGATTTGAGCCCCGATATCCCTATCATCAACAGTCCAGTCTCTTTCGGGAGTGACGCCTTAGACCGTGCGGCCACTGAAGCGAGTCCCTGTCTATTAATTACGTTAGTTGAATAGAGAGGAAGAAGGTATAATTTTAATGGAAATGTACTTCTTATTCACGTGGAGAGTAGAAAACCATTTAGGAAAAACCACGTTGGTTACGCCCGGCTTGGATTCAAATCCCGATCTTTCCGTCACCGGCAATTCAATACAACACACGAATGACGTGTTAGACCATGCGATCATTGATATGGGTTATTTTCTCAATTTAATTTCTCACATTCTATTGTATTATTTTATCGGTAGTAGCTTTTGGGTGACTTAGAGCTTCTCCGTGGAGCGGCCTCACTCTAGATTTTTTTTTTCTAGGGCTCATGAAATGTATTAACATCTTATTTCTTCTCGTATTTTAAATCGTCACCTAAAGTCAACAGGGCTTTTGTGGAAACAATAATAAATTTGTTGGTACCGTGAGTTATAATGATAATTTATGTTATCCGTAACGTAGACTAATTCATGAACACATTGTAAGAAAGGGCAATTTTAAGGAAATTTACCAGCATTGGTCTGGAGAAAAGAGAAGAAAACACTTTGAAATTAATCCGGAAAATATAAAATCCAGTTCATCCGACACGAATCAAAGCTGAACAAGCCATTTATAAAGCGGTAGCGCTGAGTAAACTTATGACGATTTTTCGGCCGTTATTAGTTATATGAACATTAGTTTACAAATCACAGCCGTGACCTCGTCAATAATCGAACCCTGCCTCCCTTGATGTCAGCGTCGCCCGTTACCTCGTCTCGTATTGATCTACCTTACTCAAGTATCCCACGGACTTCCCGGGACTGACCCGCACCTATGGTAACGTTGTTTAAGGCGTTGGACTTTCGACATTCTTGATTGAAGGAGGAAACCAGCTTCCCTGTAGGTGGTTTGCTTCATGTAATATATCACTGTGGTTTTTCCCATACCCTCTCCACGCTAATGCGGATCCATTTTTTTTTCCTGAGCAACCTTTTTCATCCTTACCTTATAAACCAGGAATGCCATGTTCGTTTTTGTTTAAGGGCCATATTGTAAATTAAAAATACTTGTAAAGCTGCAGTTAAAAAAATAAAGCAAGGGATGTCAACATTTTTATGAAAAATAACACAGTTTTAGTACTTTTTTTTAATCACCGCGTCTTACTACCACTTCGGGTTATACACAAACTTCATCTCAGCTAGAAATCAAGACGTTAATAACAACGGCATTAATGTAATAATAATAATAATAATATATAATAATAGTAAAGTAATATGTAACTATTGGGTCCAAGATTGTCTCCCGTGTGTCAAGGAACAGGGGAGCCAACAAAGCAAGAGGAACACGGGTTAGAATCTGGCTAAAATTCCTTTAGCTCAATTATTTTATGGAGGTGGTGTTAACCACTTGATACTTTTGGCAGAAAGTATAGTACTCGCCAATGAGAGCTGTTGTAACGGATTGGCTGTACCAAACATAACTTACAAACTAACTTAATTCTATAATCAGCATGCACGTGGGAAGGGGTCAAGACTTTTAATTTGCTGTGATGATGGTTGGTGTTTAGATCTCTGCCGGTTGTACTCGAGGAGTTTTTTTTAGATGGTTTACCCCTTGCATTCCACGCGAATACAGGTACATTTCCTCTTAAATTATATCTCTTATTCTTACCGAATTGATGTGAATATATGCGTTGAGCCTGGAGATTTGTTTTGAAATCTTCGCGCAGTCTTAAAAGGAGGAATAACATTATTAGAGGCATTAGCGATATTAAGAGTGAATTGTTTTAGGTATATATTTTTTAATATTTGCAGATAACCTTAAAGTAGATAGCCTAGGTTAAATTAATTTTTCTCATTGCAAAAGCAGGACAAATAAAGTTGTAAGCGACATCTTAAATCAGCAAACGTAAATCACCAACTTTTTCTTGTATAAATGAAGAGCATAGATAGCCTACTTGCTTGTAACTTTCTCAGCACACAAAAGAAGGTATCAACATTTATGTTTGTTCAGTTGCTATCAGTCTTTATTATCTTATTACAAATCGGCATTCAATATAATATGTTCACCCGTAAGTTGAAAATTTTCCGCAGTGGTGAATTGCCATGCAGGTGACTGAGTGGAGCGAGGTCTTGTTTTAACTTTACCCGTTTGGCATTTTTGGTGTCTGGATGTTTGTTCTGTGATTCCTGCCAAACGCGAGGACATGGTTGACGGAATTTGACAGGGCCATTCTTTGAACATAGGCCGGACGATATATAGGCTGATTTAGGTGGGAATGATATTATCATTATAGTTACTTAAGTTACTAAAACAATTTTAATATATTCACACATCAAGTCATCTATCTGGGCTATCACTTTTGATATATATTAGCAATACCTATAAAATAATACTAATAATTTTGTCAAATGTTATCAATGTTTACCACAAGCATATAATGAGTTTTTTAATTGTTTTTCCAACCAAAATCAGGGTACTTTAATGTAGTTTATATGTTTTAATTTTTAATTTTGACATATATTGTGAGATCGACGTCTTAAACCACGTGATCAACTGTTATTCTTTATGAATATAGTATTTATTTGTTTTCTGTTCAACTCGACCCCCAAGGAAAATATTAACTTCTAACCCAGGAAGAAAATCTAGGAGATATTTAACTTGAAATCCAAAGAGAACTGTCAAGACTAAAGTAACTATAAGAACATGGAGGTCGGTTGTCCACAGAGCTATTAGAATTGAAATATCACCACCTGTAAACCAGACTACAGTAGAATTCTATAAAAGGACGGTATTAAAGTCATTAAAACTGCTTTTACATATTCATACGCGAAGTCATATGATATACAGTTTCACTTCTGAAAGATATAGTAAAAACCTATAAAATAAGACTTATAATATAGTAAAGTGTCATCAAGGTTGACTATTAAAAAAAGTAGGCTTTCATTTTCTAAACAACCGCTTCGGTGGCTGCATGGTCTAAGGCGCTACTTCGCAGTAACTAGACTGCCATGATGGGGAGAGTGAGGGTTTGAATCTCGGTTGGTGTACTGAGGATGTTTTTTCCTAAATGTTTTTCTACTCTCCTCCACGTAAATGCGGGTATACATCCTCTAAATATAACCTTCCTCATCCTTAAAACAATTGGCGTGGTTAGTACATAAGCGGGGCCCGAACGGGTAGTAAGACGCGGTGCTAAAAAATAATATTTATAAACTGTTCTTTCCACCGGAATCCTATTATACCCACGATGTGCTTGTCATTTTGTCCTCTGTTGAGGGTAAATTAAGTTAAGCGGTGGTTGAAACATATTTACCCCCTTGAAGAGATTCCTATTGTATTCTCCTAATCCAAGTCATTCCTTTTCCATCCTTTGCTAGAAATAACCACTTCTTGTTTGTACACTAGCGCTCGCTAACGGCATACCTAATTAATTCTTGTACCACCACTTCAGGTCGTTAACTAACCACTAAACGAAAGGGAGCACAACGATTATCGTTAAGGTGTATTGACAGGAATTACTATAACCATGATTGTATAGAATAACTAAGGATTGGATGTGTTTTTTACATGAATTTAAAAAAAAAAGCGAAATAGCTCAGTACAGCGATGGCGTGTCAATCAAAACCTGTACAAAATGAATAAATAAAGTGGCTGATAAAATGATTATTGGTGGTATTGGGGCTTCTTTTTTTTCATAGTGCTGAATTAATGTCCGGGAGGACTGTATATTGGTTTAGTGATAAAAGTTGAGTTAAGCTGATCTAGGCCTATCAACAGTTTGCCAACAAAGCGAACGTTAAATACCCCTAGTAAAACATACCCTGATTTTGGTTGGAAGAACAATAGAGAAAATTCAAACTTATTTCTTTGTAGACAAAATTTTTAACGTTTTATTATATTAGTTGTGTTATTTTATAGGTTTGATGATATCTATCAAAAGTGATAACTGCAGATAAATGACTTGATGTATGAAAAATTGTTTTTGTAACTTCCTGAGTAACTTTTATCTGTGAGCACTTGGACTGTTATCTAGTTTGGTATTCTGGCGACGAGTAAGTCTGGGTTTGAAACCGACAAGGTGTACTAAGAGTGTCTTTTCATAAATTACGTCCCAATTAATCTTTAAAAAACATCTTAATTACTACCCACTAGCTTGATTAAAATGCGCATATTGCGCGTGGAGAAAATAATACAATCAGTCGGCTTATAATGTAAAATAAGTTTATAACTATGTGCTTACATTATTTTAAGTTTTGTTAAATTAGTAGTTACGTTTAATACCAAGTTAATCTAAGGGCTAGAGATTAGTGGGTAAAAGAATAATTGCACCCACATTAGTTTGAGTGAGATGATGGGAAAACCGTCCCTAGCTTCACTCGCCTGAGATTCGAACCTAGCTCTTCTCGTTACTGGCAATTCAGTCTATAGTGAGCTTGAAGTATTAGTCCGCGTGATCACCGGCGCTTTTTTGTTCTTTTAATAACCAAATGTATAACTCAACTAGTCTGTTGTATTGAGTGATCTAGAGGTCTTATAACTTTTTTTTTAAGACGATGCAAATAATTGTCACAAAAACTTTAAGTTTTCGGTTGTGGTGGCAGAAGTGCTCTTCTCAGCTCATAAGTTGGCGCGCGCGCTATGAGCGCGATGACAGCACGTCGCCCGTGTGAGAAGTGGAACAGTTTTAAATAGCTGTACAAGTTTTTTTGACAAGCGTAAACAACGCGTGGAATCTCTTATCCACGGGGGCTTGTTTTTTTTTTTATATATAAGACAGCTCAAAAACTTACTCTATCACACATACGCACGCGTTGGTCGCTCAACGCAACGCTAACTTTTCTCTCCTGTTTGTTATTTTTTTTGTGCCTTTGGTAGCCGAGCGAGCGAGCGCTCTCTTGTGTTTTTGTTGGTCACGTGACTGCCGAGCTTCAGCCAATGGGGCCCCGTCTAGGCTGTATAGTCGAGCGGGGGGAGCGGCAGAGGGGGGAGTTTCGCCCGGCTCCGTGCTGCCGCAGTAGTGCCAACAGTACACACTGCGGACTCGCGCGGGGGTTGTCCTTAGTTCGATCTCCAGCACCGGCTGAAATTCGTTACGAAGGGAATGCTTATGTCGCTGAAGGAAGGAATTGGTTGTTGTTGACCCCTCTTTCCTCACCCCCCCATTCTTATGGATCGGAAGTAAAGGGGAACATTTTATCGGTGATGCTCGTTCGGAAACTCCATATGAGAATGGTGGCAGCATTGTAGCGATAAAATTCGGGAATTCTAGGGCAGTGAGGTGTTTTGAGCTGTGAGTGACTACGCTGGTGAAGTATTGGTGTTTTGAAAGTACCCATTAAGGAGTGGATGCGTTTAAATCATGAAACGTGACGGTATCCTGAACGTATTTTGGTAGTACTAGAAGGATCTTTAGTGTCCGATGGTTCGCGCGTCGCCCTGCGTACGACGGCGGCGACGACGACGTCTTGTGGCGGCGGTTGTCGTCCCCGCAATGCCGGGAGTACTTGTTGCTCGGAGCGGCGTCGCGGCGTGAAGAGGGGCGCCACCCTGGATCTACGACACACGCCGCCGCCTCCGTTCCTCGTGGCAGGTCCTTGGAAGACGCCCGCCGGCGGCTCCCCGATGCCCGTGCGAAGCCGCGCTGGCGGCGCCGTGGTGGACCACCACCTGCACCACCCCATGAACCCCGGACCTGGACCCCCGCACCCTCATCCGGCCATGTGCCCCATGATGCCGCCCCACATGCACGGGGACCCTTTCTACTGCTCGCCCTTCGGCAGCCCTTACTACAGGTGACTAATGCTCATATTCATATCTGGCGCATCAGTTCTCCAGCCACGCCCCCTAACAATATTGTGCTTGTTTGATAACAGTTGGAATCCCAACACTTTCACTAAATACCGAGATGATAAAGCATCTTAATTCACTGCGATCTGTGAGAATTCTTAAGGTTTTTGGATGGATAGTATCATAATGGTTTCGATAACCTTGACCTCGACATTGACTTTCAAAACAGAGGCTAGTATGCCCCCTCGCCTTAACCTGGACTTACCTTCTTTCCACATTCCAACTCTCGAGGTGCATCCTAGGCTATGTAATTTGATATCATTACTTAGATGTGCATAGTATCTGTAGCATTTATATGATAGGCCTCTCGTTGTTTGGTACACTACTATTTTGTGCGGTTTCCCCGCTTATACGAGTAGAGATACACCTGGAGTATGTTTTGTCTATCACTGGTCAAGGTGTTGGTGGGTTGACACAGCTTTTGTATACATCAACACTGAGCTTTCATTTCATCTTCTGTGCCTTCAACTTCTTTAAGAGACGACTGGACTAAAATGATAACGCTTAAATCTGTGTAAATGAATAAAACGAGGGTATCTTTGCCTCGGCGTCGAACCGCGGACCGCGAGCCGAGCGGTCAGGTGAACGCGCCACTCCCACACCACGTGTGCATTCTTTCTGCCTTCTTCTCAGCCTCCCTCCCTCCCACCCTAACCAGCCACGGTGAACGGCCTTCCTCCCCGCTCCCCCTACCTTCACTCTCCCCCTCAGGCCATGTGATGAAGTCGAGGGAAACGCTCCACATATCTTCCCACAGCCCTCTCCGCGCGCAGGGGTTGACTTGCTTCGCGTCGCTTCCCTTGCTGCTGGCGTAAAAGCGAGTTTTCGAGTTCCTTTTCCCCTCCAATTATTAATTCCATGTGAGATGCAAGGTAATTTTTTTTTTTCGAAAATTTTCCAACAACACTAGAAATCTGGAGTAGAGAACGTTTATAAACACTTTTGTTAATTCTTTTTTAAAACCTTAACTTGCAATTTTGGTAATTCCATATGACACAGAAAACTTTCACCCATTAAATATTTCGTTTGGTTGGTAATAACTAGCTAAAATATCTCAATCAGAATAACATGGAAACTTTGCAAGGAAAAAATGTATTAATCCATCCAAAATTGCATTATAATTTAATTTCAGATACTTGGAAGGTTAGGTTAAGCTTATTTGATTAAACAAATTATAATTATATAAAATATTATTTCATATTATAACTCTATCTGATTTACGGTTACTACTTTCTTGTCAAAAGATAGACGCATGACAAAGATAGATATTTGATAGTAAAATTGACCCGAAATACACGGAACAATACCCTTTCATCCGCCTAGGTGACGTAATTAGCAAACGTGCTAGTTTCGTGTTGAATAGACTGCAGAGGATGGGGATATCGAGGTTCGAATCTAGCTCGGGTCAACTGGGGTGTTTTTTCCACTCTCCCTTCACGCAAATGTGGGTTCACTTCCTCCATCTTCGACCTTCCCAATTCCTAGCCCAATGCGTAATTAGTATTTAAGCGTATAAACCGAACGGTTAGTAAGACGCGGTGCTTAAAAACAGTTTAGACTAAAAAATTTTTTTTTTATGGAAACTAAAAAGCTCATATTACAGTCATGTCCTGCGAAACACAGCACAGTAGAGCTACGGGTGCCATTAAAAGGTAAATCGAGCATCATGCTATCATCAAATTTCAACCTTTTTAAAATTTGTTTAACACTTATACGTTATTACTCCATTATTTTAATCAAAGTCTCTTTCGAACACATCTCTTCTTCCCATGGAATTGAATTGAAAGATACAACTGGTTCTATTTTTCAAGCTCGCGCGCTCGATCCGGTACAGTCTAGTTTACAGGCGCTAGGCAATATTATTGTATGTTGGTTCATTGAGTGCTGGGAAAACTTCTCATTTTGAACATTTTTATTAATATCGATAGGTTTAGCACACTTGCTACTAACGGCCTAATTTAATTGGCAAGATTATAAACCATATATATATATATATATATATATGGTTATATAAAATATATACAATATGTAAATATTAAATATATCAAAGTAGGCCTTACAAATAAGAATCACCATTAGCGTGGAGAGAGGATGAAAAAACCACAACAATAAATCACTCGTCAAAAACCACCCTCAGTTCACTGATCCAAGATTCGAACCTTTGCCTCCTCGTCAACAACTATCGAGAGCTATCTGCTAATCACGCGCTCGCCATTTTGTCCACCCAGTCGCTCGCACGCTCGTCAGTCTGGCCGAACCCTTACTGATACATTTTCCTATTGGTAATCTACCGGAACTCCCATCTCTACCTCCATGGCGCAATACAGGTACTTTTTGTTACGAAGGTCCTACCTGCCGCTGGACGTAAACTAGTTTTGTTTTATTTAATTTCACCCCGTCCTGGACACATGAGAATAAAGTCGTCAATCTTTATCCGGTTTGCCGGCGACAAGGAAGTTCTTGGCTCAAATCCCGGGCTGAGTGCACTGAGACTTTTTTTTAAAAACACAAATGGTTTCCCACATTCGAGTGCCTCAATAATATTCAACATTTCTCATCTGTATTCTACAATTGCAGATATGCAGATAGCCCGGTAGTAAGACTCAAAACAAAAAGAAAAAAGTTTTTTGATCATATATCATATTTTAACAGCCTAGGACAGCTAATAGGAGACACACTCATTAATTATAGTCAAAAAATATAATAGGCCTATCGCCTGAACGGAAATATCTTAATTGACACGTTTAACGTTTTTACACAATCGTACAAACTTTCTCATAGTGAAAATTTGGGAGGTAGGGGAGAAATTCAAAATAAGCTATCTATAAATTAACCTCAAATGCTTTATTTTTGTAAAAATAAAAATATATTCTTATCCATCATGAAAAACTATTCCCAGATACCCATTTTAAACTCATTCTTAAAGGTTATCCCAATTTCTAAAATAGTCAATAAAACTAGGCTAACTCATAAAATAATTTAGTCTATAAACACCAAACAAACATTATTTATTACCTTTTTAGATAGTCTCCAAATACCAATTTTTAGTAAAATTGTTAAAGCTATTATAAAATTATACAGGATTATATTTTTTTAAAGTCGCCTCTGTGTCAGTGTTTATTTTGTTTTTAAGTCACGTATTTAAATTCCCTCTTTTATTATTTTCAAACAAATTCCTAGTTAAACTTAAAACTTTTGGGTTACCATTTGATTTTAAATGTGAATAACCTCGCCCCGTGTTATTCTCGAGTAAATAGGCAAGGAAACTATTACTGTGGATTCACACTTCACCGAAAAACTAGCGTAGAACAGAAACATGGTCACGTGACGAACTATAAGCCAATCACAAGATTTCCGCTTAATTGGTGCGAGCTGTTCTGCTGAAGTTCAACTGTTCTCTACTTTGCCCTCTCTGCTCGAGACTTTAGGCACAGAAGAACCAATCAAATCTCAGAACCAACCATCTCAAATTAGTGCGCATGCGCATTTATCGTCGCATGCTCTCTACAGCCAGAAGCTAAGCAGACAGCTTCGTTTTCCATTGTGAGGAGATTTGAAATAACTCGTTGATGTAAAACGTGTTTATCGATGTATTGGATTGTGACACGACACAGCGTTATAATATGAATAACAACCATCGGGACAATGATCTAAAATATATGTTTTATTCACAAGAAAATAAAATATGTTGATAATCAGCTGTTTTACGCTAGCGTTGCGATGCATCATAGGTCAACTTAAAGTGTATGAATTGCTGCGCCTCTGAGGCAGATTCTGCTTTCTATTTTTGGCGAACGTGTGAATCAAGCTTTATAGTCAAAAGTCTGAGCACAGGAATAACTTTTTTTTTTTTTACAAAACTGACATAAGTGGAGAGTATCCAAGATTGACCCAATGTCATATTGGTTGAGAATTACAACTAAATAAGTAAAACTACGCATATCAACACATTGCAATAGAGTTGTCATTTTTTTAAAGCTATAATACAAGCTTCTTCCTCTGGTGATCCATGTATACGTAATCAATGTTGATACGTAGTTGTAAACCAGAAAAAAACCTGTAAAAGTCGGCGAATTTTGTGTGATAGGGAGAATTAATCGAAATTTCAGATATTTTTTGCTTAATTTTGAAACATTACGCAGAAGAGGAACTCAATAGTCTTATCCCCGATTCATGCGATTCTGCAAAGAACAAGCATGCTTGTTTTTAATGTCATGTGTCAAGAATTTAATGGAAAATAGTGAAAATAGCGAAATTTTTTAATAACTTTGTATATAAAATATTGGTATTTTTTTTATTTGCAAAACCTGTTAAAGTCGAATTTCATAACTTAAAATGTGCTAATCGAATCGGCCAAAATACTACACCTTTCGCCATGAGAACTTTGTGTTACCATGATCTAGGGTGAGCTAATCCAGGGATAACACCGATATGGCACTGAAGCATCAAAACCACCTTGTTACCATGAGCTAGGGTGAGCTAAGTCAGGGATAACCGATACGGCACTGAAGCGTCAAAACCACCTTGTTACCATGAGCTAGGGTGAGCTAAGCCAGGGATAACCGATATGGCACTGAAGCGTCAAAACCACCTTGTTACCATGAGCTAGGGTGAGCTAAGCCAGGGATAACCGATATGGCACTGAAGCGTCTAAACCACCTTGTTACCATGAGCTAGGGTGAGCTAAGCCAGGGATAATCGATATGGCACTGAAGCGTCTAAACCACCTTGTTACTATGAGCTAGGGTGAGCTAAGCCAGGGATAACCGATATGGCACTGAAGCGTCAAAACCACCTTGTTACCATGAGCTAGGGTGAGCTAAGCCAGGGATAACCGATATGGCACTGAAGCGTCAAAACCACCTTGTTACCATGAGCTGGTCTGAGAAGCGTGGGTACTAAAGAACTGTGTCTTATTCACCTGCTGTTCCTTCTGAGGGCCCGCATGCGTCAGCTGGTTGGTCTCATTACCACTTCCTGGACAGCAGGAAACTAACACGCCATATTGGAACGGTGTTCAAACTAGATCACCAAACTAGAAAATATATTGGGGAAATGTTTTAGGCCACAGACAATTATTATTTAGTTATTTCCATGAAATGGTCTAGTCGCAAAAAATCAACACACAATATACTATGTTTAATGAAAACTAAAAGTTACCAACGTGGGTGGCACGCGGTCAAAGTGTCAAATTCACACAGTCTAGTTTGACGTTGACGGGAAGATTGGAGGTTCGAATCCTGGCTGTGTGTATGAAGTAGGGTTTTCCCCTAAAAGGTTTTCCACTCACCCTCTACTCAAATGAGGTTACACCACCTCTAAATTCTACCCATCTCATACCTACTCAATGCTAAGTAAAAATGCATATAGCCTGTATGGTTAGTAAGTGGCGGTGGAAAGAAAATAAATAAATTACAATGTTGTTTTATTTTACAAAGATGACTTCCGATTTTTTCGTTTTTTAAAAAGGGAAATGGGAGATATAAAAAAAACCAAATATGGCCCAATTGAATCCTATTACTGCTAATGAGATTTGATAGGCTTAATATTCACAAATGCATAATAATGTTTGATGAAATGGTCAGCGTTAACTCCATTAACAGTGGGAAAACGAGAAGACATTTTGTTTCTTTGACTCTACATCTACAAATAAATATTAAGTTATAATAGAAGCTTATGCTTAACCAGTTCCATTTAGGGTATATTCAAGTCTAGTATCGGGAGTCAACCAATCTTCAAGAATACGGATAATCCAGTTGGGGGTGTTGGCTGACATCCGAATTTTTACTTTAAATAGGCCTACATCCTTTAGTCTGGCTAAAATCTGATTTCACCAGTCGAATAGAATGCATGAGCTCTAGAAACATTATTAGATTTTTGAGCTAGTTTAAGAACTACTACAAGTTTTGTAGACTTGTAGTACTCTCTACCAGTCATCAATCATCTTACACAAGAACATAATTTAGTTTTTTCTCAGAACCGTGTCTTACTACCTTTTCAGGCTACTCGCATATGAACTAATAACGCTAATATGTTATAAATGAGGTTAGGTTGACCTTAGAGGAAATGTAACTGTATTTGCATGGAGGGAGAGTGGAAAAACATCTAGTAAAAATCACCCTTGTTACATCAGACGGGGATTAGAACTCTGATCTACCCTCTTCGGCAGTCCGACCCAGTCTTTTGCGATAGAATGCCGCTTTAAACCAAGTATGTCAAATTTTCAGCCAGTGGAGCTTTTGGTGTAGGCCATACCAACATATACAATGCGCTCCAATTCATAATATAATAAACATTGTAGAAATACACCATTTAAGATTATGAACTTTGGAAATTGGTCGTTATTTGGAGAAATCTAGCAAGTAAGGACCATGTAACCAATTTTGACTCTTTTGTTCACAAGACATCAATTCCCAAATTTGTTGGGTTTGCGCCTCGAATATGTGTAATGTTCGGCAGCACATGGGTTCCCGGCTCGCGCGAGATATGAGGTTAGAGGGAAAAGGAAATGTGTGCAGTGCATTCGTATTCGAACAATTACTTGAAATTCTCCGTGGTGACGATGGCGGACAAGGCGACAAAGTTTCTTGATAACTACAGTATGTCTCTATTAAGACAGAATACATTAATTTAATTAATTAAGCACCGCGTCTTACTACCCGTTCGGGTTATACACTTAAGTACTAATTACACTAGTGGATTAGGAATTGTCAAGGTTGAATTTAGAGGAAGTGAACCCGCATTTGCGTGGAGGGAAAGTGGAAAACCATTTAGGAAAAACCCCCACCCTGTTCACCCGACCGAGATTCGAACCTCAATTTCCCCGTCCTCTGTGGTCTAGCTAAACACTACTGGCGCGTTAGCCAACTACGCCACCGAGGCGGGTGACAGAATAAATATTTGTGCACAGTGCTTGTCTGTGAAGCCATTCTAAAATAGTCTAAAACGGCCTTTTCATTGAAGTTTTTATCCGAATATAATCTAATATTTCAACATGGTTCTTCACTAGGAACATCTATTAACTCTTTATTTTTCCTCTCTCCATTAATATGTAATCAGAAATGATCCAAGTGCAATAGTGTTCGTGTAAATTTACGATTTTGAGCCGACTGTATCACATAATTGATGGGCATGTGATTTACGCTTAGAGATGTGGTATCGAAAGAAAAGTATCGATACTGTACTCATTAAAAGTATCGGAAAAAATATCGATACCGTACTAGTATCGAAAGAAAAATATCGATAACAGTAAATATCGGTATCAAAATTGTAATCTGGAAAAAGTCTTTTTTATCTAGTATTAATAATCTCTTACCCGCTTCGGTATCCGCGTGGTCTAACGTGATAATCTCATGTTGGACTAGACTACCGAAGACAGGGAGATTGTGGTTCGATGAGGGCGGTTTCCTCTAAATGGCTTTCCACTCTCTCACACAAATGTTGGTGCATTTAATCTAAATTAAGCCTTCATAATCCCTAATCCATTAGTGTAATTAGTACATAGGCGCATAACCTGAACAGGTAGTAAGGGCCGTATGCAAGAACTTGACTAAGTGGGTTTGCTTGCGTCATTATAGGTTAAAGGTGGAGTGATAGTGTGCTCGGGACCATACTATCGGTCCACTAAGCATTCACTCACGTTCTTGTATACCTCTCTAAGACTTGGTGTTACAAAAAAATCTCGACTTTTGCATCATCATTGTATTTTCATTTTTATTTAAACACTGAAAATTATAATGGTTTTTTTAATACTTTAAAACAAATTTTACAAGATGCTTTTTCACTATCCAACTTTTTTTTTCCAAGTACCGCGTCTTACTACCCGTTAGGGTGATACGCTTAAGTACTAAATACGTTAATGGGTTAGGAATTGTGAAGGTTGAATTTAGAGGAAGTTAACCCGCATTTGCGTGGAGGGAGGGTGGAAAACCATTTAGGAAAAACCACCCTGTTCACCCGACCGAGACTTCAACCTCAATCTCCCCGTCCTCGGTAGTCTAGCTCAACACGAAACTAGCGCGTTAACTAACTACGCCACCGAGGCGGGTTCCGACTTTTTAAAAAACTTTCATAATTTACTTTTTGGAGGTGCCATTTTTCTTAACTACATTCGTCGTTTATGTATTCAAGATAGATTATTAACTACTGACAAACAGAATAATGGTCGCCATGCCCTGCTTCATCTGCACTTAAATGTTTCTGCTTTGTCTGCTTGGAGCACTTTGAGTAGATGAGTTTATTGTGATCCTACAAAATCTTCTTTTGTCTAGTTTGTGATGACCGTGCTTATTGATAAAGGAAGGGGTAGTAAGTAGACTGGTCTACACTCGTCTGTCAACCAGTCAGGCGGCTGTATTGATAAACAAAGATGAAAGAACAGCTATGAATTATGATGAGCTGCATCTTGCTTGTCATACAGAAAATGAGTGAGGATTGAGAAATAGTGTCATTTGTTCTTCTTCTACAGACCACCCTAATGAACATTTAATCTCGGAATGAGTGAAGATAGCAAAAAAGTTGTTTCTCGCGATACCGGAGTATGAGTACTAAAATCAGTAAAAGTATCGGAAAAAATACCCGAGTAAAAAAAAAACTAGTATCGAAAGGAAAATAGCGATATTAATAAAGTATCGATACTCATGGTGGCTACAGACAGGGAAAACCTGGAAAAGTCAGGGAATTTTTGAATGACAGGGAAAACAGGGAAATGTCAGGGAATTTAACTAAAAATAAGAAAAATTCAGGGAATTAAAAAATATTTCTAAAAATCCCATTAATTTCGCAACTAAACCCTAAAACAAAAGTTAATAATACCTAAATAAAATAACATTTTAATTTTTTAAATAATTGATAAAACTTTTTATGTTTAGTAGATACAAACTTTTTTAATAAATAAAACAAGTCATCATCCACCATTAAAACTGTAAAAAAGTAGTCAGGGAAAATTGAAAAATGTTGCCTGTAAAACCTGGAAAAGTCAGGGAATTTTGTAAAATAGGTTTTGTAGCCACCCTGGATACTTTTTCACATCTCTATTCACGCTCTTAATGCCTAAAAGTTCGTTCGGCCAGACTGACAAACATGCGAGCGAACGCGTGATTATCAGATAGCTCTCGATAGTTGTTGACGAGGAGGCAAAGGTTCGAATCTTGGCTGAGTGAACTGAGGGTGGTTTATGACAAGTGATTTATTGTTGTGGTTTTTCATCCTCTCTCCACGCTAATGGTGATTCTTATTTGTAAAGGCCTAATTTGATTATAATATTGAAGTATTTTAACATATTACTTTTACATATGTATATAGTTTATGGTCTGATGAATTAAATTAGGCTGTTAGTAGCAAGTGTGCTAAACCTATTGATAGCTATAAAAAATCAAATAATATCTCAAAATGAGAAGTTTTCCTAGCACTCAATGAACCAACATAACAATAATATTTTCTAGCGCCTGTACACTTGACTGTACCGGCTCGAGCGCGCGCGCTTGAAAAATAGAACCAGTTCTATCTTTCAAGCGCGCTCGCTCGCTCCAGTCTGGCCACCTCTCATTACAACCATTGTGTTCTATTTTATTTTTTAGTCGCTCGCTCAGTCAGTCTGGCCGAACCTTAACGGTCGGCGCACACTTGTTCGGATCGGCTCGGATCGGCTCGGGTCGCGTCGGTTTGGAACTTTTTTAAATCTTGACGCACACTTGTCCGCATTGCATCGGATCGGCTTCTTTCTGAATTTATTGCCTTGCCTGGCTCAACCTCCTCTGCAGTAGCAGCCATGGATGCATCTAGTGAAGAGTTGTTGCCTCTGTGTGCGCTGCAGCAGTTGCGAGAAAGAAGAAATGGAAGTACAAACAAATATTTTATATGACTGTACCTTGGAATATTTGTTTATTTTGACCTTAACCCTCAAATTAAAGGTAGTTTGCTGGTGATCTTGACATGGCAAATAGCACTGAATCATTGGTTTTTTGGAAAAACATGCGTTGATGGGAAATATTTGAAAACTCAAAATAATTTCGAAAATTTTTCTGGAGATTATGTGGTATAACAAATAGCACTGCGCATTTGTTTTTGGGGTAAAATTTCGTTTATGAGTAGTTTAATGATCAAATGCTTAAGAAATATTAAAAAAAAGTTCTACCTATTTGGTTTCAAATGGGTATCTTTGGAAACCATTTGCAATGTTTAGTTGGGTTTTTTTGATAAAAATTTGTTCAAGAGTAATTTACTGATGACTGATTTTTCAAATATTTGAAATATTTTTAAAATGGCTCCAACACACTGGTTCAAAATGGGAAGCCCTATCTGGTAAGCTTTTCAGAATATAAACAAGTGTATATTGGTTTTTAATATAAACATTTATTTAATAGATGTTAACTGAATTTTTGAAAAATTAGATTTTTACTTTTTTAAATATCATTCAAAAGTATTGTAACAATGAAAATATTAGAACTTGAATTTATGATGAATCTTTACGTTTTATGTGTGTTCGAACAAAACCAAAGTATTTTTAATTCTGTCTGTCTGTCTGTCTGTCTGTGTCCGGCCATGGATAAAAAACGGTTTGATGGATTTTACTCAAACTTAGTATTTAAGATACTAAAAAATATTTTGACTTTAACCCTCTAATTAAAAGTAGTGTATATATTAGTGATTTTTTTGAATTCCAAATTTGTCGAAGATGGTTCTAATGATGTTGTTTAAAATGGATATTTAAGGAACAGTTTACCACCCAAATAACACTGAACACTTGGTTTTGTGTAAACATTCGTTAAAGAGTGGCTTACGAATGAATGATTTTCAAAAAATGCTGAAACAATTTTGTTTAAAATGTGTATCTGAGGAGTATTTGGCATAATAAATAAAACTGTATACAGTACTTGTTTTTTGGGTGGAAATTCGTTAAAGGATAGTTTATCATTACACAATATGAGAAAGTTTGTGCAATTGAATCCTACCATTTATTTAAATTCCCTTTGCAAAGTTTTTATTGGAATATTTAGCCTTTAAAGTTCCCTTAGTTATTTCTTATTATAAAACGTATTTGAGGTACTTGTATACATATATAAATACCTTATGCCCATATCTAAATATTGTGTTTTTTTATCATTTCAAGAAAAATATTTACACCTATTATTATTAGTTTATTTATCTATTATTAGTTTTTAAACTATTATTTAGTACCTTTGCGCTATTTCTTCATCCATTTTCTGCAGCAGTCCAGCCGGTGCGATGCGAGCCGGAAGGTGGCGCACACCGAATGGCAGCGGAAAATACTCTCCCTACAAAATTTTTTGGGCCTTAGCGAGCCGATGTTGCGGCTGCTCTTTCAGATTTCATTTTTAAAGCGTCTTAAAAACCATAAATTCATCAAGCTATCTTATTTGAACTTAAATCAATGCATTCCGCTTAAAAATCTTAACAAATTGAGTCTTCGTGCGACTCTTATACCTACTTTATTATTTTGGATTATAATAGGCGAAAACAGGGAAAAACTATAATCGGGAATATTTTCTGAGGCGATGCGATAATGTCAAGTCTGCGCCAACCTAAACACTTACCATTTCTGAAAAAAAAAGTTTCAAATATCTGCGAAAAAAAAATAAAGTCTTAAAATGCTAGTTAACCTTGTCATTTTTTGTATGATAAAAGTTTTAAAATTAGTTTATTCTACGTAAAGATGATGACTATTTGTTTGTTCTTTGAAAATGTTAATTTTTGTATGAATAAATATTTAAAATTGGTTTATTCTACGTAAAGTTGGTGACGTATTTTTTATTTTATTTTTTGAAATGTGGCCCCCTCAATATTTTAAATTATCATTGTGGCCCTTTTTATCAAATGAGTTTTTGACACGTCTGCCTTAAACCATTCGACCACCGAAGCGGGTAAGGCCAAGTTCATTGTTCTCAATAAGCGGGAGGTCCCAGGTGCTAATAACCTCTGCGTTTGGTGGCGAGTATAAATGATTCATAAAGGTCCACTTATTGTCTGTGGAACCCCGTGCCTCTCCTCAGGCAAGTTTCTTTGATTGCGCCGGTCGCGAGCAAACAACATGTTGAGTGTTGATGTTGGCCACGTGCTAACCCCCCCCCTCCCCCCCTTTCCCTCCCCGGTCCTAAACCCCGTCAGCTAGACTTACTCGCTTTACGAGCGATTGATAATATCAGCAGCGCTCTTTCCAAGCCATTACAACTCTTTAATGATCGTGTCAACCGGTTGATTACTTTTTTGATAATACTTGTTGCAATTGTTTGATATTTACTTAAAGTATAAGTGGTTGTCATCGAGTTTGTTGACAAGTCCTTCACTTACCCTCTTGGCACAGTGTTATAGCACTTAGATTCCCGAACTATAGGTCCCCGGTTTGGTTACTGATTAGTTAGAGGTTGTGTGTCGGTCATTAGATTAATTTTGTTCTAGCCTACGCTTTTATAATTATTTTAGCAAACTCATTTGATCATTACAACTAGAGCAACAACAATGCTCCGAGTCTTAACTGCAAATCCTAGAGTTGATAAGTACCTGCATTTGGAAAACTCAGGGATAAATACCAGAATTTCATAAATAACTATTATAAAACTGGAATATTTGTGAATTCAGACGCTTTAATTACAAGTTTTGAAGAGTAGACCTTTCATACTTAGATGAAAAAAGTTAACTGAAAAACTAAGCACAATGACTGTCAACCCTCCCCACCCCACACCTACCACCTCCATGCCACGCTTCAATCCTCTAAACACAATGCTGCAGTGACTACATATGTTTACTCATCAAACTCAAATAGTCGGGTCCTAAACACAAATAATACTACTTCACACTAGTCACTTGTATGAGTGTCGGGAGAAATTGGAATCCTTGTATAAAAACTGGAACACACCGGGAATTTGGTGTTGATCAAATTGTGGCAACCCCTTATCCGGACTATCCACATATTTACACTAACGGAATAGGTAAGAGACAGGTGGTTTAGAGGAAGTGTAGGACATTCCATATTTGCACGGCGAGTGAGTGGAAACAGTTTATAGAAAGAAATACCCCTTTACCTCAAATGCCCAACATACTCTTAGGGCCGGGTGCACAGTCATTAGTGACTTGATCAGAGATCAAATGTAAGTTGATCTCCAACCAGGGTATCAAACCTTATATTCAGTTGCGCTATTAACAATTAGGACGTGAGTGTCGATAAAATCTCTGGTCAAGTTAACCAGCCATTCTCTTCCATCAATTGTTTGATTCTATCATCTTGTTGATGGGAAACACAATGCACATGAATTGTAAAGTACATCTTCGGGAGTGGGTTAGTGTTTGATTAATTTATAGAAGTTTCCAAAATGGTTTTCCACTAAACCTCCACGCAAATTCGGATACACCTCCGATTCCTCATCATTAACTCATTAGCGTAAGTAATACATATGTGGGAGATCGGGGCTCGATCCCGGTCGGGTGCACTGAGGGTGGTTTTCCTAAATGTTTTTCCACTCTCCCTCCAAGCAAATCGGGTGCACTTCCTCTAAATTAAGCCTTCATAATCCCTAACCTATAAGTGTAATTATAATTAGTAAATAGGCATATAACCCGAATAGGTAGTAAGACGTGGTGCTAAAAATACATGCGTATAATATGACAAGGTAGTAAGACGCGGGGATGAAGAAAAATTGATTTATGTAATTAAAATCATATGTAATCAGTTTCTTTATGATAAATGGATTATTAAATGTGTTGCGTTGTCTGATATCACACTCGTACTTGATTATGGTTGGGAATGTCCGATGCGGTTACCTGTGCCACCATCGCGACTCGCGAGGTCTTCTCGGAGACTGTGGCGAGGTATCGTTCGTTAAGAATATCCCTTTATTCCAAATGTTCTAGAAGGGTCGGAATCGCACCCTTCTTTTTTTCCACCTTACTCCCTCATTTTCTACTAGGCTCTCGCTTGTCCAAGGTAAGAGAAGGATTACAGAATGTAGCAATACCTTAAAATTTTACAGCGCAGAAGGAAGAGTAAAATAATATTTAATTTTGAATATCATGAACTTATGAATTATATCATTACAGCCTTAGGTATATATTTGGGCCATTCCACAATAGGATTTTCAAAATAATGACTTTTACAGTGTTGCCATGTTTGTTTTACTTGATTTTTAAAAAAAATATCGAAGAATCAATCTAACATTTGTTCAGTCAGCCCTTAGTGACGCCGCAGATAACGTGACTACGCATGAACACGTTAAAGTAGATTTTGTAACAATCAGCTGTAAGATGAAGAAAGCCTTTCTTATGAACATTGAACTGTAGCTCAAGAATATCTCTCCCCATATGTTCACAGTAATTGGTGTGAAACAATATAAAACATCAGAGTATATTAGACATTTGAAACCATTATTTTATAGAACCGCCAAAAGTACTAAAAATATCAGTTTGCAGTATCCTGCCATCGCAACATTTGGTATTACAGCGGTCCATATTTCACAGAGAGGATTGTTTCTCCTCGTATGAGGACAGTTTACAGGCACGGACGGAGCCTTAATCGTAATTTCACATTACTCTCTTCTAGAACCCACCAAGATCCCAAAAAAACTAATCACTGTTAAATTAAAGGAGGATTCTAATAAGAAGAACGGATAAGAAAATACAAATATATTTTCTTTTGTCATTGATAACATTTTACTCTATTATTATTAATATATTCGATAGGTGTTCGTTAGTGCCATCTATCAAAAGTGGAAGTGCAAATCACTTGGTTAATATAATATTATGTCTTACTACCAGAATTCATGGCATGTGATTCCACAAATCCTTAAAAGGGGGAATCAGCTCAACTGATTCCGGGCGAGGCTGTCATTAAAAAATATTATGACGAGAGTCATTTGGACCTGGGAGTTACATTAGCGTTCTATCTTATTATTTTGATCATATTATTTTAATAAACTACAATAGTATTGCTAATCTATTGAATATTTGATATAAAACATCTGCCCCCCCCCCCCCCTTGCTCCCTAATTTTGTATTTTACTGCCTTAAGTTATAACTCAATATATTATATTTGTCAACTTATGCAAAAACAGGATACATTATTTTTTTAATAATATTGTATTTCAAAACTATACCTCAGTTTTAGCTTCTGTGGTGCTGACTGACAGCTCACAGCTGACTTCTGACGGCTTTGATAAGCTACCAGACCAAATTATGTATCCCTACGCCGAACCATATGATCTGAAAAAAACATGTGTTTAGCAGTTGTCACTTCTGACAGTCAAAATTTAGGTATATACCTAACTGTTGACTGTCAGAAGTCAGCTGTGAACTGTCAGTCAGCACCAAAGAAGCCATGGGGCTACTGTAGTAGACGGCGTGGACCTATCACTTGAAAGAAATAGATAAAATTGTGTTGTAATAAATATAAACACGGGCGTGTCATGGCTTCATATGCCTTATAATTTATCTTAGGACTAAGACAAGCACAACATCCAGTCCTCGTCCGTTAATTTATCAATGTGAAAGAGTAATCCCATATTTCACTAATGATAAACTTTTCGGCCATTCTGGGAATCGAACCCGATACTCTTAGGCCCAGTAGACAAACACGCTACCGACTGAGCTAAAGTGTTGGATCACAACAAATTTAACTGAATGTTATACTCAATTGTATTCCTATTACGATTTGGATCATACATTCTCTACTCCTGACAAATCTATACTAGTGGAATTGTGTATGCATGTATAATTATTGTATACCCAGCCGTTTTTGAGTAGGGTAAACTGAAATAAAAATATGTACTTTCTTGCAAGCCTGTATAAATTCAAGATTTTCAATTTCGAATCGAATCCGAATCTTTATTTACTAATTCAAATCGAGTTTAAAAAAATTAAAATGTTTCGAATAGAAAATTTTATAATTATATATTATCGCATCAAAATCGAATATTAGGCAACTATAATTAAATCAAATAGTAAACCCATCACCACACAATGTTTAGATAATGAATACAGTATAGATATTAGAAAATTAGTAAGTCTTAGTGTTAAAATAAAAAAATTGATATAGGCTAACTTCTTATAAAAATTAAATTATTTAAAGTTTAACTTTGAGTCAAATTAATTTTTATATTTAATATAATATGATTCTGGGCTGTATTTTGATTTGAAATTTCTTATCCAATTCGAATCTTTTGTGTATTAAGATTTGTAATTCCGAATAGAATACGAATCCTAACAAGTTTCGGATATGGAGTCATAGTTTCGAAGTATTGTTGCAGGCTTACTCTTTTGTAGGTGAATACTTACTTTAGAAACACAACATTGATAATAACTTAACTTAGTGAAATGTCCCTAAACTGTATTTCCGTAACACCCCTTGGGGAACATCATGGCACCCCTTTTAAAAAACCCTACTCTACTCCCCAACCCCCCTCCGCCCCTCTAAATGGCGATAAAAAAAACCTCAAGAGTAACATCTGGATGTATCCACTGTTTAAAAAAAACGGGGAAGTCATCCCTTACCACTCCACTGAAAAAATCAGAGATTTTATTTTGGGAAAGTTGGTAGGTAATCCGAGTCCTTCCAGGAAATCCATCCGAGTGTTATTCACAGTTGGTTTTGAATTGGTCCGAATCCACAGTCATAACACAACGAATAGTATTTTATTTAAATTGGAAAATTGCACCTTGGAAACGGAAATTTGGCTTAGTACGCCAATACTCTATGAGCTATCCAGGAGTCTCTGTTCGATTCCCGTGCTCAGATGTCATTTTTCAATTTAAAGAATATGATATTAAGATGAGGCTATAATCGTAATTAACAACTATAATACCTTATCTGTTTAATTCATCTTATAATGAATAGTGTAATGAGCGAGAGCATACTTTAACGCCTTGAACCGCTTCGGATTATCTTGATGTTAATGTGTTAGATTAGTATCACGTCTAACTACCCTTTCGGGTAATATACACATGTATTAATTACTCTTATGTGTTAGGGATGAGGAAATTTACCCTCATTTGTGTGGCGAGAGAGTGGAAAACTGTTTTGATAAAAAATAACCTTAATACGCCCGACTGGGATTCAAATCCCAAAAATCCGTCACCGGCATTAATCCGGAAGGGTTCCACTCGGAGCTAAAATATTTTTTGCATACTTTATTGAATGATAAAAAATATTGAAATAGCCAAAACAGTTATATTAAAATACATAAAAACTAAGGTTTTAAAATTTAAATAAAAGCGCTTTTAGTGCTGTCTGAGGAGAATAAATTTCTCTGTCGTATATCTAGAATACCTGTGGCATGGGCTCTCGCTGAAAAACATCAGCATTCGCCTAGATAAGCGATGTAAAATCACACTGAATAAAAAAAAACCTCGGATGAAACCGTTCCAGACATAATCCAGTTTTCTAGGGTAAGATTTTTTCCTAAATGGTTTTCCACTCTCCCTCCACGCAAATGCGGGTTCACTTCCTCTAAATTCAACCCTCCCAATTCCTAATCCATTAGAGTAATTAGTACTTAAGCGTATAACCCGAACGGGTAGTAAGACGCGGTGCTAATTATTATTATTATTATTATCTAGGGTCAGATAAATCCACATGGCCTAAAAGAGGTGGGGGTTTGCTTAGAACACAAGTGATATCTCCGAGCACACACATTCACACACATTCACACACGCGTGGAGAACGTTTGTAGTAGAAATGAAACAAATACTAAACTTGTTTGGAAGTTTTCAAACAGCACAGTGGAGAAGTTTGAACTAGCCCATAAGTTTATAAATAGTTAGTAGCCCCTTTCCGACTCATGTGATTTATTGTTTTGGGTCTTAGAGGGGAGGAATGAATATATACCCCAACCCGTATCCGATACTTGCATGTGGCTTTCTGTCAGTTTTTGTTTTGTTTTTTGTACCTGTGGTTCCGGTGGAGTAGGTTTGGCAACGCGGTTGCCCGGTATTGTTGGGAGGGGGGGAGGAAGGGTAGCACGAGAGAGAGAGAGAGAGAGCGAGAGAGGACTGCTCGGATGGAAGGTCAGGTGCCTGCTCTGTTCTTTATTCACAGGAGAGCTGTAGTCTTCTTTTCTTTCGCGCCATGCCTGTCGCAGGTAACCAGCCTTATGATGAGAGGGGGTCGGGGGGGGGGGGGTCGGTAAGGAATCCTGATCCCCTCGGCGAGTCCGAGCGATCCGGGGGCACGTTCCTCCGAAATTCCCGCTACTCGGGTCGGGAATTCAGATCCGGGTTGTGGTTGGTCGCCACGTTTAATTGATTTAGCCGGTGTGTCAACATTTTGGTATTTTAATTAAACTAGAAATATGGCTGTGCTAATAAAAAAAGTCACTCGATGAGAAAAACACACTTGCACTGGAGACCCATTAAGGTGGGGATTTTGGGGGCGTGAGAAAATGTCACTGGTATTTTAGTTTTTATAGAAAAACCTTTTTGACCAAAATAAATAAAATATTTTGCCAGTAGCAACGTTTAGTTTAATTTTTTTCCACGTGGTGATATCAACAGTTGTTGAATATCTGTCATGAACATAGCGACATTAGATGATAAACTTTTTAAATGAAGATAAAAAGTTGTCATAAAATTCCAGGACATCTTCGACAAATATTCAACAACTGTTGATATTACTACGTGAAGCAAATGACTCTCTGTGTTTATACTGCAGCAATATTTTGATTTTTTTGGCAAAAAAAAAGTTATGCTAAAAACTGCGAAACCACCGACTTTAACCTGTATTCCCTACAATCCCACTTTAATGTTCCTCCAGAACCTTGACCAGCCCTCTCTCGATCGCCTTAAATTTATATTAAAATCCACTTCGAGTGATTATATTGACACCGCCTGTTCATGAATTCATCCTCTTGGCCGAGCAGCTCTATAAGCAAATTTTTTGTCTAAGAAGTCCAGGGTTCAATTTGAGGTGGGGGTGATAAAAACTTGTATCTAATGTCACAAGACTACCTAAAGTCTGTTCAGCGTAGGAATTGTTTTCTGAAAGGCCTTTTCCCCTACCAGATATCTATTATATAGTAGGATATTGGTAGGAAAAAAGACCTTTAAGAGAGTAATTCCTACCGTGAATGGAGTATAGCCTGGCTTGAGCGTCATTGAGGTGGTGGGATGTAAGGAAACGCAAGAAAAGGCCACTGTTTTTGTTGTTTTAGCAACACTTTTTTTGGCCAAAATAAATAAAATATTGCTCCAGTACAAACATAAGAGTTTAATTTTCTTCACATGTTGATAGCAACAGTTCCTTAATATCCATCATGAGCATAGCGGCATTAGATTATAAACTTTTTAAATGTAGTCGAAAAGTTAATAAAATTCCAAGGCATCCTTGACAGATATTAAAGAAATTTCGAGGTGAATACAATTAAATTCTATGTTTGTACTGGAGCAATATTTTATTTATTTGGGCCAAAAAAAAGTTTTGCCATAAAAACTGCAGAAACATTGGCTCTTTCTCGCCTCCCCTTCCGTCCCACCTTAAGGTGCGGCCGAAGGGAGCGCAAGTATTTATACAGTTTTTATAGAAATGAAATTTTTTGGCCAAAATAAATTAATATATTTTTCCAGTAGCAACATAGAGTTTAGTTTTCTGCACGTGCTAATTTCAACAGATTTTGAATATCCGTCAAGGATGTCCTGGAATTTTGTCAAAACCCTTTAAATAAATATAAAAAGTTTTGACAAACTTCTAGGTCACCTTTGACAGGTATTCAAGATCTGTTGATATTAGCACGTGGAGAGAACTAAATTCTATGTTGCTACTGGAAAAATATTTTATTTATTTTGGCCAAAAAAGTGTAATGCTATAAAAACTGTAAAATTACTCGCGCTCCTTCTGCCGCACCTTAAACAAAGTCACGCACTGTCCGTGGGGCGAGACGGACCCTTGAGGGTGTGCGAGTCTTACTCAGAGCTGCCTCGAGCATAATTTTTAGCCCAGGTAAACCTTGATTTAAGGACCCCTTCCTCTTTAACGTCCTATAAACTTGAAAGGAACTCAATACAGGATGGATGAATTTCTTATGTGCATGCCCACTGGTTCTAACAGGGACATAGTCGTAATAAACGGCGAAGAAAACTTAGTACAATATCAAATATATCTGAGTAAGATATCAATTTTTAAAAAAGATTGTTATTTGTAGTTTTTTTAAGACGACGTCGGTGGCGTGGCGCCCCCTAGAGCCCGGCGCCTCGGGCAGTCGCCCGCCTCGCTCGCCCCTTGGGGCGGCCCTGCTTTAACTCCCTTGATCAACAAATTAATGTTGTTGTGAAACCTCCATAAACAATTTCACAGTAATAAAAACAACTTTAACACATTAAATAAATCCCTAAAGTTTCAATAAAAATGGTGATTTTAATATAGCAGTAAAAATAATCTAAAAGGTCTCTAGCAATGTTTAATCTAGAATTAAATCTAGCTAAGCCAACAATCCAACAGTTCTCGAAAGACTGTTGGTTCGAGTCCCAACATTACTTATAGAAAGCGGCGATGGGGGTCCAGGGTCCCTTATATCGGATTTCTCACGTGCTAATATAGCTATATAATTATTTCCTAATGTGTATGTGTGTCACTCCGCACTCTCCAGAGGCCCTTATATGACCTAGAAGGCTGCAACTGTACACACTTAAAGTATAGACCACGGGACAGAACTGAGCCAGATTTTCCTCTTTTTTTAAAAATGTTATACATAAAGAATTAATTTAGTTCACGCTCATTGTATACACTCTTGCGTAGTAACTGAAAGTTTTTTAATACAAACTAAACCTGACCTACCATACGTCAATCAATTAAAGATGAGGTTTAATTGGGTTGGTTAGTATTACAACCAACCTGTCGTAGACAGGCTTAAAAACTATTTTAAAATAAATACCAATATTTATAGACTATGTGCTTTTCTTATACAAAATAATTTTGTGGCTCGTTTTGTTTATGGAAAGAGCTCACCTTCGTCTTTAGGGGAGGGTAAAGGGGGTGTACGCACCCCTCCCTCTCATAATTCGTTCAAACGGGACAATTTTAATACCGTAAAAAAAACAGTGAATTGTTCTGTTAAAAAAATTGAAAATCCATGCTTAGCGCCATGCATAAAATATGAAGATAACTTTTTTTTAAATTAATAGAACTATTTCCAGTATGATATTATTCGTGTTATTAATTTGGTATGAAGTAATTAATATTTTCTGATATAAAGTGGAAATATATTTCTTTCTGTCCCCTTGATAATTAAGATTAGCCTTATGTACTCGGCTTTGCCTGCGAGAAAAAAAGTACAGGATGAATTTGTAAAAAGGTAAAAATTAAAAAAGTAATCTAATTTAAAAAATTGTAAGTAAAGAGGGTAAAAATGCCAATAAAGGAAGTGTATTATTTTATGGCTAAAAGCGTAAAAAGTGTGAAGAGACAAAAAGGATAAAAAGTAGATATAATTTTTTTAACCACTTTTCATTTACCCCGTTTACCCTTTAAGCAATATTTTCTCCTTTTAGCCCTTTTTGCTCTTTTGGCCCTTTTGTAATTTTTTCACTTTCTACTTGTCCTTTTTTAAGTTTGATATTTACTTTTTTATTTTTTTACTCTTTTTTGCACTTTTTACTATTTTTTACATGAAGTAGGCCTACCAAGCTTTTCCTGGGAGAAACATTTTAGGGTAAAAAGAATAAAAATTAAATTTAATATTTTTTTAAAAAAAAAGGGTAGGTGATAAGGAAAATAAGGGAAAAGGGGAAAAAATTGTAAAAAAGGCATAAAGTGAATCTAATAAAAAGCAAAAGGGTATAAAGGCTAAAAGGGGTACAAACCACAATATGTAAAAGTATTATTCTATAATAGTTTTATCAATTTCTAGTTCTTCCATTTCCCGGGTTTAAATTTTGAAAACGATATGTTCGGACGTTATTAGTTCTCCGGGAATTTATTTTAACCTATATATTGAACTTATATCTTAACCTACATATTAAACTTATATTTTATACCACATCAAAAAGAGTTTTAATATTTTTAAGCGCTCTTGAGGAAATCCCGCTTTCCCATATACTGATTAATTTTGAAATTTAGTGAAATACCCGCTAGACAAATTTAAATCTTATATCACACTGAAAAGTAATTGATTTTTTGGGGGAATTTTGTAAGCTGCCATTTCACCAGCCCCCTTTCTAAATAGTGAATACAGTATTTAAAATTAATGTTGTTATTGAAGTAATCTCTATACATTCTTGGCAAATTTTAATTTTCTGCCTCGCCTAAAATTTTTTTTTTTTTACCTAACCTCCTACGCTCTTTTCTGAACCATATTTTCTCAGTTTAAAAGATTAAGTTTTTTATGGTTATTTGGGGTGTTATTTAGACCTTCTTGCCAATTTTCATTAAATTTTCTACCCCACCTAAAAGTGTCCTTGTTTTCTGAAGTACCAATAAAAATGTTACCATTTTCAGCCCTTAATATTTATTTGGAATGGTTTTTCTACTTGCCTGTCAAATTTCACTTTTCTACTTCACTGGGAAGTAGTTGTTTACTATAAGTTTTTGAAATTTTGAGGCCGTCTCACCTTTTATCCAATTCACTCTTAAGAAATTTCAAATTTTAAGCTTTTTTTTTTGGTAATCTGGAAGATCGCTCTACTACCTTTCTTCCAATTTTTTCCCCCCTCATCTAAAAATATTTATTCAAGTTATAATACTCCATTTCCTAAAGCCACATTTTGAAATTCCCAATATTAGATTACATATTCTGGTTATGTGGGTCAATCCCGCTACCTTTCTGCCAAGAAAAAGGTCAAGTTTACAGACCTTGGGGTTGAGAAAATATGGTGATCAGGGAATCAGTGGGTCACACACCTTTCTGCCCCTCCCCACTCTCTTAGGAGATGAAATTTAAAAAAAAAACTAAAAAAAAATGCCCCGTTCTAAAAAGAAACTTTAATATTAAATTTCAAGTCTCTACGTCCACTGATTCAAAATATTCAGTAGTGAATTTTGAAAACATTCCAAACTTTTTTCCCCCTTATAGGTCAAATTTCGCAAAACCCCGTCTTATTTCTTGTCTAGGTTCTAAAAGAATTTTCACGCCAAATTTCAGGTTTCCAGGCCTCAGGGGTTGGGTAGATAACGATGATAAGTGAGTGAGTTTTACCTTTTACAGATAAGAGAGATAAATACAAAGAATTGCCACTTCTAGGGCATCCTTGACAGATATTCATCAACTCTTGATATCACCACGTGAAGAAAATTAAAATCTCATTTTCTACTGAAGCGATATTCTATTTATTTTGACCAAAAAAAGATTTAATATAAAAACTGCAAAAATTCTGACCTTAACTTGTGTTCCCTAAACTCCCACTTTAAACATGGGCTTTCTAGACGCCTGAAACCCTTCTCATTGCCCCGATAATTTACAAACAAATTCCCACCACTAGGCTAGGAATGAGGAAGTATAATTTAGAGGAAGTGTTCTCGCATCCACATAGAAGGGCGAGGAGGGAACCATTCTAGAAACCTCATTACACCCTGTAGGGGGGAGGGGGGATTGTTTCTGCTCTCACCCTGACCCGTATACAGTACAGTCCGTGCGATCGAGCACCTCCTTTCAGGTCTGTCTGCACAACCCGGTCTGACATTGTTTACAACTTGTCTGACACAGCAATCAATAACACGACCGGAGTAGTTGACACCGTCACTCATTCGGGAGAGCGTCTCCAAAGACCGCGCGATCCCGTGTTTGATTGCCATCGAGGATATTTAATGTAGATCTATCACTAATGGATCTGTTTCTTTCACCAATCAGCCTTTGGTAAAGTAATTGTGGAGGAGCTTGTGAAGGTATTAAATGCGCAAACAAGTTCCGTAACCTATCTGTTGGCCCGCACGTTTTGATTGCTATGTAACAATTCTCAGACGAAGTACGTTTTAAAACATGTTCGCTTTGGCTAGAAATAAATATAAAAAAAATATTATTTTATCAAGCGTAAAAAATGCAATAAAGTTAATCCCTGAATGGCGTGTTTTCCTGACGTCATAGTGTGATTTCTCATCCTCTCTCGGCAGTCCGATATTTGTGCAACTTATTAAACATTAAATATCTATATTAATACCATTAATATAAGGGTTATTTTAGCTATTAATCTTTGAGCTAAAGATGGTAAATTTAGTTTAAAGAAAGTGCACCCGCATTAGCGTAAAGGTGCTGTGGGAAAACCATAGTGATAAATCGCATCCGGAAAACCATCTTCAATGTGCCCGGATGAGATTCAAACCTCGATCTCCCCGCTGATGGTCATCCAGTATATTTCGAGCCTGACACCTTATATCGCGTGAACACCTGTGCGTGTTTTATTAACCTTCACTTCCCTTATCCCTTTTTCTTGTGCTCAGTTATTATTGTTCTAATCGCTACTAGCCAGCACAACTCTAAAGCGTATCACCAGCACCGATGGCTACACAGACTAAGATGTAGAGCTCGCAACGGTCTGGTTGTTCGATAACGAGGAAGGTCAGGGCTTGAACCTTGGCTAGGTTCACCGTGGGTTGTTTTCTAAATTTGATTTATCATATTGTGTTTTCCATACTTTATCCAAGCTAAGCTTAATGCGGCTAAATTTCTTCTAAGCTACCCTCACAATCCTTACCTTCAATCGTTAACAGCATTGCTGTTTTTTCCCTCGTTATAGGGATTTTAACTACCCTAGGAATGAGAAATGTATAATCTCGAGGAAATGGACCCGCATTTGCCTGGGTAAAGAGGGGGAAATTATTGTTTTTTTAAACTTCACCACCCCAGGCCGGGATTAGAATACTGACTGGCAAACTAAATTAGATAAGCCTGACATCCAGTTCGCATGCCCACCGCTGTTGGCAACCTTGTTGTTGAAAAGTTTTAGTTAAACAACGCTTGCCTCTCTTTTAAGAATTTAGGACAGTATATATTTCGATGGATGAAATCTTGGCAATTGCAATACCCGTTACTGCCTCTCGAAGTGGTAGGCTTCTTTTTTAGTCTTGTGTTGAAACTTCTTGGAAATAATTGATATAAATAGCTCCCACGTTGTTCTCTCCCGCGTTGTACTGCAGTTTCCGTCATAAACTTTGGCCCGCGCTCTTGCTCTATGATGGAAAGGTTTTATAGCTATTTATGCTCATGCCCCCCCACACACACACGCTTGGGAGGGCTGGAATAGTATGTTTGCAGCGAGTCAAACCTTTCAGAATTACACGTAATACTTAGTTACCGACATTAATGGAACCTCGTTTATTTTATCTCATAGAAAATGTCAATATTGCCTGCTAAGCATCACGTGCGATTTACATCGGTTTTAGACCCAGGCTGATCCAGCACGCGGACAAGGGTGTCGATCTCTGATTTGCTGGTGATGAGTAGGTTCGGGGTTCAAATCACACGTCCCGGAGGTCTAGACTGGCCCGACCGCCCACATATTAGCATTACTTAGTAAAACACACCAACAAAACTAACGTTGAAAGAACCAATTAAATATATTATCTATATTTCTATACAAGTGGTATCAAAATAGAATCTTTGTAAGGCATGTGTTGTGTATTTTATCAGTGCCATAAGTCTTGACTGTTGGCTAGCCCTTTAATAAAGAAAAAAATATGATTATTTCTATTATTACTACTAGTTTTGATGACTTTTTCTGAGAGGCTGATGTCAATATTACTCACCCTAACAAAATCGAACCTTCACTTTATAGATGCATGAAAGGTTAGGTTTTGTTAGGTTGGGCTAGCTTGTTATAAAAGTAACTTAATCATTATACTAAGTATTCTAATTTCCGGCGCTTATTAAGCTTGCAAATGCCCTCAAGGTAAGAGTCCGAGTGAATATTTTTTACTTTTTCCCAATTAAAGATTAACATGAATTTTTAAAAGTAACGTCAGAAACATTTATTTTTTTACTTATCAAGTTTACATAACTAGATCGAGATCTAAATTCTAGATTGAATCTAAAAATATGTATTTAAAATATTTTTAGAGTTCATTTCAATTTTTGTTTATGCTTGGTTATGCGACTTTTAATAAATCCTTCTCCATTGTAGAAAAATGTTAAATTTTATAATTACTTTACGGTCAGAAGTAATTACTAATTAGGCAAATTTTCACCTCGTAAGTGAATGTAAATAGTTGTAAAAATTTATCAAAAGAGTAGTCGAGCTATTGCCATAATTTTTACTCTTTAATAAAATGCAGTAAGCTAAAAAAAAGATATTTTTTTTAAATTGTGATAAAACTGACCCTAGCTAAAATTCGTTTCTTTTACATTTTCAACTGATGTGTTTATAAGTGCTGGATTTACGTATGTGAGGGCCTTCGAGCTTGCATGCAGTGTGGGGGGCCCCATAAACCTATGTGAATTACATCATAGCTTATCTGAGGAATTGTAAAATGTAAGCAATAATTGTTTGATTTCACACAAATACTAGCACTAGAACTTGTAAATCATCCACGGGGACTTTCCTAGTAAATCTTTCAAGTGTCGGCAGGAATTTTGTGTTTAATTTAAACTTCACATCCATCAATTTGTTTTTACTTAATTATTTCATGCAAGAACATTATTTTAGGCACAAAAAAAGAATACAATAGAAAATTAAAGCTTTTTTTTTGTGTGTGGGAGTTTTGCAGGGCCACGGGGTGACCGCCCCAATTCCCCCCTCTCAAATCCGGCACCGAGAAAAGGTGATGGTATAATTCAAATCTTCTCCGCCCACGATTAATTTCCATGCCCTCCTACTCGCGTTCTACACATAATTTTAATTTCGACCAAAATCAGTTATTTCGCAATAGACTAGACTGCTAAATCCGGGGAGATTGGGGTTCGATACAGGTCAGTTGTACTGACGGTGGTTTTCCATAGATGGCTATCCACTCTCCCTATGCGCAAATGCGGGTACACTTCCTCTCAACTAAGCCTTCTTAATCCCTTACACATTAGTGTAATTAGTACATAGGTGTATAACCCGAACTGGTAGTAAGATGTGATAAAAGTAAGATTGTTAAGTAATTATATTTTCCGCCACTCCTCGTTGCCCGTGCGGGCTGTACGCATTGTTGTAATAACAATAGCTCTAATGAGGTAGGTATGACGAAGGCATAGTAAGAGAGGGAATATAACCTTATTTGCGGGGAGAGAGTGAAACAATATAGGAAAAATCACCCTCGACACGTGTCTTAGATTCGAACCCCCTCTCTTCGTGTCACAGCTATACCAGGCTAGCTGAGCTTGACATTTAGTCCGCGTGTTCACCAATTCATAGTGCTAGTCAATTAGTAGATCTATAGGCTCTATCTATCACCCGCCTCGGTGGCGTAGTTGGCTAACGCGCTAGTCGTGTTGAGCTCGACCGCCGAGGACGGGGAGATCGAGGTTCGAATCTCGGTCGGGTGAACTGGGGGGGGGGTTTCCTAAATGGTTTTCCACTCTCCCTCCACGCAAATGCGGGTTCACTTCCTCTAAATTCAACCCTCCTAATTCCTAATCCATTAGCGTAATTAGTACTTAAGCGTATAACCCGAACGGGTAGTAAGACGCGGTGCTAAATATTATTATTATTATTACTATTATTATTATTATTATTATTATTATTATTATTATTATTATTATTATAGGTTCTATCTAGGCCATTATGTGTAGCATTAGACGTGCTCCTAGGTTAGAATGGTTTGTATGTCGTGCCATGATATATTATTTTGCGTTCAAAAAATAAACGTTATACTAATCTACTTTTTTAAAAAAAAGAGCGCTAAACACCCCTGTTGGCCAGTACACTGCCACTGAAGAGACTACATCTTGTCGTTCAAGGTGCTGTTGGGAAAGTTGATGCACAGTCCATCTTGCAACTGTATTTTTTGTTTTCACCGTTAAAGTTTGCTCTGCGCCGAATCCTTGCTCGAGCTTGGTAGATTTCCAACGTAAGGCAGATCAAGATCTAAAGAATTACCACTTCAGTAAACATAGGCGGAACTGTTGTTCATTCTTGGGACTAGTTTGAAGTTATCATGTTTACTAAAATGAGCAGTTCGTGTATCTAGTTCAATAGTTCAGCCGTTTGCGAACTCAGCTTGTTCACTTTTTCTTGAACTAAGCTTGCAGTTCACCAGTTCATGACCTAAACCTTGATCAGTGATATTTCTGATTATATACATTGGGACAATGGGGCTTATTGCCTATTGCTTTGCTGAACAAGGTAAAAGTCAAACAAAGATCTCGCTTTCAACACACACAAGCCTGTCTTAGTAAAATAGTCTAGTCATTTTATTAAATAAAACCACTGGTGGGGTAGTAGTTTCGGTCATCAGGCATGAAATACTTATTTGCAGCCCAATAATAAATAATTATATTATAGTGTTGTTACCCATGAAATAGTGTACCTGGTTCATAAAACATGTTATTTGTGCGTAAAGAATCAGCAAGAGCCATTTCGGCGCCCATCTTGGATTTTCTCCTATTCCCCGTGAAGGAATTCCTGGCGATTTTGAGAATGTATTTGTATTGCAATTTTGCCCAGGTCAAATCATAAAATGATTGGACTATAACTAACGTCAACGAAATAATTTAGTGTTGTTTTCTATCACTTCGTTTCTGTGATCGAGATTGGCATATAAGAATCACAGTTATTTACTGTCGCGTCACCTCGTAGTTCATTATGAACTAGGTCGCTTTGAGAAGGTGAATCAGTTGGACTATTTCATTTGGAGGTAGAGATGGAAATTTTGAATAGGAACATTTTCTACGGCTTACGGCGGAGGGGTTAAATTGTAGAGGTGACACTTAGAGCCTATTATACTTATAGGAAGCACGGAAGATGGGGGCGGGGGGGGGGGGGGTTGACAAATTTCAGGTCAATCTTAAAATTATTTTAGTTAACTTATTGATGATAAAAAATTGCAGTATGATTTATGAACATAACGGTTCTACAAAGGCTTTCATTCATTTGTTTCTTGACTACTTTTTTTAGCACCACGTATTACTATCCGTTCGGGCTATACGATTATGTAATAATCACGCTAACGTGTTAGGGATGAGGACGATTGAGTTTAGAGGAATTGCACCCGCATTGGCATGGTGTAAGAGTGGAAAACCATTTAGGAAAACGGGCCTCAATGCACCCGACTGAGATCGAACTCCGATCTCCCTGTAATAGTAGCACGTTGGACCGTGCGGCCACCGAAGCGGGATATTTTACTACCAATAATAATAATACTACTACTATCACTACCACTAGTTATTACTGTTATTATTATCCATTTCAAAGTTGAAATTATTTTACAGAAATAAAAATTGAACATTTTCAGTTTAGGAAAATTTTCCGGAAAAAATATAGGGAAAATATTCCGTCTCACATCTCTAGTAGGAGGAATAGTTCAATTTGAACTATTTGTCCACCTTTAGCTGACTGTCTACTAGATCCGTCAAAGGTGTCTTCACAATCACGCACATCACCGGGTCCTGCTATAATAAACTATGGCTATTTATATATAATTAGTTCATTGATGAAGTCCTCTTTATTCGTTTGTGTCTTGCATCCATTTCTCTGGAATTAAATTCCCCCAAACATACATTGTTCACCCGGAACATGACGTATCGGTAGCAGTCGCATAAGCTGGCTGCTGTTTACTTCCGGTGTCCTGACTATAAATGGTGTTAACTCCCGGAAGTTTAGTGTTAAGAAATACAATGCCCATTATATAACTACACGTAACAATATCAGGGAAAACTATAGTAGGATTTGGTTGAAAGAAACTTCTAAAAAATTTAAACTTTTTTTGCTGTCAACATCGATAACATTTTACTATAGTATTAGAGTACTTTTTTTTATAGTTACTATTAGAAAGTTCGAGCTATCAAAATTTACAACTGCAGATCAGATGACTTGACGAGTAGATCTAGCAACTTTTTATCTGTAAGATAAGGTTATTTCTATGAAAATTAAACTATTCACAGAAGTTTTGTAGACACCCACAATCAACACTCTTGGTTAAAATTCTGGCCAGGCGCATGATGAGGGTACGGCCAGACTGGGTGAGCGAGCGCGACTAAGATATAAAAATAGAACACATTGGTTGTAATGAGAAGTGGCCAGACTGGAGCGAGCGCGCTTGAAATATAGAACTGGTTCTCCTTTTCAAGCTCGCGTACTCGAGCTGGAACAGTCTAGTTTACAGGCGCTGGGCAATATTATTGTATATTGGTCCATTGAGTGCTAGGAAAACTTCTCAATTTGACATGATATTTGACTTTTTTATTATTATTATTGATAGGTTTAGTACACTTGCTACTAACAGCATAATTTAATTCGTAAAACCATAAACTCTATATATATAAAAAGTGATATGTTAAAATACTTCAATATTATAATCAAAGTAGGCCTTTGCAAATAAGAATCACCATTAGCGTGAAGAGAGGATGAGAAAATCACAACAATAAATCACTTGTCAAAACTACCCTCAGTTCACTGAACCAAGATTCGGAGCCTCCTTGTCAATAACTATCGAGAGCTATCTGATAATGACGCGCTCGCTCGCACGCTTGTCATTCTGGCCTAACCTTAAATGATTTTCCACAGATAATGTACTGTTCCATTGAGTTTCCCCTCAACGTTAATGCGGTTGCACTCCTTCTTCAATCTCCCCTCTTTATTTTTATCATAAAGATTAAGCCGTTAAATAGTATTTGTGTTAAAACAATTTTATACACAAAAATAAAATGTGGTTTTCGATGTGGTCTTTATGTCTAGTTAAGAGTTAATGCCGTTACATTTTTCTCTAATCTAACCTCCTCGTTACTGCCCTTGGATTAAACCTTTAATAACTCGTATTTTCAACGTATGAATTTCCTACTCATTTTCATAAATGTATATTTAATAAAACAAACTGACTAAATGAGACATGACTCAAGTTAATGGTAGTTTTTTTTTTAATTTCTTGAAATAATATGAATGGCAACTTAAACCTGCATATTTTGCTGGACGGTTATCATGCCCCACACACATTCCACCGGTTCAAATCCAACCAACCGGTATTCTCCACAAGGTTTACATCTGGATTGGTGGTCGCGTGGTATAATAGGACGTCACACTCGCAATCTATTGAATTACCGGTGACTGGAAGGCTTGGGCTCGAATTCCGTCCGGGTGTACTAAATGGGTTTACCACTCTTCCTCCGGGCAAATGCGAATAATTTCCTCTCAATTCTACCTTCATAATTAGTGTGCTTAGATGCGTATAGCCCGGACGAGTATTAAGATACTACTGTGAAAATAAAAAAAGTTCACAATTCTTTATCTAGTAAATTGCTCTAGGTCAGTATCAAGGACTTGGAGACGCTGTGGTTCAGACAAGAGAGAGATACTTTGGTTAAAATACCAGTGGGATTTTAAATATAAGCCTCACGTGGGGTATAAGGCTAAACTATTTGAAACTTGCATAAGGGAGGTACCAAATCCCCCACTTGCGTTTTTAGCACCCGTAAAATAAATTAAAATCTCTCTATTTTATCTTCTTCTCAGGAACAGACACATTAGCTTATTTTAATGTTTTGTTTTAAAAAAAGAGGGTAATGCAAGCATTACTATCGATTTAATCTGGTGTGTAAAATTAATACAAATAAATTAGAAATGCTGACATAATTTTTTTTTTTTTCTGCCGCGTCCTACTACCCGGATTTAACTGCACTAATATAAATGTAAAGATGAGAAATGTATAATTCTAAGAAAATGTACTCAAATTTACGTGATGGAAAAGTAGGAAACCATTTAGGGAAAACCGTCTGAGATTTGACCCCCCCCCCCCCCTGACCTCCTTGCCACAGCAAAATAAAGACCGGACCAACCTGACGCCCTAGTCCGTGCGTCCAGCAGTGCAAGAGGAAGTATTTTAATTGATTCATAAATATGTGTGTTAATGTGAGGAAATATGATTTAAAACCGTTTTATTTGAGTTCATAGACACCCTGTAATAATAAATAACTCACAATTTTTCCTCGTAAAAAGTTAATCCCCCCGCTCCTCCCACTCCTCTTTCCCTGAAACCATACCGTACCTTTAATTTGCCTGCTCGGTCTGTTCTCATATATTATTGAGTAAATATGGATAATGCAATCATTGGCCCCGGATATTGTGGCTGTTGATACGCACGCGTGCCTTTGTCCCCTCGTGTCAATCAATAGCGGGACGAGATGATGACAGGTCGTACGTGCCACGTGACCTGGATGCGTCCTTGAGATGCGCCTGGGACCGCGCCCACTTCACATACCACCTGCCGGTCTACCGACACAACGACCTGACCGCAGACCGGCAATATACCATGGCATTAACGGCTCACTCCAAGGGGGAAGGATGAGGAAGGAGGTTTATAAGGAAGTGCACTCGCACCCGGTTTCTCACGTTTCTTAAAACACAAATGTGGGTACATTTCATATATATTATACCTATATCTCGACATGTGAATAAAATGCGTTTAGCATAAGTGTGTGTTAAGATTCGGTGGCAGGGGGAAGCAGACATTTGTTGATTTAAGTTTAAAAAATATATTACCTAGATATTTTCTCATTTTCTGATGAGTGATTTCAAGAACTCTATCGTGTTTTACCTATCAAGTTTATTCATACTTCTGTGTGGGGTGAAATTAGTTTCCGTCGCTTAATGGCTAGGTGAAAACTCTTGCTAAGATAAGGAGTAAAAAAAACATGTTAAAATAAGTCAGGAGGGGTAGATGGAAGGCTACTTGTACTTAACATTTAACTGAAGGCGCTGTGAAATTGTGCCAAGGGATCCGACTGTTCGACAAACATTTCCACTATTCCAGTGGTACTTTAACTATGGTGCGCGTCCCCAGGATGAAGGGGTGCCAAAATGTGCATTTAGTTTTAGAACAATCACTGGTTCTCGAACGATTAGTTCAAAATGAACAAATAAGACAAAACTTTTTACTGGATTTGCAGTTTCTGAAAGATTTGTTTGTCGTGACTTTGAGGAAAGAAAAAAGTGAGTGCGTTCATCTTCGTGATTGAGCGTTTAAGCCCCCACTTAATAAACCTGATCAAATTTAGTAACCCATACATAATGATTATTAATTGACTAAGCTTTAAGCTCAGGGCTGTGGAGTCTGTAATCCTAGCCTTTGACACGTGACTCCCTCATAAATGGCTAAATTATATTAATTATTAGTAACGAATTGAGTGCATTAGAATTCTTCAACACAGATTACTTAATCGGAAGCTTCTTTGACACTGTGAATTTACATTTAAATAAATGTGTAAGTCAGAATTACAACGTTAGATCCTAAATAATAAAACAATTATAAATACTATAAGATTTTATTTTGAAGCCTGAATCGGAGTCGGTGCATTTTTACTGACTCCGACTCGACAACCGTGTTAAATTTAGTTCTTTCAAAGAGTAAATACCCCAAGCGTATCTGTTGTGTCCCCGCTTGTTAATATAATTGACTTATTTCAACCAAACGTTGTTAAACATTTGATATATTTTATCGTCTTATCCCTGGCCTAGAAATATCTAGATTTATAAAATAATTAACGATTTCGGAAAAGTACAAACTATTTTAACATTGTATTGGGTTGGTGGACCCAAAATGCTCGCTGCATGTGCCTGCATGCGTGGCTCCGCTCAGAGAGTACGACCACAGGGTTTATAGGAGCCCTGTGATGGGGTGTTGGTTCCCTACCGTGGTCGCCAGGAGGGAGCTCCGTTGTTCGGCCGGGGTGTTTGTTCTTTACCGTGGTCGCCAGGAGGTAGCTCCGCCGTTCGGCCGGGGTGTTTGTTCTCTACTGGTCGCCAGGAGGGAGCTCCGTCGTTCGGCCGGGGTGTTTGTTCTCTACTGGTCGCCAGGAGGTAGCTCCGCCGTTCGGCCGGGGTGTTTGTTCTCTACTGGTCGCCAGGAGGGAGCTCCACCGTTCTGCCGAGGTGTTTGTTCTCTACTGGTCGTCAGGAGGGAGCTCTGCCGTTCGGCCGGGGTGTTTGTTCTCTACTGGTCGCCAGGAGGGAGCTCCGTCGTTCGGCCGAGGTGTTTGTTCTCCACTGGTTGCCAGGAGGTAGCTCTGCCGTTCGGCCGAGGTGTTTGTTCTCTACTGGTTGCCAGGAGGGAGCTCTGCCGTTCGGCCCTGGGTGTTTGTTCGGCCCTGGGTGTTTGTTCTCTACTGGTCATCAGGAGGGAGCTCCGTCGTTCGGCCGGGGTGTTTGTTCTCTACTGGTCGCCAGGAGGGAGCTCCGTCGTTCGGCCGGGGTGTTTGTTCCCTACTGGTCACCAGGAGGGAGCTCCGCCGTTCGGCCCTGGGTGGTGTTGAAGAGAAAAGACCTTAACTTATATGCGCGGTGCTAGAAAGCCTATTGTGGGATGGATACGGCGTCACAATCCTTTTAAAGTATATCCTTAATTTAATATTATATTATTAAGAAAGATTAAATCATTACTAGGATTTTTTTTTGTCTTTTGGAAAAGGGGGTGGAGGGGGAAATTAAATTTAAAATAAATTGAGGAAGTGCATTTTTTCGGAACTTCTCAAGTGTGTTACATACGAAGTCTATGTATCAAGATTTGTATAGCTTTATTATATTTTTTGTTAAATAAGAAAGTGCTTATTTTTCTAACTCATTGACGAACCGCCACTGGTAAATGTTAATGTGGGATGGAGGCCTATTAAATCTTCCAAAAAATAAAAATCTCTTCCATAATATTTAGAGGCAAAAAAAAAGTCATTTACAGCATCGAACTACTTCGATTGATATATAATTCACTAAACTAATTTTTGTTTGGCGAAAATTCACGCTTATACCCAGTTTGTCGGCAAAACTTTGGATATATAAATCTACACTCCTTTGAAAAGTAGCTTGCTAACCTTGACTGACTACACTATGGCTCTACCATATATGCTACACCATAGTGGAACTAAGTAATAATAATATAATAATATTTAGCACCGCGTCTTACTACCCGTTCGGGTTATACGCTTAAGTACTAATTACTCTAATGGATTAGGATTTGGGAAGGTTGGATTTAAAGGAAGTGAACCCGCATTTGCGTGGAGGGAGAGTGGAAAACCATTTAGGAAAAACCACCCCCAGTTCACCCGACCGAGATTCGAACCTCGATCTTCCCGTCCTCGGCGGTCGAGCTCAACACGACTAGCGCGTTAGCCAACTACGCCACCGAGGCGGGTGGAACTAAGTAAGGCAAGCTTATATCTTTTGGGATAAACTGAGTAAATGTCGTTATTGGTTAAATTAATATTGCCCTTTTAAATATTTTCTATTGTCAGCTTGGCCTTATGAGCGAAATCGATGAGTCGTAACGGTTGCTTTAAACAATGCTCATTGAGGCCAACTTACTGTTTGGCGGGGTTGAGGGTTCTTTATCTATACGTGTTGATTAAGGAGTAAATTTCTCCGAGATCCTTATAATTGCAATTCCAGATACAAAAAAGATCTCCTGAAACTGCAGTTAATATAAAAGTAACCCCATAAAGCTCATCAGTGCTAATAGATAAACCATTGCTTATATATATATATATTAGCTATATATATATATAAATATATATATATATTTTTATATATATATATAAATAAGGGGGCCGTCTACCTCCTAAGCGCTGAGATGAGTAGCAGGCATTCGTAAATCGCGATATTTAAGAAGGGGCTTATGATTTCAAAATATGGCTCAAACCAAAATAGATTCGAAAGGTATCAATGTAACCTTATAGGCTTAAAAACCTTACAGCTATATAATAAAAATTACAATGAAAAGGCTAATAAGTTCGCTCATTTTAAACGACGTTTTATTTGAAATATTGCAGTTCTTTGATCAAAGGAAATGGTTTGAATCACGATATAGCCTTCCTCAAACTATTAGGAGTTTTTAACAGGGTCACAAACGAAAATGTTAATATTATTTTAGGGTTATTATTTTAGTAATTTTGCCATTTCAGAGTTTCCATTTCCATAAGAAATACTCAAATATGGGAATATTTCCCTTCAATTAAATCGGCGCCTTTAACCCCTGATTTTAATGTTAAATTATTTTTGTGTAAAATATTAACGATTATTTTCCCATATGTTTGACAAAACGCAAGTATAATTTTTAGCACCCAGTAAATATATAGATTTGTTGGAAGGGTGACGGGAATTAACGAGCGCTACCACCCGCAGCACGGGTTTGTATAGTAAAGCTAACTCAGAGAATGGAGAACGCCTGAAAACAGGGAGTTAGGTTGTGCCGCACGACTAGACCGCTGCTCACAAAAAAACAACCACACGTTGGTTCCTTTGTCACCTCACACGTATAAAGAACCTTCTAATAAACATTTAATAATAAAAAGGACAAAAACAAACGTTAACAAAAGGTTATTATATATATATTTTACAACTGTCAACATTGGCACCATCTCTCATGAGCGATGACAGAACACAACACATTAAATGAATACCTACTAAAAATGATCTAGGTGAGTTTTTTTGGTTGTGCTACCTTAGTTTTCCTTATAGCTATACCTCAGTTTTAGCTTATGTGGTGCTGACTGACAGCTCACAGCTGACTTCTGACGGCTTTGAAAAGCTACCAGACCAAATTATGTATCCCTACGCCAAACCATATGATCTGCAAAAAACATGTCTTTGGCAGTTGTCACTTCTGACAGTCAAAATTTAGGTATATACCTTAATGTTGACTGTCAGAAGTCAGCTGTGATCTGTCAGTCAGCACCACATAAGCTAAAACTGAGGTATAGCTTACTATACTCAATCGCCATATGAAGAACATTTTTATAAGGTAGCAGCCAACGTTGACATAATAATTAAGCTATATTAAAGCTATCGAAAGGTACAACACATGGCTAGCAAATTAAATTAAATTTATAATCAAATAAATATACTATTTTAAAAAAAATCGCTTGATTTGTTGCTCACCTCTTGAATGCCAGCCGAGATTCGAACCCATCTCCATCTGGGCAGGGGTATAGCCCCCTTGGCTATGGTCTAAACGCATATTCGTCAGTCTCCACTCCGCCCGCCGTCAGCAGCTGGAGGCCGATGAACATCGTTTTCAGAGTCGGGGAAAATACAGATAGTTTCATTCATTTTAATAAGTAGATGACCGACTGTGGTGGCCGCATGGTATGGAGGCGTCATAGATAGATAGATTGAAAAGTTATTTGATCTATTTTCACGTATTAATACGTCAAGTAATGAGATCTGCAGCTTTATTCTCCACAGATAGTATCAGTACTTGTAAAATAACAGTAATAATATAATTACGATGTTTGTTATGATTATTGGCTGCAAAAATGTGCTAGTACTTTATTTAAAGCTGTTTATATGTAAATTTGTCTGTATCAACATGTTTGTATGGTCTATATCAGTGGTTCCCAATCTGGGGGGCGTGGACTAATTCGGAAACAACGTTAAAACATCAGCTAAGAATTGAAGACACTTTTTTTATTTCAATCACTTTTCCAAAATTAATGAAGATACATTTTTCTTGTGGTATTGGAAACACTGCCTACCAACTGTAAAAAAAAATGAGGTGATCAACCAAAATGTAAGACGCTCGTGCGCATGCACGTATTTATTTGCAATCCCCTCCTCCCCCCCTATGTTTTTTCTAACCCCCTCTCCCCCCAAGCTACCATTGCGTCGACGTGCAACACCACCGAATTTGTAACTATTTCATAAAGACTAAACTGGGTCGGCGATTTGCGGTGTGCTCTTTCAAACATAAAAACTAATATTCAAGAACTTATGGAAAAATAAAACAGTACCAACCATCACACTAATTTTCACTAATTTTTTTTTTAAACTAATTTGCTGCCAGTGCTACATTGACTTTTGTATAAAATAAAGACGAGACTAGAAAGCAATTTTTGATAACTATCCCAGGAAATAGGGGCATGGGAATTTTATGATCTACCAAAGGGGGCTGAAAAAGGTTGGTAACTGGTCATTGGTTTCTAGGATTACCCACCTTACATTTTAAATTTATCGTTCCCATAAATAGCCTGATTGAGAAATAAGATATTTCTTTGTAAGTAGGCGGCAACCTTAAAATGTTAAACTAGTTTTAAAACCACACTTAGTTAATAGAACGCAAGTGTTTTTTTTTTCGTGTGTATACATTTGCACTTTTGGTGACGGTCGTCTGATATTTAGGCAAAGTTTAATTTAATCATTTATTGTGATTTATGTCTTTCTTCGCACTATTTAGCGCCAGTTCTGACATTCAGCGACTTAAACAATAATTTAATAATTTAAAGAGGAAAAAGTTGTAAGAGTTGAATTGTTTTTATGAACTGTCTCTTTTTTCTGGAATTGAGAATGAGACCGATTGGATGTGAACCTTGACCCGGGCTAGAGCTGGGTTTGCTGACAGCGTAGACATACAAATTATTAAGTTTGTAGGTTAGGCTTTCACCTGCATTACAACCGGAACCAAGGGAGGAGTGTTTGTTACCTTTTGGCTTTTACCTGAAATACCCTCCCTCCCTCTATCAGCTTTATTCTCTCACAAGGGCTTTATTCCCTATACCGTTAAACTCGACCTGTAGTAAGATAAGGGGGGCTCGGGGCTTCGGGAGGGGAGGGCTGCTGCTCCAAAAATGTGGACAGACGTCTGTCTTAACTCGACTGACGCCGTGACAAAGAAACTCGACCTAGTTTTGGATTGCCGGACGCCTGTTTCAGTGATCTGTCGTCAAGGGAGACTTGTAAAATTGTGGTTGCGGGATGTTCTGCATGAAAACTTTAAACCTCTCGCTTCTAGCCCGCCACGTGAATACTAAACTTCGTCATAACCGGATTCAAAGACGTAGAATTTCAAGGATTTTATAAGATAATTTGTTATGTAAGCTTTTATTGGCCTCTCAATTTTTTTAAAATCATCCAAAATATTTAAGGAAGCCAATAACCAATAACTACGTACAACCCGAACGTGTAGTAAGACCCGGTGTTAAAAAAATACTTTGATCAAAGTCACAAACAAATGTCTTAGCTTTTTTGTCCTAAGCAAGTTGAATACTTTCATATATTGTAGCCTATTATCTAATATATATCGCTACATTTCAGTGATATACCTAACTACGGACACTGACGAATATTAAAAAAAAGTGACTCTAGAGCTTATTGAGCTTATTAGCCTTAATTTACTCTGAAAGGTAGCAATCTTAATCTTGCATTATGCCACTATAGTATATCTTATAAGATTGGGTTGAAGTGCAATCCGTTAAGGTAACGACTGATACCTTTCAGGGTTAACAGAGTGTGCTATTAAATGGCAACTACCTTCTTCGATTCCCATCTGGGAAATTAGAGTAACTCCCTGTAGAGTAGATGCAAGGGAGAAAAATTGTCACTGTATTTTAATCTCGCCCGCCATCATGACCTCTTTTAGAGTAAAATACATCTTGCGAGTATCTCGCGAGTTGGGACGTAATCTGTGTGTGTCGTGCTGCGCGAGTGGATATTTGGGTCGTCTGCCCTCTGGGGCGTCCCTTGGGACTGACATAGTTGTTCTGATGCGCCGAGTCCAGTGTTGCCAACTCGATGCCAAAATACCGCCAGAAGTGATAAAACTAGATTTGAACTAAATTAAGCTATATTTTCTAATGTTTTTTTTTCGCCGCGTCTTAGCATCTGTTCGGGTTATACACATGCACATTAATTACGGTAGTGGAAAAGGTGTGTGGAAGATTAACATTTTAGAGGAAATGTTCCTGATTTTTCTTGGAGGGAGAGTAGGAAACCATCTAATACAAATCACCCGACCGGGATTCTAACCATGGTCACCGGCATTGCAGTCCAACACGAGAGTGACGCGTTAGACCACGCGGCCATCTGTACAACTTTTTCTAAGTTTCAATTCTTTACTAAACATATGTGCTAAGGCCTCATAGCAAAGGAATTAAAAGTCTCGTCTACTTTGAACTGTAGGCCTAATTAGGGCTACCATCTACGGATAGTGCAAAAAAAAAGTTCATTATAAAAATTAACACCGTATGAAGGGAGGGGGTGAAGGGTTCACTTTTTTCCCACGTTTTTATTCATGTGTGTGTTCTCCCCAGGACCTTTCTAACGTCATTTTTGTTGCACAATAATCAAATATTGCAAAATATTACACTTCCCCAACCCAGCCGACAACATTTTCTGGGGAGAACACTGAATAGTTATGAAAAGTTTCAAAAAGAGTTGGCTACATTTGGCCACGAAAAGTGAAAAGTAAAAGTACGTTGTTCTACCACTTCATAAAGAGTGCATGGACTCTTAAAAGAGTAACCTTAAATGTATATATTGTTTTAAATTAGTATTCTAAACATTTAAACATGAAAATTGCTTTTAGACCACTAATTTAAAACTAAAGATAGAAATTTACCGTTGCCTCTACCTTTAGATTACTTTTAAAATCAAAACTCCACTACAAGAAAAATACTCCCCTTTTTACTTTCTCTCTATCTTACAGGTAGAGAAAGTATGGTGATCGTCAAAAAAATCGAACTCGAGATTTTGATGAATTTTGACGTTTCATGACTTCCTGAATCCGAAAAAGTGGTTTTTGAATTTCCGTCTGTCTGTCTGTCTGTACCTCCAACTAGAGCCTAAACTATTTTACCGATTGAGCTGAAACTTGATATCTAGGGTTTTCATAGGGTTGCCCCGAGGGGTTTTTGGAATTGGATATCTACCCCTAAAATTAAGGGTAGTTTACTGAAGGGAAAAAAGAGAAAAAGTTGATTTTCTCAAAATCGGCTCTAACGATTTTGATTAAATTTCATTTATGAACATTAATAAATATTCCAAACAAAATGGCTACTCTCAATATTTCGGCAAAATCGCTTTAAGGGCTCCGGTCTGATGCGTAAATTAACATTTTTTTATAATAGCTCCGAAACTATTTGAGATATGAAATTACTTAGCATTACAAATATGTATATATATTTATAATACAAATTTTATACGAAACATATTTTTATAAAATCAATAATTTTCATTCTATACGCAATTATATATATATTTTTAGCTTTTTGGACATTAAAGCTTAAGTATTGCGATCGTAAAAAAAAACTAACCTGAAATGTTGATGGATTTCGACGTCTCATGACCCCCCGAACCCTAAAAAATAGTCTTTGCAATGCCGTCTGTCTGTGTGTCTATTAAAACTTAAAATTAAGGGTAGTTTACTGAAGGGCAAAAAGAGAAAAAGTCGATTTTCTCAAAATCGGCTTTAACGATTTTGATTAAATTTCATTTATAAACATTAATAAATATTACAAACAAAATGGCTACCCTCAATATTTCGGAAAAATGGCTTTAAGGGCTCCGGTCTGATGCGTCAATTAACATTTTTTTAAATAGCTCCGAAACTATTTGAGATATGAAATTACTTAGCATTACAAATATGTATATATATTTATAATACAGATATTTTATCCGAAACATATTTTTATAAAATCAATAACTTTCAATCTATACGCAATTATATTAATTTTTTAACTTTTTGGACATTAAAGTTTAAGTATTGCGACCGTAAAAAAAAACTAACCTGAAATGTTGATGGATGTCGACGTCTCATGACCCCCCGAACCCTAAAAAATAGTCTTTGCCATGCCGTCTCTCTGTGTGCCTATAAAAACTTAAAATTAAGGGTAGTTTACTTAAGGGCGAAAAGAGAAAAATTTGGTTTTCTCAAAATCTGCTCAAACGATTTTGATTAAAATTCGTATCTAGGCGTTGATTAAGATTATAAATAAACTGGCTATTTTCATTTTTCTATGAACATGATTTTTAGGGTACTTTACAGAAGCGTTAATTTCCGTATCTCCACAAATATTGGAGAAACTAAACAACTTATCATTGCAAAATTGTAGGACTATTAGAAATAAAAAACTTTTATTTGACATATATTTTTATAAAAGCAGCAGTTTCTGAGATATTTGCAAATATATTAATACAATTTTGTGAACTTTAGTTGTAAACATATACTACTTAAGTCTTAAACCAATAATTCTCCAATGCCATAGAGTAATTAAATATAAGTATCTAAAAAAGTATATTATTTTTCTTTAAATCTCTTAGGAGAAATATTTGCATAGCAATGATTTATCTCCATTTTATGCTCAATAGTCAATATTTAAATTTTTTATTGGTCAAAATGTATAAATGAATAATTAAATATCAATGCGATGACTTGAAGATCTGCAACACCTTATAAAATGTTAAAACTTTAACCAGAATCGAAATTTTAATACGAAGTGTTGACCCTTGTGGAAGACATTAAACTGTTTGAAATGTTCTAAGGTGGACAAAGATGCGCCTCTTTTCTCATTGATTCTATATCATTGTATATTATTTTATGCGTGTTCTTATGTGGAGTGGTAATGATACAATGTACATTATTCTGTTCAGAAATCTTACGAGTTTATAGAAAGAGAGAGAAAGTCTGTGCGGTGCTCCGTACCATTTATTTTCTCTGCTACTCAAAATATACAGTAGGCTTATAATTTAAAATAGTTACTCACACTGATATCGGCTATTTTGTTAGCTCAGCAGCCAAACCCGCTCTGAAAAAAAAACCTAGATCTAGAGGTATGGAAAGCTAAGTTGGCAACTCTGACTGGGTCAGGTCGTAGAAAGACGGTCCTCTAAACGAGCATATTTTGGTTCAATAAGTAGAAAGGGCATTTCCGAGTTCTCTTGCAATTATTTGGATTGCATAGAAAAAACAGTTTATTTAGAAGATAATAAAAATAGTGTGGGTGACAAAAATTAAATTTTTTCAACATGTACTTAACAAAATATTTCGTTGAATCAACAAATAACAGTGTCAAATAGATTATTTAAGCTTTACAAAATAATGTTGCAAGATTATCAAAATTGTATTGTGTGGCTTACACAAAATGTATGTTTGAAATTATCGATTTTTTTTTGTCAACACATTTCCTCATTTTCCAATGAAATGGACTTTGAGGGTACTTTAATATTACATACTATTTCAGATACGAAATAACTTTTATTGTAAAATTGAAGGATTATTAAAAATAAACCAACGGCTTTCGAGATGTAACGAAATACATATTTTTTTGATTGAGGTATTTGAAATCGGAAATTGATTGTTAAGCTCTTTGGTGGACAGAGAAGTTCCTCTTTTCTTAATGTTCATGTAAAAATGTAGATAATTTAATTTTTATTTTTTTTGTGGAATGTGATGTGGGGTTTTCCCCATAATGTTTCTGCAAATGAGTTTATTATTTCATTTCACTAATCTTACGAGTTTTAAATAAAAGTATACATTTTTAGCCAAAGGAATGAAAGTATTTGCGATGCACTGTACCATTGTTTGGAGGTAGTCCCACTAGTAAGTTATTGTTTGGAAGTAGTCCCACTAGCAAGTTATTGTTTGGAAGTAGTCCCACTAGCAAGTTATTGTCTGGAAGTAGTCCCACTAGCAAGTTATTGTCTTGAAATAGTCCCACTAGCAAGTTATTGTCTGGAAGTATTCCCACTGGCAAGTTATTGTCTGGAAGTAGTCCCACTAGCAAGTTATTGTTTGGAAGTAGTCCCACTGGCAAGTTATTGTCTTGAAATAGTCCCACTAGCAAGTTATTGTCTGGAAGTATTCCCACTGGCAAGTTATTGTCTGGAAGTAGTCCCACTAGCAAGTTATTGTTTGGAAGTAGTCCCACTAGCAAGTTATTGTTTGGAAGTAGTCCCACTAGCAAGTTATTGTCTGGAAGTATTCCCACTGGCAAGTTATTGTCTGGAAGTAGTCCCACTAGCAAGTTATTGTTTGGAAGTAGTCCCACTAGCAAGTTATTGTCTTGAAATAGTCCCACTAGCAAGTTATTGTCTGGAAGTATTCCCACTGGCAAGTTATTGTCTGGAAGTAGTCCCACTAGCAAGTTATTGTTTGGAAGTATTCCCACTAGCAAGTTATTGTCTGGAAGTATTCCCACTGGCAAGTTATTGTCTGGAAGTAGTCCCACTAGCAAGTTATTGTCTGGAAGTATTCCCACTGGCAAGTTATTGTCTGGAAGTAGTCCCACTGGCAAGTTATTGTCTGGAAGTAGTCCCACTAGCAAGTTATTGTCTGGAAGTAGTCCCACTAGCAAGTTATTGTTTGGAAGTAGTCCCACTAGCAAGTTATTGTCTGGAAGTAGTCCCACTAGCAAGTTATTGTTTGGAAGTAGTCCCACTAGCAAGTTATTGTCTGGAAGTAGTCCCACTAGCAAGTTATTGTCTGGAAGTAGTCCCACTGGCAAGTTATTGTCTGGAAGTAGTCCCACTAGCAAGTTATTGTCTGGAAGTAGTCCCACTAGCAAGTTATTGTCTGGAAGTAGTCCCACTAGCAAGTTATTGTCTGGAAGTAGTCCCACTGGCAAGTTATTGTCTGGAAGTAGTCCCACTAGCAAGTTATTGTCTGGAAGTAGTCCCACTAGCAAGTTATTGTCTGGAAGTAGTCCCACTAGCAAGTTATTGTCTGGAAGTAGTCCCACTAGCAAGTTATTGTCTGGACGTTGTCCCACTAGCAAGTTATTGTCTGGAAGTAGTCCCACTGGCAAGTTATTGTCTGGAAGTAGTCCCACTAGCAAGTTATTGTTTGGAAGTAGTCCCACTAGCAAGTTATTGTCTGGAAGTAGTCCCACTGGCAAGTTATTGTCTGGAAGTAGTCCCACTGGCAAGTTATTGTCTGGAAGTAGTCCCACTAGCAAGTTATTGTCTGTACGTTGTCCCACTAGCAAGTTATTGTCTGGAAGTAGTCCCACTGGCAAGTTATTGTCTGGAAGTAGTCCCACTGGCAAGTTATTGTCTGGAAGTAGTCCCACTGGCAAGTTATTGTCTGGAAGTAGTCCCACTGGCAAGTTATTGTCTGGAAGTAGTCCCACTGGCAAGTTATTGTCTGGAAGTAGTCCCACTGGCAAGTTATTGTCTGGAAGTAGTCCCACTGGCAAGTTATTGTCTGGAAGTAGTCCCACTGGCAAGTTATTGTCTGGAAGTAGTCCCACTGGCAAGTTATTGTCTGGAAGTAGTCCCACTGGCAAGTTATTGTCTGGAAGTAGTTCCACTGGCAAGTTATTGTCTGGAAGTAGTCCCACTTGCAAGTTATTGTCTGGACGTTGTCCCACTAGCAAGTTATTGTCGTAGAATACCCCCCAAACTGGTGTAAACCCCTATAGCTTGGCTTCATATCAATCGGTTGCTTGTCATAGGGGAATCCGGCCGCTCGGCACGAAGACGGAAGTGTCGGTACTCCGTGTCGCAGGTTGTAAAGCCTGAGTGGCCTTGACCGATTTGACACCTCTATCATTACCTGCACGGCCATTGCGAACTATAGTCGGGCTGTCGAACGAAGAACCTCCTTGAGCAGATAAACAAGTGGATAGTACACAAAATTGACTAGAGGCTACTATATTTATCTTGCAGTTTTCAAAGTTGATACCATATGTCTACAACGATAACCCCAGAGTACCATGACTTGACCTAAAAATTATAAATACTAACCGTAGCTCAAGTAACATTTTAGAATGTAAGAAAATTATCTTCCAATGGCGGCCGGGTGTTCTGAGATTTTTTCTCTAAATGGTTGCACGTTCTCTCTTCACGCAAATGCCACTATATTTCTTCTAAATTCTAACTTACATTCTTTTAGTGTAAATACAGCACATGAATATCCCGTAAGGATAGTACAACGTGCTCCATAAAAATACTATATTTAAATAATAATTTCTTGACTTAATATAAGTTTATTAAGTTATTATTATTTAATTTGCACCATCCGCACAAGTTAGCACGTGGAAATAGGTGGGATTTGAATCCCGGCTGGGTGTACCATAGTTTATTTTTCAAATAGTTTCAATCAAACTCTTCCTCCTTTCAAATTCTGGCACACTTTATCTAAATACTACTTTTATCATGCCTACTCTATTAGTGTAAGTACGCGGATATCCCGCAAGGAGCGCAAGACTCGGTTCACACACATAAAAAAATCTCTTGACTAGGTATAGTAATGCAAGAGAACTGACGTGTTTTCGCTGTTGACGAAATGTTTATGACCGAGACGATACCAGAGCTCGATTTGGTAACGCTTTCCTTGACCAGAATAACAGTATGGTTACGACCAAAGAGCCGAGGATTTGTGCGTCAATTTCAAAACAGCATCACTTCTTATGTTAGATTCAAACGAGTATAACTTCGTGGTCAATGGATTTTTAAGTTTTTGTAAATTAAAATGGACAGCAATTACTAGCTAGAAATACATGACAGTAAGTAGGTACCTAAAAACCGTTTAGTTTTTGGTAAAAGAGAGTAGTATTATATGATCGAGGCCTCTTTAATGTTACATATGTACTTAATGTTTTCTAAAGCTATTTATGAGAAGATATGTTTGGCTTGAGTCGTTGTGTAAATATTAGGACTCGTCAAAATAAGCATAAAATCAAATAACTCATTTTTCGTCGATTTGCAATACCTGTAGTAGGATTACATAAATTTACCTACCAGCCGTTGGATCTACTCCACCCCAACCGCCATTTTTGTTTAAGGCCCTTGGCCTTGTCGAGTGCAAGTCTAAAACCTATTTTTTGGGATGGTGGGTGGGAGGGTGAAGGCGTGGCGTGGCTTCACAACTGACCAAAGTATCCTTCCGCGTCAACAAGAACAGATGGATCATGGAAACAGTAGATGGTGCTAGCTACCGGACAGGTCTTACGGAAAAATCATACGTTTGGAAATATCAATTTTCTTGAGAACGAGGGAAATTTTTATAGTAATATTTTCAACACCTCTTCTAAGATAATGTATCAATGTTTATTAGGTGTTACATTTTATAATTTTTTGTTATGAAGCCGGCAATTTTCGATTGAAAAATGTCAAAATTATTGATATTTCTTCATTGTTAAAATTATAGAGGAGGTGTGTATATAAAAAGTATAACTTAATCAACATACTTCTACTTTTGAACAAACAGTTTCCGAAAGGAAAATTGCAAAACATTAAAAATTCTTGAAGATAACCGTTTGTTCCCATGGCTCTGCATTTCCACGCCAAATGCAAAGGGCCATTCGCCTTTAAAAAAATATCTCAAACTCGTTTTCGCGTTTCATCTTGGTCAGAACCACTTGGTCGATAACACTCGATACCAGGATGTAACCAATTCAATTGCTATAAGTCGCCTAACATAACTTCAGGCAGTTGTTTATTCATGAGGGGGGGGGGGGAGGTTGACTATCCGTGTCATCCTTGTGGTGCGTGCCCGACCGGCTCGCGAGTATTGTATAACGACACCGCCGTAATGACGTAGAGAAGGTATGATCGCGTGCCGAGAGGGGAGAGACTTGCAGAGAGTCAACAGATGAACCGGCTGGTCCTGTCTGCAGGTGGTGTGGCCAGATCCTATCTTTGACAAGGTCACTGGGGGGAAATGGGACTACGTTTGTCTCGCCACTTGTGTTCTCAAACTGTGGGGCGCGATGCCCCCAGGAATAAAACTACTATCCAGTAATTGAAATCAATTTTGATTTCAGACGCTATGACTCACATTCATTCATTCACGTTCCATTGTTACTAGGGAGAGTCTTACTACAGTAACTAGAAAAGTTACTAGATCTACTTTCACCTGTTCATACTTAAAGTCGTGTTATCTACAGTTGCCACATTTGATATATATTATAAATATCTATAAAATAAATATGAGTAAAATGTTATCAATTTTGAACGCAAAAATGATGTTTTGTGTTTTCTAAAAGGATTTTTCTATAAAATATGTTTTGTGTTTTCTAAAAGGTTTTTTCTATAAATATGTTTTGTGTTTTCTGAAAGGTTTTTTCTATAAAAATTGGACTGTACAACAGGCTACGCAAATGAGGCTAAACTATACGACGTGTTAACTATACACCAAACTAAGCTATGTTTTTAAAAATTGAAAAATGACACCTGGAAAGAGGGATCGAACCCTTCACTCATTTTTTAAGGCAGAGTCGATGAAGGACGTGCGGGAATCGTCAGCAGACTCTGATTTAAAATATGAGTGAAGAATGACCCTGAGAACGGTATGATCCCTGGATAGCTCAGTGGCAGGAGAGTTGACGCAACAAGCCAAAGTTTCCGGGTTCGATTCACGTGTATAGGCATCATCTTTAATTTGAAGAATATGATATTTATATGAGGCTGTAAAAGTAATTAACTGTATCAGTTTTGATATTTAATTCATTAAAGTGTGCATACAAATTGGGTGCCATTCATATACATTTGTAATGTTCATCCATCTTCATTAATATTAGTGTAACCCGCCTCGGTGGCGTAGTTGGCTAACGCGCTAGTCGTGTTGAGCTCGACCGCCGAGGACGGGGAGATCGAGGTTCGAATCTCGGTTGGGTGAACTGGGGGTGGTTTTTCCTAAATGGTTTTCCACTCTCCCTCCACGCAAATGCGGGTTCACTTCCTCTAAATTCAACCCTTCTAATTCCTAATCCATTAGCGTAATTAGTGCTTAAGCGTATAACCCGAACGGGTAGTAAGACGCGGTGCTAAATATTATTATTATTATTAATATTAGTGTAGTACAGTCGTTCCCAACGTTGGGGTCACAGTGCTTGTTGAGGTTATACCTTTATATTTCCTTTTTTAAAAAGTGATTAGAAGATTGTGCAAAATTCAAATAAAAAATATAAACGGTTAAATTCATAACCCTGCTAAGTTATTTCTCTGGGGCAAATGCTATGCTGACACCCCTCCCCCCCCTGAGTGCATTTCTGCAACAAGGGGGTTAGGGGGGAGGTTGGAAATAAGATTGCGCTCAAACAAATTACAATGGAAATGTTAATTTACTATGTCTATAACACTCTTTTTTTAATAGAAAATGTTTGACAAAGGCATGTGAGAACGAACGAAACTAAACATTGATACCTCACCCTAGGACATGTGGAGAGAACGAACAAAACTAAACATTAATACCTCACCCTAGAACATGTGGAGAGAACGAACGAAACTAAACATTGATACCTCACCCTAGAACATGTGGAGAGAACGAATAAAACTAAACATTGATACTTCACCCTAGGACATGTGGAGAGAACGAATAAAACTAAACATTGATACTTCACCCTAGAACATGTGGAGAAAACGAACGAAACTAAACATTGATACTTCACCCTAGAACATGTGGGGAGAACGAATAAAACTAAACATTGATACCTCACCCTAAAACATGTGGAGAGAACGAACAAAACTAAACATTGATACTTCACCCTAGAACATGTGGAGAGAACGAACAAAACTAAACATTGATACCTCACCCTAGAACATGTGGAGAGAACGAACAAAACTAAACATTGATACTTCACCCTAGAACATGTGGAGAGAACGAACAAAACTAAACATTGATACTTCACCCTAGAACATGTAGAGAGATCGAACAAAACTAAACATTGATACCTCACCCTAGAACATGTGGATAGAACGAACGAAACTAAACATTGATACCTCACCCTAGAACATGTGGGGAGAACGAATAAAACTAAACATAAATACCTCACCCTAGAACATGTGGAGAGAACGAATAAAACTAAACATTGATACCTCACCCTAGAACATGTGGAGAGAACGAACAAAACTAAACATTGATACTTCACCCTAGAACATGTAGAGAGATCGAACAAAACTAAACATTGATACCTCACCCTAGAACATGTGGATAGAACGAACAAAACTAAACATTGATACTTCACCCTAGAACATGTAGAGAGATTGAACAAAACTAAACATTGATACCTCACCCTAGAACATGTGGAGAGAACGAACAAAACTAAACATTGATACTTCACCCTAGAACATGTAGGAGATCGAACAAAACTAAACATTGATACCTCACCCTAGAACATGTGGATAGAACGAACGAAAACTAAACATTGATACTTCACCCTAGAACATGTGGGAGACGAACAAAACTAAACATTGATACCTCACCCTAGAACATGTGGAAGAACGAACAAAACTAAACATTGATACTTCACCCTAGAACACGGGAGAAGAACGAACAAAACAATAATTATACCTCACCCTAGAACATGTGGAGAGATCGAACAAAGCTAAACATTGATACCTCACCCTGGGACAGTGGAGAGAACGAACAAAACTAATACATTAATACCTCACCCTAGAACATGTGGAGAGAACGAACAAAACTAAACATTGATACCTCACCCTAGAACATGTGGAGAGAATCGAACGAAACATAGCATCAAATACCTCACCCTAAAACATGTGGATAGAACGAACAAAACCAAGCATTAACACAGCACCCTAGAACATGTGGAGAGAACGAACGAAACTAAACATGATACCTCACCCTAGGACATGTGGATAGAACGAACAAAACTAACATTAAATACCACCCTAGAACATGTGGAGAGAACGAAAAAAACTAAACATTGATACCTCACCCTAGACATGTGGATAGAACGAACAAAAACCAAGCATTAACACAGCACCCTAGAACATGTGGAGAGAACGAACAAAACTAAACATTGATACCTCACCCTAGAACATGTGGAGAGATCGAACAAAACAAGCATCATACCGCACCCTAGAACATGTGGAGAGATCGAACAAAACAAAGCATCGATACCTCACCCTAAAACATGTGGATAGAACGAACAAACCAAGCATTAACCACACCCTAGAACATGTGGATAGAATCGAACGAAACAAACATGATACCTCACCCTAAACATGTGGATAGAACGAACAAAACCAAGCATTAACACAGCACCCTAGAACATGTGGATGAGAACGAACAAAACTAAACATTGATACCTCACCCTAGAACATGTGGATGAGAACGAACAAAACTAAACATTGATACTCACCCTAGAACATGTGGAGAGATCGAACGAAAACAAAGCATCAATACCTCACCCTAGAACATGTGGAGAGAACGAACAAAACTAAACATTGATACCTCACCCTAGAACATGTGAGAATGAACGAACAAACCAAGCATAACACAGCACCCTAGAACATGTGGAGAGAACGAACAAAACTAAACATTGATACCTCACCCTAGAACATGTGGATGAGAACGAACAAAACCTAACATTGATGCACAACCCTAGAACATGTGGAGAGAATAAAGGAACTCACTGAATGTGAGAAACGAAAAAACTAAACATTGATACCTCACCCTAGAACATGTGGGAAAAGATAAACTGATAACAAAAACAACAACATTGATACCTCACCCTAGAACATGTGGAGAGAACGAACAAAACTAAACATTGATGCCTCACCCTAGAACATGTGGGGAGAACGAATAAAACTAAACATTGATACCTCACCCTAGAACATGTGGGGAGAACGAATAAAACTAAACATTGATACCTCACCCTAGAACATGTGGAGAGAACGAACAAAACTAAACATTGATACCTCACCCTAGAACATGTGGGGAGAACGAATAAAACTAAACATTGATACCTCACCCTAGAACATGTGGGGAGAACGAATAAAACTAAACATTGATACCTCACCCTAGAACATGTGGAGAGAACGAACAAAACTAAACATTGATGCCTCACCCTAGAACATGTGGGGAGAACGAATAAAACTAAACATTGATACCTCACCCTAGAACATGTGGAGAGAACGAACAAAACTAAACATTGATACCTCACCCTAGAACACGGAGAAAGAACGAACAAAACCATTCATTAATACCTCACCCTAGATTCTGTTCCTAACTTCCAAAGTTGAACATTATCCTTCCCCCACCCCCTCTTCAACATGATGATCCTGGCTCTGAACACGTGACACGTCACAGACGCTGACAAAGTTAGACAAGTGTGTTGGGTTGGCAAAAGCCAGTGATTTTTTATGACCCTGTTTCCTGGAACGAAACATTTCTGACCCTGTTTGTTGTGCACTAGAGAGGGTGAAACAACCCTACCTAAGCAAGTATTTAGTTATTGTTCGGCCTCCTCGCCGGAAACATGCACAAGTTGAGTTTGAAAGTATTTTACGTGGACGCTGCAGGCCGCATGAGGATAAACCCACACCTCTTGGCCAAGTGCCGGCTTGACATCACTGGGACGGAGGGGTAAGTTGGCTAGGATCACATATTTGACGTGTACTTTCTAAACATACCTTGTAATCAACACACTTACTTTAAATATAAATATTAAAATGCTTTGCTCCACAAATAATACAAACAACCTGCACCAGTGGACGCGCGGACAAAGGCTTCAGCCTCGTTCTCATCTAGTTTTTACTGGCGATGGGGAGTTGGAGGTTTGAATCCCGGGTTGGTGTAGGTTGCTTTAGCCTGCCGTTGATAGTAAACGTACGGTATCGCAAACAGATATGGACAGTATAATAATCATAAATGTTTTTCAAAAGGTTAGGACTGGGTATTATTCACGTCAATCCCCTTTTAACAAGTTACTGGGCTTATTTAAAGCAAGTTATGTAACTAAATTAACTGAAATTTAAGATGGTAATTCGACTTATGTAAAATCTAAAGTTTTAAGTCGGACGTGTGTAAGTTTAACAGCTTATAATTTTTAAAGTGTATCTAATCTTTATCCAACAAAAAAAAACACAACCTAGAACATGTGGTAGCCTTTACAAAATCGTTATATTTCATTTATAATGTTACAGCTACAACAAATTAAATAACCCGCCTCGGTGGTGTAGTCGGCTAACGCGCTAGTATCGTGTTGAGCTGGACTGCCGAGGACTGGGAGATCGAGGTTCGAATCTTGGTCGGGTGAACTAGGGGCGGTTTTCCTAAATGTTTTCCCATATTCACGCAAATGTGGGCTCACTTCCTCTATATTCAACCTTCCAATTCCTAACCCATTAGTGTAATTAGTACTTAAGCGTATAACCCGAACGGGTAGTAAGACGTGGTGCTAAATAATATTAAAAGGTTAAAACATCTAAATTAGCTTATAATTTAATCTTAAAAAAAAAAGCCAACAAAATTAAAGTTAGGTTAGGAATAGTTACATTTAAGGCTTATATATTTTAAATTACTGTGCCACCATTGAGTAATAAACCTGTAATAATTATATTTAGTGTAAAAAGCAGTGGCAAGATCCTATTGCATAAAGTAGAGCCATGTCATGTAGTACAAAAAGGGGTTGTCATTAATACATTTTTTATGATTATCTATAATTAACTGATTAACAAAACGATAACCTAATATATGATATAGTTATGGTGACACACACAATATTATTGTGATTTTTCAGGACTTCAAGTAATAAAAAAATAATTTAAATATTTGTATTTTACTGGGGCGATAAAAAATGTAAGCACAAAAAAAACAACACCCATGATCATTTGCAGCACCCACCCCATTAATGACGCATCGATACCAACAGCTTGTCCCAGCTTGTCCAAGATATACACAAAACTTCAGGGAAGAAATTATTAAGTAGGAGTCGAACCCCCAACAACCCCAATGTATACGGCCCTGACTACAAAATAGCAAGGCCCCACTGATTGATACCAGTTCATTTCGACCCCTAGGAGGATTCTAGGGGACCTAGCGACAATTGGAGTGACTCGGCATTGGTGTAATTCTACGGGTCTTTGGATAGTGACTTTACACGGAGCAGATCTAGAGTAAACAAGAAGGCAGATGAATGTTGGTTTATTATAATGGTTCGTTTTCTTGGAAAGGAAGTGTGCAAAGATGTTTGGGATTTTGACAACCGGGTCAGGGACAGTGTTACGTAATTTTGGGAGGGAGGAATAGAGAATTAGAAGCGATTGGTAATTTATAGGGGGAGGATCTCGGCGTTTTGTCGAAAGTTTTCTTGGTTCCTCTAGTTCCGTGGTGCCTGTAGTTGGGTATTGGAGATTCTCTTGTATTGGCGTGTACAAAAGTATTCTTACCTCGACTCTGAATGGTCAGCTTTGTCGTCTCATTTATGGCAGCGATGGTCTGTCTAATAGACAAAAGAGTACATAAGTTTTAGGCAAGCAACAGGTCAGGCTGGCTATGTACTAGTGAATTCCTCGTGAGGTGGATGTTATTCTAGCTATGTGCCAGTATATTCCTCGTGAGTTGGATGTTATTCTAACTATGTGCCAGTATATTCCTCGTGAGGTGGATGTTATTCTAGCTATGTGCCAGTATATTCCTAGTGAGTTGGATGTTATTCTATGTGCCAGTATATTCCTAGTGAGTTGGATGTTATTCTAACTATGTGCTAGTATATTCCTCGTGAGGTAGATGTTATTCTAACTATGTGCCAGTATATTCCTAGTGAGTTGGATGTTATTCTATGTGCCAGTATATTCCTAGTGAGTTGGATGTTATTCTAACTATGTGCCAGTATATTCCTAGTGAGTTGGATGTTATTCTATGTGCCAGTATATTCCTAGTGAGTTGGATGTTATTCTAACTATGTGCCAGTATATTCCTCGTGAGGTGGATGTTATTCTAGCTATGTGCCAGTATATTCCTAGTGAGTTGGATGTTATTCTATGTGCCAGTATATTCCTAGCGAGTTGGATGTTATTCTAACTATGTGCTAGTATATTCCTCGTGAGGTGGATGTTATTCTAACTATGTGCCAGTATATTCCTAGTGAGTTGGATGTTATTCTATGTGCCAGTATATTCCTAGTGAGTTGGATGTTATTCTAACTATGTGCCAGTATATTCCTAGTGAGTTGGATGTTATTCTAACTATGTGCCAGTATACAATATTTACCCAGTGCGTATATAGTATGGATGTTATTACTATGTGCCAGTATATTCCTAGTGAGTTGGATGTTATTCTACTATGTGCCAGTATATTCCTCGTGAGGTGGATGTTATTCTAACTATGTGCCAGTATATTCCTCGTGAGTGGATGTTATTCTAACTATGTGCCAGTATATTCCTCGTGAGGTGGATGTTATTCTAACTATGTGCCAGTATATTCCTCGTGAGGTGGATGTTATTCTAGCTATGTGCCAGTATATTACTCGGAGAGGGATGCTATTCTAGCTATGTGCCGTATATTGGGTGGATGTTATCTAGCTATGTGCCAGTATATTCCTGGAAGGATGTTATTCTAGCTATGTGCCATAATTGTGGATGTTAGATGTTGTAGTCTCGTTGAGCCTGAAGACAATGACTAGTGTCGGTGTCCTAGACTGTGGTTTGTTGACAGACCGGTTTTACACAGCGTTGTAGCTTGCATTTACTTACCACGATCTCAGCTCAAGGTCGACCGTCAGTTATGTGGCCACGGTCTGGCTGGACTGCTCCATATACATCTCAGGTTGAAAGAGTGAGTGGTTCTTTCAAAATGCATGTCAATTTTCGTTGCTTCGTCTCCTAACCACAAGATTGACTTAATTTATTTTCATCTCTATTTTAATTCATACCTTGTTTTATTCTTGCGCCATTTTTTAGTTGCATGCTTTTGGGTCGCTATTAGTGACCTAATTTTGTTTGCACACAGCGTCTTAGTGTCAATCCGCGCGGGCTTTCCGCATACTAACAACACTATGAGGTAGGGCAAGATGAGAAAGGTGGAATTTACAGAAAGTGTACCTTCATCTTAGTGGAGAGAATCACATTACACCGCTAGTATTCGAACCCCGGTCTTCGTGACACCGGTAAGCCGCCTTATTCATTTATAAATCTACCTAAATACACACAAAGTGGTTCCAATTATTATTTTTGAAACTGATTTTTTACGACTATAAATTAAATACAAAAGTATTTTGCAATCCAAACATTTATTACTATATTACCTTTTTCACACACCCGGATAAAACTGTATTTCCATTCACCTTTACTGGTCCATATTACTATAAAATTTAGTCCCCGATGTCAACAAACGGTGTTGCCATAATATGTCTCTGGGACAACGGTGCGCTTATGATGCACCTACCTTGTGCGGTTCTGAAACCTAGTAGTGCACATCAGATGTGCCTTCATTACGTATATAATAATAGTAGCTCTTTTATTAATACGTAGTATATAAAGTTTTGGATCTTCGTGTTTATTAATTACGCATATAATAAGATGTTATGGATCTTCGTGTTATTAATTACGTAGTATAATAAAGATGTTATGGACTCTGTTATATACGTAGTATATAAGATGTTATGGACTTCGGTTTATTAATTACGTATATAATAAGATTTATGATCTGTGTTTATTAATTAGTAGTAATAGATGTTAGATCTTCGTTTTATATTAGTGTATAATAAAGATGTTGGATCTTCGTGTTATTAATACGTATATATAAAGATGTATGGTCTTGTTATAATACGTAGTTATAAAGATGTTATAGATCTCCGTGTTATTAGGAAAATAGTTGTAAGTAGTGTCGATTATCGTGTGATTAAAAAGCCGTTAACAACCGACGTGTTAACTCTCTCCCCCCTCCCCTCCCACTATGAAAAGCGAGTGTGACTGATGTGCGATGTTGAATAACCTGAAAACCGAGCCCCGCGGTATTTCTGTTTTGTCACACTCTGTCACTGTGACGTGTGGGTTGTAGTATTCAGTTGCAGAGCTTTGACCTACATCAACATTTACCGTCTTGGGCTGTGGGGAACTCGACAAGCAGTTCATGCGTGCACTCTATTGTTTACATATGGAGGAAGTTTATTGGGTTGCCTAACCATATGTGTCAACTTGGGCCACCCGGTTTTTGAAAACACTCACAGTTTGTGCTTACGTTAGTGCCGAATTTTCATCGTTAGAGCCGAAAACTAAGGCACTTATTAACAAGATTGGTTATTGGCTAAGCTTATATCAAGTATCTGGTCTGGTTTAGCCAATGACGGGGAGTTGAGGGTTTCGAATACTGGTCGGGCATACTAAGAGTGGTTTCCCCTAAATTCTACCTTCATCATCCCTACTAAATTACTGTAATTAATATAGGGTGGGTTCGAAACAATCAGACATTATTAACTTGAAAATTAACACTTAAATTGAAAAATAAATATTCCCTATCCAAATAAAAGCAAACTACTTCTACACTTTTTTTACTTTTTGAAGATAATGTCGCTCATGTGAGCTCCACCGGACGTCACTTTCCTCAGTATAGTTCGTCTAATTGTTGTGGATAAATTATGTGGATAAGGCTAGTAAGAAGCATGGGAAAAGAATATTACTGCATTTACATAGCTCTTACAGTCATCCTCCACCCTTTAATTGTTCGGATATACTACACCTTAGCTCAATCAGTAGTGTGTGTCTATACTGAACTAAAGGTCCCTTAGTCGATTCTATGCACGTTTGAAAAACTGTTCCTTGGTTATCACAGTGATGGATTTAAAGTCCGTCGGACCAGTTGCTGTGTATCTTTTTAAAATGTAAGTTGGTTTGTAAGTCGTGTGCGGGTATGTAATAATTTGGCCCAAAAAAGTGCATGTATCGAAAGATAAAGCAGGAAATTTTATCAGAATTTTACGAGTTTTTAATGATTTTTTCTGTAGAAAAATGTTGATTAATTTTTACTCTATTTCCTTAGAATAGTTTCACTTAACAATAAATACAACTTTTTAATCATACCATAATTCATGCTATATGGTTTTTTAATTACCTTGTCTTACTACCCGTTCGAATCATACTCATATACATTATATTAATTACTCTAATGAGGTAGATATGATGATATATAAACTCGCATTTTTGTGGCGGGAAATAAGGCGCAATTAACACAGAGAGGACATGGCGCAGGCGCGGGGTTTGACGTGGCATATTTTTGAGTCCCCCCCCCCATACTTATAGGACAGGGCGAGGTCGTGTCACTTCGCCGCCTGCGACACGTCCTTTGGGAGTCTCGAGGGCGCATTGGAAGCGACTCTTTTGTTCGGACCTTGTGTATGCTTGATTCGAAAATACGTGATGACAGTAAATTTAACACTATATTTTTAACACGTCCACGTTCTGTATAATTTGATTTCGTCACGTCCCCGCCACCTCTCCGCCAGACGCTCGCTCCATGTCCTCCCTGTGTGAACGGCGCCTAAGAAGCCAGTCGGGGAAAACCACCCTTAGTGTATCCGGCCTAGATTTGAACCCCGACCTCCCCCATCACCGGTTAACCAGATTAAATGATCTTGAGATTTAAATCGTGTGCCCACCGTCGCAGTGTTTCATTTATTATTTTTTTATTTGTAGCACCGCGTCTTAGCTACTCAGTCGGATTATACGCTTGTAGGGGCGGATCCAGATCTTTTCATAGGGGGGTGATAATTATAAATAACATAGCTGCTTACTATGTCAGATTTCTGTTTAGAGCCATTTAATAGTTTCTCATTCATATTTGATCTTCTGCATGTTTCAAACCGTGATCATCATCCACAATTTTTTTAAATCAGATAGTTTTTATAAACTATTTGGAGTGGCCCTCCTTCAACAATTAAAAAAAAAGGTTCACTCTAGAACCTATGAGTATTTTTCGCCTTGATTGTTTTCAAAATCAGATTCTTTTATAAGCCATTTAAAGTGTTCCTCACCTAGAATTTTTTGAAATTTGGATACCCCTCGAAGCTGTCTTCTTCCGTGTCCCGCAAGCGCAACAGTTAGGCCACACTTCACGCATCCCCGGACGTGATATCTAACAAACCCAGTCATAGAACTCCCTACCTAGGAGGGGGAGGATATCGGTGAAATAATTGACCTTAAACATAATGCATGCTTCACTAATGCCTGGCCGATACTGGGGAGGTGAGTGACCGAGCTCCGGCCAGGTGTGCTGGGGGTAAGTTTTCCCTAGGTAGTTTCTCTCTCCCCCTCTGCACAAATGCGGGTACATTTCCTACGGGTGGTAGGAGTTGATTGAACACGGTGGGAAACACAACATCTCATCAACAGGATGAGGGTGTTGGCTATGAAAGAAACGCACCGACATTCGTTTAAAGAGAGAGAGAGAATATGAGAAACTATTAATATAGAAAGGAGTTGGTGATATCGATTGTTGACCTGCAGTCGATAGCTGGAATGGGACTTGAGTGTGTGGTAGGCAACCCTCCAGGCACGCACGACACGGAGTGGCACGCTCACCCCCTTTCTCCCTGCCTGCCTCTCTAGCACACCACGTGGTACAACACACAATCGTAGTAGGGATTAAAACTATAGTCTTACCTTTTAATTCGCTATTGTCTACAAATTAATATTCTATTTAAAAAAAATGACAAAATAATGAAAACCTTCCAAATCGCAAGGTCGAAACTTAACTGCGGGTTAAAAAAAATCTGCTAAACCTCCTTTTATATATTCATACGCCAAGCTATGAGTATTGCAGTGGTAACTTTTGATAGGTCGTTTCTAATTCAACATCTATACCATTATGGTCTAAGGCGTCACACTCGCGGGTTATGGGGAGATCGGGGTTTTAATCCCGGTCGGGAATACTGAGAGGGTTTTTATCTTTTCACGCAAATATTGGTACACTTCCTCTAAATTCAACCTTCTCCATTCCTTAAAATACTAGCGTAATTAGTCATGTGTATAATCCTAACGGGTAGTAAGACGTGATGCTTAAAAAAAGAAAGAGCTGTATCATCTATAGTGACCTATGTTGACTACTTGTACATTATACTTCCAATAGACTTTGGTTCGAACACCGAGGGGATATTAATGCGTTCTTGCAGTGCTGTTAAAGTGGTCGTGACACGAGAGGCCAGGAGATCTCGCTCGCTAAGTGAGTTTAAAGTTGCTAACAACCTCACTTTATGCTATTTTAGTATAGATATAGGAAAACGTAAAAAAAATTATCAAAATTATTTTATTGTATTGGCCGCAAACAGGTGGGGCGCTCCAAGTGGCCAGGTCATCCTACCAGTGGCTAAGCAAAGGCTTTGATTGGTTTAGAATTGGTAAGGGGGGTGGGAGGGTAGCAAGCTTCAAGAATGTTCCTTTGGAATCTCTTATCATGTTTGGAGCGTGGAAGATCTGCCCAGTTTTTGGTGTCGTTGAGGAACGCTGTTGTCTCAGGCAATAGGTGAACCATTTCACCCGGAAGTGGAGTTTATTACAATTAATAGAGTGATTTATTTATATTAAATCCAGTTTAGTTTAAATTAACCTCAAGGAGAGTTCCAATTTGATATGCTAATGCATTAATAAATATCAACGGTAGCTACGGTTTAACAGGGAACGTTTAAAGTAACAAATTCTGATATGAGATAGAGATGACATTTCATTATTTATAGTATGATTTTAGTAGGAAGAACATTAGAAGTTAGTTACTAAAACCATTTTAATATATTCATACATAAAGTCATGTTATCTGCAGCTGTCACTTTTGATAGATAATATTAATACCTATAAAATAACACAAGTACTATAAAGAAATGTTGTCAATGTTGGCTGCAAAGATATATGTTTGAATTTTCTCTACTGTTCTTCCAGCCAAAACTGTCAAACCTAGGCGTTAATGTATTCCCGAATTAATTTTGATAGTAAACAAATTAAATCAAAAGTAAGAATTTTACAACCACAGTATTGGCGCCACTGATATATTAGCTGGGGTTCGATCAATTCTGATCCAAGCCTGCAAGTTTCGTATGCAAAATTTTCCAAAATTCTATATTTTGTGTTTGAAATTTTTCTTGTTTTCTTATGTTTATTAATTGTGTATAAGTGTTTATCTAGCATAAATAAAACGTGTGTGTTTTTAGGTTGTTGATTTATTATGTACCAGCTCCTAAGATACTCATGAAAATGGTTAATTCGAATTTTGTATATATCTAATATTTGCTATTTAAAATTTTAAAATTAAAAAAGTTTTACTGTATATGGATGCTAAAACTACCAACGAATTATATATATCAGGGTGCATGACTAGCAATATGGTCATTATTCCCCAGGATAAAGGATAATATATACTGAAATTTTAAATAACATCGGGTTAGTAAATAACTCGGAACCTATCAAATCAAGGGTCCGCCACACTATCCATGACGCTTCAGCTTATGGTCACGTCGCCATTGACGTTTGATACCCCCTTTGGCCTTAACCTTGGACGCACCTTTGTCAGACTTCATTTATGGATCTAGTGAAGTTGGAAGAACGCTAGCATTGATTGATTTACCTTGTGAGGCTTCCCTTTTTCTCGAGATGGAACGTGGACGTGATTAGGACTCGTTAGCTTACAATATATTATTTATTACGACCGGTAACGTGCGCTTTTGGAGCCAAATGATTATATTAGCTCACGACTTATAACTTACATCGGTGGACAACAACTTTGCCAGTGAGGAGGAGGTAGGGGCTTGAATCCCGTATGGCCGTACTAAGGGTGGTTTTATCTTAATTATACCTTCTTCATCTCTACCATCATCATGAACTGTTTCCAGCCTGTGGACGGGTCCGTTTGGTAAAATGCCTCCATATCCCTCTATCCTTTCACCATTCTTCCTCCTGCACTCTCTTTTACTCTCCTCTCACTTGCACACTTGCTGCTATCTGTTCCTCCCATCTCTTCCTTGGTCTCCCTTGCGGTCTCTTCCCTACATACTTCATATTCATTAATCATCTTGGAATCCTGTCTCCTTCCATCCTCATTACGTGTCCATACCATCTCATCCTTGCGTCCTCAAATATCTAACGTACCCCAACTCTTGACCATACATCTTCATGCCTAATCCTAATCTAGTGACAGCTAGCATTCTCCTAAAAAACTTCATCCCCATGCCCTCCACTTTCCTTGTTTCTCTTTTATCCAAAGTCCAAGTTTCCGCTGCATACGTAACTATGGGTATGAAGTATGCTCTATACAACACTCTCATACACCTCAAGGGCACTTTTATTTTTCATTTTAGGTCTCTTACACACCTGTAGAAAAACTTTCTCTTCTGCCCTCGTTTCATTATATCTTCTCTGCTGCCCACTTTTCCCTTTCACTACCAAGATACTTTACGCTCTTTGATTCTTTCAAATAAACCCCATCCTTTTCTATCACTTTTCTTGGCCTTGTTCTCCGCTTTGTCATCACCATCACTTCACTCTTCGACATACTACTGTAAAGTTCACTCTATACGCTTTCATTTCCTCGTTCCATTCCTGCAGTTGGTACTGTACTTCCTCTTCCGTTTTCTTCCATACCATCAAATCATCTGCAAACATCATTGCTTTCATTTTCTCCCCGCCCAGCTTACTTGCCACTCTATTCATGATCATTTCCATCACCAATACAAATAGTGGTTAGAGGGCACTCCCCTGTTTTGACTAAATTTTAAAAAAATTGGAAGTACTCCATCAACCCTTTGTCTCTCCGTCTTTACACAACTCACATTATTATCATACATATTCCTTATTCTTCTAGTCAATCCTCTTTCTACTCCAGCCTTCTCCATTGCTTCCATACTTTTTTCCTATCCACACTATTTTATGCTTTTTCTACATCCATGAAGGCGACTATCAGATTCTTTCCAAACTCATATCTCTTTTCCATCAGCTGTATATTTCCAATAGTAAATCTATCGTTGACCTCTTCTCACTGAACCCATGTTGCTCCTCCCTCCATCTTTTCTTCGCGCTTTTCCTCATTCTCCTTTCCAGAATCTTTTCTTGCATTGACACATCTGTGTTATGCCTCTATACTTTTCGCCCCTCTTCCTATCCTCTTTCTTGAATATTGGTAATATAATACCTTTTGTATCATCCTCTGGCACTTTCTTCTCCTTTCACACTGACCTTACTACTCTATACCACCACTGTAGACCCATTTCTCCTACTGCCGTTATCATTTCTACCGTAAGTTCGTCCATTCCCTTCCTCATCCTTTTCAAGGCCTCTTGTATCTCCTTCCAGGTTAAGTATGCTACTTCCTCCATATCTCCGTCCATCTCATTTTCTTCTTCCTCCTTGAGTACCATTCCTCCCCCCTCCGGATTCAACAATCTCTCAAAATATGATTTCCACAGATTCTTTGTCTCTTCGTCCCTCTCGATTATTCTTCCTTTTTAATACATCATTCGGACCCTTTTTTCCCCCTCCGGCTCAATTGATTATACAATACTTTCTTGCTCCCTTCCACATAACTCTTTAGCACTTTTGTCCACTTTTACATCCATAGTCTTTTCCCCTTTCTTACTATATTATTTGTATTTCTCTTTTCCTCTCTAAACTTATCCTTAGTTTCTCTTGTTCTTTCTCCGTTCTTTAAATGCTCCGTTCTTTAAATACTCTGTTCTTAGCATTTACTGCTTCCTATACCTTATCGTTCCACAATGAAGTTTTCTTCCATCTTCTCTTTCCGCTCGTTCTTCCGCATATCTCCTCTGCCGCTTCCACCTTGAACTTTTTAAACCTTTGCCATTTCTGTTCTCCTCCCTTTATGTCGTCCTTTGGTAATGCTCCTTTTACTCTGCTTGAAAGTTTACTCTCTCCTTCACTTGGCTGAGCTTCCATATCCTTATCTTCTTTTCCTGTATCACTATCGGACACACCCTCCTCCAACCTTTCATGTCGGTGACTAATAATAGTCTATGGTCCCCGTCCAAAGACACACTTGGTAGGGCCTTATTGTCCAATGTGCATGCCTTTGCTTCCCAATCATCTAATAGGAAATAGTCAATTAGGGATTTTTGCTCACCATTCCAGCTGTAGTGCTTTATCTTATGCGTATCCCTGCTCTTCTTAAGCCAACTGTTTTTCTTGTGCACAGTTCTAGGAGTTTCGTTCCTTCTTCGTTTCTTCGTTTCTTTAAAACCTCTCCTTTCCTTCCCAACTTTGTCATTTAAGTCACCCAGCCTTTCCTTACCCATGTGTCTTTCCAGTTCTTCTTCAAATTTTTCTTTCTCCTACAAATCGCATCCAGGTTGAGGGGCGTACACCAGCAGTACTTCTGCTTCCTTTCTCCTTAGTTACCATTTTCATTATTCTGTCATTTTCTTCACTTTCCATCCTATCCTCACTACTCCATTTCTCCTCCCTTCGTCATTCCGCATACAATGTAGCCTCAATCTTTTTCTTGATTTCATCACTTCACTCCACTTTTTCTCACCCATTCCAAGCACATACAGATTCCTCTCCACTTTTAAATCTACAATCTCTTCGTCAGTGTGCCAATATTCAGTCCTTATCAAACTACCGTAATTATTAATATAATTACTATAAATTATGTATATAAGGCTAGGAAGACGTGGTGGAAAAAATATTACTGCATTTCCATAGATTTTACCTTCATCCTGCGTCCTTGAATTATTTTAAGTTCGGATATACTACAGCTTAGCTAAATTGGCAGTGCGTGTCTCTACTGAACTAAAGGTCCCTGATTCGATTGTTTGCATGATTGAAAACTGTATAATTGTTGATCACAATGATGGATTAAATGCCGGGGGACTGGTTGCTTTTTCTGTTTTAAAATGTAAGTTGGTTTGTAAGTCGTACTCCTCTCATTTGGCGCAGAAATGGCATGTTAAGTGCTCATATTAAGAGCTACCCACATTAGTGAGCACGCGGACTATTATGTCAGGCACATCAAGTCTGGTTTGAAAGTGATGGGAGGTGAGGGTTCTAATCCCGGCTGGATGTACAAAAGTGTTTTTATAAATGGTTTACCACTCTTCCTCGACGCAAGCAGTGCATTTAATATTTAAATATCACACGTATCCATGCCGACCATTAAACTGGAGGAAAATATAATTGGATTATTAACAATTTTCTGTGTCATTCAAGAGTATTATGATGAGAATACCGGGTGATTGAGTAGTAGTTACCGGTTTTTATACCTACACCGGTGATAACGTGGACAAAGGCGTCAAACTCACTTTGATATGCTGGTGATGGGAATGAGATTAGAATCTCGGCTTGAGTTTGCTGATTTGTTTTATTTTTGTATGGTTTCCCCATTCCCTCTTCGCACAAATGCTGCTACATTTTCTATGCATTATACCTTCCTTGTTAGTATAAATTTGTGGATAGCCCGGATTTGTAGTAAGACGTGGAACACGAAAAAAAGGAAAAAAGACGACTTTATATAAAATCTCCTACGAAATGTACAATTTTCATAATAAAGCCCTTTTAGAACATACAAAAATATTTTCTTGTAGTCACCATTGTTACTATTTGAATATTTTATTAGTGTTATTTCTTAGACTTGATAACAATCTATCAAAAGTTACAGCTGCAGATAACATGACTTGACTTATGAGTACATGAAATTATATCTAGGGCCGGTACTGTAAAGGTTATTTGAATGATAGCAGGGTCTTTCCTGCATGATGATTTCAAACAGGGTGTGAACTATTGTCATTCGAATGAGCTTAATAGTATCTGACCAATATTTACTTTCAAGTATTCATGCGTCAAGTCATGTTATAAGTAGTTATCACTTTTTATCAAAATCTATAAAATTATATTAATAAAATAGTAAAATGTTATTACTGTTGATCGCAAGAAAATATGCTTGTATTTTATAAAATACCCTTCCTATGAAAATTGGACTCCGTCTCGATCTCCGGCGCGTTTGATCTCGATGCGCCTCGGTGGAGACTGACTACATACCGCGAGGAATGGACACCATCAATCACTGACGATGATGACAACCGTGTACCATTCAAAAACTGGTTCTTACCCACTTAGCTGTATTTTTGTGTCTCTTCTCGTGCCATTTGTGTCACCATAACGAGAAGTAAACTCTCCGAGAAACTTGTCGATACGAGACAGGTTTTGTTGCTGTGTCAAGCCTGTGTTTGCCGCGTTTCTACCCAATATAATGAGTCTTATTTTGACTTTTTAGCTAATAGGCCTACTATTTAGTGTTTGCGATCATATAAATTAGCCGGACTTAAACAATATGAGGTTTAAGAACTGCAAGCATGCACATCACGCAGAAAAATAAATTAGTGGGATTTTTAACATTTAACTTTTTAAACATTTATGAAAGGAAAATATAAATATTTAGAAAGTTGGCCACTGTCAATCTAATATTTAATGCCTATTAAAGTACTTCAAGAATTAATATTTTTGCTGTAAAACTGTCATTCCATAACTTTTTGGCTGGGTAGTCGTTTTCTATTAATTTTATTGTTTAATCTAAGGAATGAATTTGGACTTAAAAAACATATTAATTACGTGGATAGAAAATGGAAAACCACACTATTAATCACCAGTGCACCCAGCTGTTAGTTGAACCCTGTACTTCCGAGTCAATTCATATGTGTTAGCTACCGATTCAAACCAAACACCATCTCCAGGCAACATAATATTTTCATCTTATTTGTTGAATACCATTTTCCCTTAAAACATTACATTTTTGAACAAATTTTCGCACATACGAAAGTAACACAAAGCCTTTTGGTTACACTACACTTTGCATGTCTTTATTTGGAATACAACTATTGTTGAAACGACTGGAATGGGTATCCATTGTTACTCAAAAACCCCACCTAAGAAATTAGTTTATACCTATTTTGCCCAAACGTGTTCCTGGTCTCCATTTTTAACATCCCTTCTCTTTACCATCTCGGCCGATAAACGGGATATTGGGTAGGCCTGCAATATTACGCTACGGCCAGAAATCATTTCTAAATTTGTTTTTGTTTGTTCTTCACTCGACAACACACACATTAAAATGAGTGAAGGCCTGCGCACACCAACGCAGGAATTTGTGGCGGGATTGAAGATGGTCGGTCATACCGTCGCGAAGCGAATAATGGTAGTTCAAGGAAGGATACCAGTGTATGCAGGTCTGTGTCTCAGGGTTTTAGCTGTTTTAATAATATAATACAAATGTTTTGAGCTGTTTGGTAGTGTCACTGTATTGTCAAGTTAGTGTGCAGTGTTAATAAACATAAGATAAAGTTGAAAGCTAGGTTTTTTTTCTTACAAATGGTAGGGATATACTTTTATTATTTTATCCCCATTGATACATGATTCCTGAAAGTGTAGTTGTGATTGCTAATGAAATAATGTATTAACTTTTAAAATTAAAAATAGTAGCTATTTTGTTTTAAGTTTTATGTGACATTTATGTTTATACTTTTTTTTTTGCACTCCGCTTTCAATCAAACCTAAGCAAATCTTAACGACCTATCATTAAGATTTAATGTGTACATTCTACAGATAAAAGGAATATAAAAGAAAACCTATATTAATCAAGCCAGCTCTGAAATGTGCTACAGGAGTTCAACATTTCTAGGAAATTTTTTTCTATCTATTTATAGATACTTCGGAGAAAAAAAAATTATGATCTCTAGCGCTTCGGGGAAAATTTATAAACGCATTCTAGTTCCATGTTAATTCTGAACAACCATTGAAGCAAAATTGGTTTATTTTACAAATTTGTTACACTGCGTCTATAGAAAACGCATTTTAGCATTCATTGCGTATATATCTTTTAAACAAGTTGACAGATTCTGATCAAACTTTGTGTTTGTTTTAATATTATCGCAAGCATTTTTACGCTCAAAAAATAGCAAAGCGTTTAGTTGCACATATCAACGTTTCCAGTCTTTCTTTGGGATGCCTGGTCATGAAAATTTGTGTATTTTTGAACACCAATATACTATTTTGAAATAATGGTCAAGGTTAATAAATTGTTCATTTGTTTTGTAGTGAAAATAATTTAATAACTGACAAAAATTAATTCACACACAAGCCTCTCTAGAAGAAGCCACACACCCTGGGCTATCCGATTATGTTTACGAAAATGGGGCAGATACTATGAGGGTTTAATTTATAAGAAATGCATCAACTTTCGCCTCGAGGTAGAAATGGGAAATGTATCTACATTTGCCATTTAGAAAAAAAACACCTCTTCACCCAGCCGGGGTTAGAACCCCAACCTCCTTCCAGCTACCGTCAGAACTGACTAGACGAACTTAACGTTAGTCCGCGTGCCCACGTGTGCGGCTCATATTTTGATGTTTCCGTCCAAACGCGAAGGGTTGGAGTTGAAATAATGGAAAGGGTAAATGAGAAATTAAATCCCTTCGTCGCTCTCAAACTGAAAACGATGCATTATGTTTGCGACGTAATTAAAAGGGTAAATTTCTGACTGCCATAATTGTCTTTTATGCCTGGTTACACGATGCATGAAACCATGCTCTCTGGTGATCATGCAAGTCAGAGTATGATTGGAGCACGCTCGGAGTAGATGATGTGCGTGGTGCTCGTCATGGAACATACGTGAAACCAGGATATCTGTCAATGTTAGATTTTTTTAAAATAATATGACTACATCAGTATGAAGAAACAATTAGTCAGTTTATTAAATTGTGTGTATTTTTGCGCTCTTATAGAAGAGAAAATTCTGGTAACCCAAGGAGGAGGCAGAGGTAATAATAATAATTACCCGCTTCGGTGGCCACGTGGTCTAACGAGCTACTCTCGTGTTGGACTATACTGCCAAAGACGGGGAGATCGAAATTCAATCCCGGTCGGGTGTACTGAGGGTGACTTTTCCTGAATGGTTTTCCACTCTCCTTCCACGCAAATGCGGGTGCACTTCTCAATTAACCCTTTCCAATCCCTAAGCCATTAGTGTAATTGGTACATAAGCGTATAGCCCGAACGGGTAGTAAGACGCGGTGGTTAAAAAAAATAATCGGGTGGAAATAGCCCTCTTTGAAACTATTTCCCCCATTACAGATGGAATCAGTTCCACACCCAAATTCTCCCCGTTATACTTTAGTGTCCCGATTTTTTCTTAATTAATTAAGACACTAAAATAATTGCATCACTGACACTCCTCCATCTTGCTAAACTGAAAGACTCTCACTATGTCTCTTTCTCAGGGGTGTGCGAACGGTGCGGCCACTTAGGTGACAAGTTGGGGTAAGATATTTTTATATTGGTGCATCATATATAGGCTATCTAGGACTATCTAGCGATTATTGTCGGTGTAAAAACAACTAAAAACATAATCGTGTGATTTGATTTATTGAACGAGTGAAGCGAGTTCTCCATTTTAACTCCACCTATTTGCATTTGTCTGGGTGTCTTTGGTGCGTATGTCTCGCAATAACTTTTTCAACGCATGACCTATTTAATTCAAACTGTGCACAGTTTTTCTTTGTATCGCTATACAGATAACGTTCGTTGGTGAAGAAAATCGAACTAAGGATTGGGGAGAAATGAACCCTTATATTTATAAAAACACGGCTTCTATCGTCAATATTATTACATTATGCATATTATTATTATTATTAGCACCGCGTCTTACTACCCGTTCGGGTTATACGCACTTACGCTAATGTGTAATGGTAGGGGGTGACTGTGAGATGAAATGGAGGACCTACAGTTTAACGTGGAATCCGAACCACGGTGGAGGCCTGGCATTCCTCACATTTACAAGTTGTGATTAATACACGTCTTGTCAGAGGTGAAGGAAGGGTTTGGCAATCAGATAAATCTGTGCCGTGACCGAGGATTGAACCCCGGACCTTCAGCACTGAAGTCTGACACCTTACCTCTAGACCACCAGGTCACCCCATTATGCATATTAACTTTTAGGGTATTTTAGGGATGAAAACTGGTACATAGAGACAAACTTTTAAACAAAAATCAAATTTCTAACTTTGGGTTTGGGGCAACTGAAGGCCCCGCCCTACGTTTGATAAGGTTGGCCCTACTTTTTCTGCTAGGAGGAGGAGGGGAAGGAGTGAAGCCTACGCGCGAAAACTGAGCAACACAACACTTGCATGCAATATATCATCGAGCACGATTTCTTGACCAGTTCCACGCATCCTGTAACTCGGACATAGTAGGCGACAGTTTGTTAGATTGAACAAAAACAAATGCGGGTCACATAAGTTTATGTATTTATTTTTTAAAGCGTATGGCCTACAATCGGAAGAGAAATGTCACATGACATCCAGTTCGGTCGCCTCTATATAGACTATTTGACGCTCTGGTGGAACAGGGTTGTCCAGGGTACATATGGAGGTTGTCTACACGAACCCGCTGTGAGATGGAGTGACGGAAGTGAATATGGAGGCTTGGGAATTCTAAACAACTTACCAAACCATGGGATAACTCCCTAGTTAGATCGATGTTCTTTAATAATATTGTGGAACTTCTTTTAAAATGGCATGGAAATTAATACTTGAGTCCATTCACCATAGGAGTGATGGTCGCCGACTGCTAGTGAAAGATTTAAAAACTGTTAAAATAAAAATCTAGTTAAAACAAAGTGTTTGTTGTGAAAGATTTTACCGCTCAAAGTTACAATATATATACACACACATAATGGTATTGCTGATCATATGGTTTGGCGAATGGATACACGAGAGATCTGGTAACTTTTGGTAGTTACTTACCTATGGCAAATGGACTTAGTACATTTTTTACATGCAGCTATTTACTTGCTGCTGCCTGTTTCTTCTTTAATACATACATACATACATTTTTATATATGTCCCTTATTCCTGACTAAGGTCGCAATTTTTTTGAAAAATAGCCTTTTACATTGGCTCTTAAAATATAACTTAAACATAAAACAATTTTGCAAGAATAGTGTGAAATTTTACTAAAAGGCGTGTTTGTGGTATTTAGCTCCTGTAGTCCCAGTTAAGGGAACTTTAAATTTTGAAACACTATTATTTATTACTGACATCGTAGCGAGATCTTTTTTAACTACATCATTTGGCATTTCGGCATCCCTCCGGATGTTTCTTCTATGATAGCTTCAAATACGTGGACCAATTTTTACGAAATTTGGCGGGAACCTAATTTAAACCTAGTCCGAACCGTGTGTGTGTGTGATGTGTGTTATAATATATATATATATATATATATAGTAAGACTTGTGTCTTAAACCACGTGAACCACGGGCAAAGGGGGGGGGGGGGAAGCTATGGGGGTTCGAACCCTTCCCTATTCAAAATATCTCGAGGTTTTTAGTATAAAGCTTAAAGATGGCCTCAATAACTTATAGGCTTAGAGGCATTCATTTTTCAAAAATCTGTCAGGGCAGGACCACTCCAAATATTTTCTAGAGGCATTTAATTTAAAAAAATTCTAAGCAAATATAACTATAAATGGCTTATAAAAGCATCCGATTTTTAAAAGAAATACACGTTGGAAGCCACTTCAAATAGCTTATATAGATAGGTCTATGCATATATACTGAATATTTTTAAACCCAAGCTAAAACCACTCAAAAAGTAGCTTGTAAAGGCACCTACTTTTTTAAATACAGGTGTGGACCATTCCAAATGGCTCTAAGGACATCCCGTATAAAAAATTTGCTTGTAGAAGACCCCCTCAAATTGTTTTTAGAGGCATCTAAGTTTCATAAAGTATAAAAAGACAAAGAGTAACTTAAAGCTTAAAGTAAACAAAATGCTAGCCTGCAAACAAATTGTATTATTTCCAAAAGTGTCACAATAATATGAATGGAATAGTTTTAGTAATGAAAAAATAATATGGGTGGGCCAGTAGTGCCGTAATAGTGTCTTCGGGACTGCACTTCTGCGCCACTCACGTTATGACGTCACTTCTTGGACAAATCACCGTGCTTAGCAATTAAATCCACGCCACAACCTTTCTTTCCACTAACACGAATGACCCCACTCAGTTCCAGTCTTGCATACCGGCCTAAGCACCTTCAGTTAGCACTACCAGATTAAAAAATGAAAAAATACCTCTTATTCTTAAATCAATTGAAATGGAGCACGTTTTAAAATAAAACAAAATTTAAGAAATAAACTTTCATTATTAAAAAAACACTAACGTCAACATTGAAATAATCTTATAGCATAGTGCTGATATCACATTAGGCATATAAGTATCTAGTAACACTTTTAAAATGGTCACGCCTTTCTACTGCCGGAACTCAACCCCAGAATTCTTCTTTACTAGCAATAAAGTAACCTGCGAGTTTTAAATAGCATCATCCACCATGAGTGCTAGCAAAGAATATATGATAAAGCAATCATTTATTTAAATTATTGTGTTGACGAAATGAGCAGAAATTCTCAACCGGGGGGCCGCGAGATCGGCCAGGGTTGCCACAAGATTTTGAGGGGGGGGGGGGGGATGTTAAGAAAATATTTGTCGCGAGCCTCTCCTCTTCCCCCTCTCCCTCCCCTCGCGTGGGCTAGATCTGTCAGGATAGCTTGCGGGAAGGGCAGGGTTGCAGGTAAGGTAGTTGTGTGGTTTCGAAATAATATGGAGGTTTGTTAATTTTGGTTTAATAGTAGATACTAAAAGATTATACAGAAATGTGATGTTGGTTGTAAGTTAAAGAGTAAGAAGAATGGACACTCGTGCTTGTGGAAGTATTGGATTAACTTGTGAATACTTAAGACTGATCAAGTTGACTGATACTACGCGTTGCTTCTATCGGACTTGATCCTGGGACCCTGGGTTCCGACGATGCCCTCCAAGTACCAGTACTAAGAATAACCCGAAAATGTTGTCTGTATCGATAAGGCGCTGGACAAAGTGACCGCCCGCGAGATAGTCAAGTCAAGGTCTTTTATACCACGGTATGACTCCTTTCGGCCTTCCTAGTTTACAAATTGTTATGAATTGTCAGTGCTCTGCTGCAACCTCACGAGTATTTACATGCTAAGCCAACAATTATACCACAAAATAATGAAAATAAAGAAACAGAAGAAAGTTTTCTCAATTAGTGTTTCTCTAAATTGCACGTGCCACGGCACACGATGTGAAAAAATTGTTTCCCTTTTGATGGCAACATATTATTAATTTTTAGCAGTAGGCCTATTATTAACTTTCAGTGATCTCGCATTGTGACTAGTTAGTGTGCTAGTTTATTGATTTCCAAGCTATTTTTCTCTATAACTGTATTTATTTATTTAATTCAGTGTTTTTGTTATTTAAATCTTTCAATTAACTCAATAAGAGACTAAGTAAAAATTTATATTTTTATTTTAAATAGCTACAAAATTAAAACACTTATTTTAATTGTTTAAAATGCTACTCTGATATATTCTACTTGGATGAAAAATAAAAATCTGAAAAACAAAACGCTTACAAAAATTCATACAAGGGTGCCGCAAGATTCTAATCCCCTTCACAAGGGTGCCGCAAGATTCTAATCCCCTTCACAAGGGTGCCACGAGACTAATCCCCTTCCCAAGGGTGCCGCAAGCCTAGAAAGGTTGAGAATCCCTGATTTAGAGGAAATAAACACATTTATATATTTTGAACATTGTCTTACTACTCTTTCGGACTATCCAAATTTAACTGCACTATTGTGGTAGGTATTATAAAGCTAGAATTGAGTGAAATTTACCCAAATTTGCGTAGAGCGGCCATTTAGTAAAATCACCCTCAGAACACCCAGCCGGGATTTGAGCCCAAGCCTTTCTGTCACCATGAAATTGGACCAAGCGAGCTTGACATTTATTCCACGCACTCACCGATACCGGAAGCGAGTATGTTACTCTACAGATAATTACATATTCAGTTTTCATTAATATATGTGTATATGCCATAGAAACGTTTAGTAAATTAACTTTACAAATAAACTAGCTGCGACATTTTCATTTATGAATTCATTTGGTGGGTCAAGTAAAGTAAGGCTTGATAATATAAACTACATTATTAATCTTTATGTTAATATGACTCCAGCTGGGATTTAAACCCTTTCCTCCCAATATGTGTGTTTAGTATTTACAAACGCAAGTTGTGGCTTTAACCTCTGGTGTCAAGGATCCTTGTGTGAACGATTCATTTTTATCTTTTTCGCCACGATACTTTCAGGCCGGCGTTTTCTGCCTCACAAAAGATAATTTTCTGCTTATCTAGGGTGTTAACCGGACTCAAGTACTTTTTAAAAAAAAATCGCGTGGAAGTTTTTGAGTGAACGAGTAACATAGGTCCTAGCCCTGGGAAGACTTACTGAGTTCTAGAGATCCAAATCAGATATATTTCATGGTCTTAGGTGAGGAAGGGTTTCTTGGAGGAGGTCAGTTTATCATATTTACTAATTTGGAACTGAATTTGGCCCATGAACAATTTATAACGTGCACGATTCCCCCTAAGCGTTGAATCTATTCACCTAGAACTTTAAACTATGGAATATATTTTAAGTCTGTCTTATCTTCTCTTTCGTCCCCGGCTGCTCATTGATCGCTGTCACTGTGACTGTCGCGCTCTCTCTCTTCGTCTCGTCTTCGTGTCTTCTCCACGCGCGCTCTCCACGTTTCCTTATTGATCTTTTCGTTTCACTCTCTCACTCATCTTCACCCCTCCCCCCTCAACTTTCTCTCTTCGCGTTTCTACCTACTCGTTCCCTCGTTCCCTCATGTGTGTTTATCTTCACATTCTATCTCTCTTTTCCTTATCAAAGTCGTGCGTTATTGTACTTACCTTGACTTAGAAATTTAGAACCTTTAATTTGAAGAAAAAAAAGACAATTAAAAAATATATTATTACTCATTAAAAGGACCTGCAAATATACATTGAACGATGTTAGCAAAACTTTTAATTATTTAAATATGGAAAATAAATTTTAATGCTCTTTGTAGTCGATTTATTTGTATTTCCTCAAGGTATAGGGTACCTGTTTAGTTTCTAGCCCTATCAAGCAAAGATTATTGAACAATTTAGATACATTAGACTACACACACAACACTAGTTTGTAACTGAACTCCCTTCTAACGTCTTATAACCTCCTGATACATTAGACTACACACACAACACTAGTTTGTAACTGAACTCCCTTCTAACGTCTTATAACCTCCTGATACATTAGACTACACACACAACACTAGTTTGTAACTGAACTCCCTTCTAACGTCTTATAACCTCCTGATACATTAGACTACACACACAACACTAGTTTGTAACTGAACTCCCTTCTAACGTCTTATAACCTCCTGATACATTAGACTACACACACAACACTAGTTTGTAACTGAACTCCCTTCTAACGTCTTATAACCCCCTGATACATTAGACTACACACACAACACTAGTTTGTAACTGAACTCCCTTCTAACGTCTTATAACCCCCTGATACATTAGACTACACACACAACACTAGTTTGTAACTGAACTCCCTTCTAACGTCTTATAACCCCTGATACATTAGACTACACACACAACACTAGTTTGTAACTGAACTCCCTTCTAACGTCTTATAACCCCCTGATACATTAGACTACACACACAACACTAGTTTGTAACTGAACTCCCTTCTAACGTCTTATAACCCCCTGATACATTAGACTACACACACAACACTAGTTTGTAACTGAACTCCCTTCTAACGTCTTATAACCCCCTGATACATTAGACTACACACACAACACTAGTTTGTAACTGAACTCCCTTCTAACGTCTTATAACCCCTGATACATTAGACTACACACACAACACTAGTTTGTAACTGAACTCCCTTCTAACGTCTTATAACCTCCTGATACATTAGACTACACACACAACACTAGTTTGTAACTGAACTCCCTTCTAACGTCTTATAACCCCCTGATACATTAGACTACACACACAACACTAGTTTGTAACTGAACTCCCTTCTAACGTCTTATAACCCCTGATACATTAGACTACACACACAACACTAGTTTGTAACTGAACTCCCTTCTAACGTCTTATAACCCCCTGATACATTAGACTACACACACACACTATAACCCCCTGATACATTAGACTACACACACAACACTAGTTTGTAACTGAACTCCCTTCTAACGTATTATAACCTCCTGATACATTAGACTACACACACAACACTAGTTTGTAACTGAACTCCCTTCTAACGTCTTATAACCCCTGATACATTAGACTACACACACAACACTAGTTTGTAACTGAACTCCCTTCTAACGTCTTATAACCCCCTGATACATTAGACTACACACACAACACTAGTTTGTAACTGAACTCCCTTCTAACGTCTTATAACCCCCTGATACATTAGACTACACACACAAAACACTAGTTTGTAACTGAACTCCCTTCTAACGTCTTATAACCCCCTGATACATTAGACTACACACACAACACTAGTTTGTAACTGAACTCCCTTCTAACGTCTTATAACCCCCTGATACATTAGACTACACACACAACACTAGTTTGTAACTGAACTCCCTTCTAACGTCTTATAACCCCCTGATACATTAGACTACACACACAAAACACTAGTTTGTAACTGAACTCCCTTCTAACGTCTTATAACCCCCTGATACATTAGACTACACACACAACAATAGTTTGTAACTGAACTCCCTTCTAACGTCTTATAACCCCCTGATACATTAGACCACACACACAACAATAGTTTGTAACTGAACTCCCTTCTAACGTCTTATAACCTCCTGATATATTAGACTACACACACAACACTAGTTTGTAACTGAACTCCCGATGAAAGTGGGATTCGAATCCCTATCTCCCAATGACTGGCAAACTTGACCGTTCCGATGCCTGAGTAAGTGTGTCCACCGATGCTGTTTTAAATTATTAAGTTATTATGACGTTTTCATAAATATGTTTAATAGCTTCTTGAAAGTTGCCCGTCCATTTCTTGAGGCAAATTATTTTCAAGTGTGATGAATTGATTCTCAAAGACTTTCAATTCTTCTCTGAACAAACTTTTTAATGTATTTACCCCCACGGTTATTGAGATCCTGTCTTGTTTGTGTTTCTGGTTGATGTATGATCGATTACTTTCTTCTGTTGGGTTGCTATTACTTTTCTTTTGAAAACTGTGTTGAGTACAACATGTTTTTAATTTTATTATTATGTCTTAACGCATTATTTTTATTTTGTGCTATAAAAATGCCCACTCTGCTGCTGGATTGCTTATACCCAATTATCAATTATTACTTTACACATAATGGTTATAAGCGGCTTAATTTGAGGGGCTCCCGTATTTGCGTGTAGAGAGGATAAGGAAACCAAATGGATAAATCATATGTGGAAAACAACTCTAGTTGAACACCCTTAACACTACGCTTTAGTGACGTTGCTCTAGGTTTGTTCTGGTTCACTTAAGATCGTTTATGCCCCTGTTTAGTGTCGCGCGACAGATTGCCGTGCATTTAGTAATGGACGCGACATTTGCCGTCCTATAATTGTCAGGGTTGTACTCTGCGTTTGCCCTGTAAGATAGAAAGCTTACCTTGTATTATTCCACTACGGTTTAGCTCATAGCATAGTGGATTTGAGAGCCAAGCTATTATATTATGTTAATTACGGTTATAGCCGTGTATAAACACCATATTCTTTTAAAAAAATTACACCTGGACACGGGAATCGAATCCGGGACCTTTGGCTTATCACGCCAATGATCTAAGCACTGAGCTACACAGAAATCCTCCCATGATTAGGGCCATTCTTCATTCATATTTTAAGGCAGAGTTTGTGATGAACCTTTGAAAATTGTCAGCTACATATATAACATATATGTGATCATTTGAGATGACGAGGTATCAGATAACGCAGCCACCTTCGACTCGGGAGGGCTCTATGCAGCCAATAGTACAATTAAAATGTCGACTCCTGGATGGCTCAGTGGTTAGAGCATTGGCTTACTAAGCCAAAGGTTCTGGGTTCGATTCCCGTGTTCAGGTGTAATTTTTCAATTTAAAGAACATAGTTCAATCCGCTACTTTTCGGGATGAACTAAGTGTATATTGTTATGTATGCCCCTATGTGTGTGTTTAGTCCAATTTTCGTAGAAAGAGCCTTCTGGGGATTTTTTTATGTCAACATTGATTTAACTTTACTATATTATTAGTGTTATTTTATAGGTATTGATACTATCAACATTGATAGCTGCAGATCACATGACTTGACGTATGAATACGTGAAAGTAGATTTAATAATTGTTCTACCTATCAGATTTTATGAAATTGAACCGTACGTAAACAGGTCACAAATCTCAACGAATTGACCCCATTATTCTCTGTACTGGCCTCGTCTAATGTCAGAATATAATCTTGTTGAAATTCACTACTGACATCCTTGTCGTTTTATTGCTATTATCGACTTTCTATAAACATTTAATTTTGATTATAATCTTTGTGTGACTTCAAGTCAAAAATACCTAAACGTATAATTTAAAATATATTTTATCTATACATTATTTTGCGAAACAACCAACTAAAATAATGTCATTTGTCGTAAAGTTAAAATTTCTGCATAGTTATAGTTTGGCAACAAAATAACGTTTTGAATGATCACAGCTAATCCATATTAAAGAGGAAGAAAGGTAATATTCGTATGATTAATGTAGGCCTACACGAATACCGAACTTGTAAGATGGAAATGCTCTACAGGTATACGGGTATAGCCGCATCAATTAATAATTTTCTTAAATTTAAAAAAATGACACCTTGGCACAGGAAGCATGGGTCCTGGGTCAGATTCTCGTGTATTAATGTTATTTTTCAAATTAACGCATCCATATAAAAGAGTTTTATGCTAATCTTAGTTTTCTACAAATTAAAATTGACAAAATGAGTGTCCTCTTGGTTTTGCCAATTTTTTTTAAAATAGTGTTTTAATGTTTGCTGCAGTAATTTTGTTTTTGCTGTTGTTTTTTGCAAAAGAAGTAAATAATATCAATCAAAAGTGGCTAGCTTTAAATCTTGTTCACGTGAACGTTTCGCATTTGACAGATGTTATTTCTTCGGTTGCCTCCAGATTACGAACAGGTCTAAATGCGTATAAATTATGAAAATATCCAAAATGTTATGGTCACCTAAATATCTAGTGTCCAGATTGCGAACAACTAAAAAGAGCTACTCGCAGGAATTCCTGCGTGATGGTTGGTACACGGGTGGAAGGGGTTGCTGGCCGCCGGGGCTTTCGCCCTAACCTGACTAAACCTAACCTAATCTGGAAATACTCTTGTTTGCAATTTAGTTAAATATATAATGACAAGGCTGAAGGCAGCATGACTGCTAGGCACCCGTGGGCCACCCATATCATCAAATTAGGGGCGGGGTGGCATAGCAACATGGCGTGTCTGCAATATACACTTCTCCTCATATGTTAAAAGCAGATAATCCTCTTCAGGTACCCACGTGTTCGCAATCAGGACGACACTATTTCTTTTTTTAGGGCCGTATATACACACCAAATATCACCTCTGAGGAAACTGCAGGTCTTATGGTGAAAAGCTTTATCTTCTCTCTCGATTAACTGTTGACAAATCTGCTTTTAGTTTTCACTTGTGTCGGAAGGTAGTGTGCTGGGTTAAGGAGAAGCTACTGGCAACCTCGATAAACCAGTGTTGCAAGATGTATTATATTTTAAGGGAAGATTGACCACACAAAAACATTGAAATGACAACGCTGTTACCCAATAGCAGCCATGCAGTTTCCTCAGAGACGATAACAATATTAGTGTAGTAGAGATTCGGACGTCAGCCAATCCCCCATTTGACCTTAACTGCTTGTCAGTCGTATGGGAGATAGGTTGACTCCCGAGACTAAACGACCTTTAATTAAAGTTGCAATAAGCTTTACTCAGATAATTCGCATATTATGTTAAAGTATGTTTTACATCCTGGAATCAAATATGCATACAAATGGGTGATTTGGAAAATTAAAAAAAAAGTTTTCTTTTAATTTGCAAATTCAGGTTCTTTTATTAAGTATAGCAAGTATTCTTTAAATAAATCAAGTTTGTTTGGAAAAAATCTGATTATAATTCACTTATTTTATTTCAAACTAATGTGTGAATATCCAAATCGCCCTTGATCCATAATAGCTTACATATTTTAATCTCTAAAATTCTTTATATTGAAAAATAACAGTATTTGTCTCTAGTAAAAGAAACCCCTAGTTTTAAAAACATGATACAAAATGTATATTTAGTGTAGCCTATATTTTACAATCTGAGATCAAATTAATACTATAGACATTTTAGTATGCTAATATTCACTTAGATTGAAAATAAAATGACAGAGTTGCACCCAGAAATGTACTTGTGTTAGTGGAAGGGTGAGAACATAAATGTATTAAAACTATTATGTCTGTACTTTCTCCAAATGGGAATTTTTCAGGGTACATCTTTTGAATCTCATGTTGTAAACATATTATTAAAAACGAAGTAAATGCATTCGTCACATGCCCTTCCTCCCAGTTAAATACTAGAACATATTAAATACAAATTTTATATATCACTAACTTGTACTTATTTTGTTAGATATTTTACTAAACTTGCAATCTCAGAAGGTTGAGGGAAAACATGCCCCACTTACTAGCCTCCCCTCCAGTTGGGTGCAACACTACCTACAAGAGTTTTCTCAACTAATGTTAGCAAGAGGATTGTATTTCACAGCTATCTTACTTAGTCTTTATTTTATAAAGTCGTTTGATTTAAATACCTTAAGCAAAATAAGACACAAACAATTATAGTTATTTTATCTCAAAAAGCAACATTTTGTAACTGAGTGAACCTTCAAAATGAGTGATTTAAAAAAAAAATTCATAAAAGTTGCATACTTTTTAATTAGGTGCTTATAACACTGTCCCAGTGCCTGTAGGTTCTTATATTACTGCCCCAGTGCCTGTAGGTTCTTATAACACTGCCCCAGTGCCTGTAGGTTCTTATAACACTACCCCAGTGCCTGTAGGTTCTTATAACTTTGCCCCAGTGCCTGTAGGCTCTTATAACACAGCCCCAGTGCCTGTAGGTTCTTATAACACTGCCCCAGTGCCTGTAGGTTCTTATAACTTTGCCCCAGTGCCTGTAGGTTCTTATAACACTGCCCCAGTGCCTGTAGGTTCTTATAATACTACCCCAGTGCCTGTAGGTTCTTATAACACTACCCCATTGCCTGTAGGTTCTTATAACATTGCCCCAGTGCCTGTAGGTTCTTATAACACAGCCCCAGTGCCTGTAGGTTCTTATAACTTTGCCCCACTGCCTGTAGGTTCTTATAACACTGCCCCAGTGCCTGTAAGTTCTTATAGCACTGCTCCAGTGCCTGTAGGTTCTTATAACTTTGCCCCAGTGCTTGTAGGTTCTTATAACACTACCCCAGTGCTTGTAGGTTCTTATAACACTACCCCAGTGCCTGTAGGTTCTTATAACACTACCCCAGTGCATGTAGTTCTTATAACACTGACCCAGTGCCTGTAGGTTCTTATATTACTGCCCCAGTGCCTGTAGGTTCTTATAACACTGCCCCAGTGCCTGTAGGTTCTTATAACACTACCCCAGTGCCTGTAGGTTCTTATAACTTTGCCCCAGTGCCTGTAGGCTCTTATAACACAGCCCCAGTGCCTGTAGGTTCTTATAACACTGCCCCAGTGCCTGTAGGTTCTTATAACTTTGCCCCAGTGCCTGTAGGTTCTTATAACACTGCCCCAGTGCCTGTAGGTTCTTATAATACTACCCCAGTGCCTGTAGGTTCTTATAACACTACCCCAGTGCCTGTAGGTTCTTATAACATTGCCCAGTGCCTGTAGGTTCTTATAACACAGCCCCAGTGCCTGTAGGTTCTTATAACTTTGCCCCACTGCCTGTAGGTTCTTATAACACTGCCCCAGTGCCTGTAAGTTCTTATAGCACTGCTCCAGTGCCTGTAGGTTCTTATAACTTTGCCCCAGTGCTTGTAGGTTCTTATAACACTACCCCAGTGCTTGTAGGTTCTTATAACACTACCCCAGTGCCTGTAGGTTCTTATAACTTTGCCCCAGTGCCTGTAGGTTCATATAACACAGCCCCAGTGCCTGTAGGTTTATATAACACAGCCCCTGTGCCTGTAGGTTCTTATAACACTGCCCCAGTGCCTGTAGGTTCTTATAACTTTGCCCCACTGCCTGTAGGTTCTTATAACACAGCCCCAGTGCCTGTAGGTTCTTATAGCACTGCTCCAGTGCCTGTAGGTTCTTATAACTTTGCCCCAGTGCTTGTAGGTTCTTATAACACTGCCCCAGTGCCTGTAGGTTCTTATAACACTACCCCAGTGCCTGTAGGTTCTTATAACATTGCCCCAGTGCCTGTAGGTTCTTATAACACAGCCCCAGTGCCTGTAGGTTCTTATAACTTTGCCCCACTGCCTGTAGGTTCTTATAACACTGCCCCAGTGCCTGTAAGTTCTTATAGCACTGCTCCAGTGCCTGTAGGTTCTTATAACTTTGCCCCAGTGCTTGTAGGTTCTTATAACACTGCCCCAGTGCCTGTAGGTTCTTATAACACTACCCCAGTGCCTGTAGGTTCTTATAACATTGCCCCAGTGCCTGTAGGTTCTTATAACACAGCCCCAGTGCCTGTAGGTTCTTATAACTTTGCCCCACTGCCTGTAGGTTCTTATAACACTGCCCCAGTGCCTGTAAGTTCTTATAGCACTGCTCCAGTGCCTGTAGGTTCTTATAACTTTGCCCCAGTGCTTGTAGGTTCTTATAACACTACCCCAGTGCTTGTAGGTTCTTATAACACTACCCCAGTGCCTGTAGGTTCTTATAACACTACCCCAGTGCTTGTAGGTTCTTATAACACTACCCCAGTGCCTGTAGGTTCTTATAACACTACCCCAGTGCATGTAGTTCTTATAACACTGACCCAGTGCCTGTAGGTTCTTATATTACTGCCCCAGTGCCTGTAGGTTCTTATAACACTGCCCCAGTGCCTGTAGGTTCTTATAACACTACCCCAGTGCCTGTAGGTTCTTATAACTTTGCCCCAGTGCCTGTAGGCTCTTATAACACAGCCCCAGTGCCTGTAGGTTCTTATAACACTGCCCCAGTGCCTGTAGTTTCTTATAACTTTGCCCCAGTGCCTGTAGGTTCTTATAACACTGCCCCAGTGCCTGTAGGTTCTTATAACACAGCCCCAGTGCCTGTAGGTTTATATAACACAGCCCCTGTGCCTGTAGGTTCTTATAACACTGCCCCAGTGCCTGTAGGTTCTTATAACTTTGCCCCACTGCCTGTAGGTTCTTATAACACAGCCCCAGTGCCTGTAGGTTCTTATAGCACTGCTCCAGTGCCTGTAGGTTCTTATAACTTTGCCCCAGTGCTTGTAGGTTCTTATAACACTGCCCCAATGCCTGTAGGTTCTTATAACACTTCCCCAGTGCCTGTAGGTTCTTATAACTTTGCCCCAGTGCCTGTAGGTTCTTATAACACTGTCCCAGTGCCGGTAGGTGCTTATAACACTACCCCAGTGCATGTAGGTTCTTATAATACTACCCCAGTGCCTGTAGGTTCTTATAACACTACCCCAGTGCCTGTAGGTTCTTATAACATTGCCCCAGTGCCTGTAGGTTCTTATAACATTGCCCCAGTGCCTGTAGGTTCTTATAACACTGCTCCAGTGCCTGTAGGTTCTTATAATACTACCCCAGTGCCTGTAGGTTCTTATAACACTACCCCAGTGCCTGTAGGTTCTTATAACATTGCCCCAGTGCCTGTAGGTTCTTATAACACAGCCCCAGTGCCTGTAGGTTCTTATAACACTGCCCCAGTGCCTGTAGGTTCTTATAACACAGCCCCTGTGCAGGCTTTATTCCGGTGGTTGTGGTAGCAATAGGGTAGTATCCCGGGACGAATACTGTTGTTCTTCATCTTGTTTGTACCGTACCACTCAATCCTGCAGACTGTTAACACTGTTTTTTGAACTTATTCGGTAGATCTCTTCCTGTTCTCAGGCGCCATACGCCGTACTTCGGCCAGCCTGACTATCGTATTTACGAGCTTAACAAGAGGCTACAGCAAAGGACGGAGGTGAGTATTTCTGAATATCTAGTGTGCACTACACATTTCCCTCAGCACTATTAACTAATTTTATGAGCCAAACCTTTTACTTTGCTCAGCCATCAAAATTATAAGTAATGAGTACATTGATTACTTCTTTAGTTTATAGCACAGGGAAACAGTCCTTTACTACAACAAGGTCATATGACAATAGTGATGACTGAAGTGAGTGATAAAGATAAAATATTGGAGTTTACAATAATATATGCTCAACTTTAAAAATGATTTTAATATCTCACGCATTTTTAATGTTGTATTATTTAATTTTATTTCCATGTGGACAATAAAGCGGTAGAATAGTTGAAAAGAAATTTATAAACGCCAAGTGGGCTTATAAAGTTAGCGATTAGAGATGTCCGGCAGTAGCAAAACAAACAGAGTAGGAAGAAAATACAAATGTCAATACAATTTGTGTTGTGACCCCCCACCTCTATTAAATTACATAAATCGATTCACAAAGATCCATTCTTTGCTCTTATTATACCTATTACCTTTCGTTTCCTGGACATTTAGGTCTTAATGAACATTATGTGGATTTTTGGAATTTTTTGGAGTGGAAAATTTCAACTTTAACACTATGTCCACACCTACTTCGTTGACCGCATGTTCTAAGGCGTCACTCTCGCAATAGACTAGACTGCTGATGATAGGGAGATTGGGGTTTGAATCCCATTCTGGTATACTGAGAAAATGGTTCTCCACTCTCCCAGATACACTTAATCTAAATTCAAACTTCCTTATCTCTTCTAACTCATTAGCATAACTAGTACATATGCGTACAACCTGAATAGGTAATAAGATGCTGTGCTAAAAAATACAACTATGTTTACAAGTGTATATATATGTATAGGATCATAGATCATCATTTTGTGTTAATTCCAGTAAAGGGTCATTCCATGTCAAATCAACCAAAAAAATACACGTTTCAAATTCACCGTCAGCAATCTTAACCTAACTTAGAATCATGATAGGATCCATAGAGATAATGATTCCTAGTTATTATTATTTTCAGCTTTTTTACATGTGCCGTTTTTGAGATAGAGTTGTCAAAAGATATCAAAATTGTTCAAAAAAATCAAGAGTGGAATAATGTTGAATTGTTTATAACTTAAACCCTAATTAAGATAAAGAGCTGAACAAGGTCTCATTTTAAAGCTCTTTATAGGGGATTTAATATGATATGTAGCACAATAAGGTTACAAGCAATTACATTTTCCATTTAATCACATTTTTTTAATTTCAAAAAGTAGTGTTTTTTAAAATTTGAAAAAAAAAAGAAAGAGTTTTTGTTAGTATAACTCTTTCCAACAAATCCTGAAAGTTTTAAATTGGTATCTCATTGGGATCATATACATATATGATTTTAAAACATGAATGCAGTGTGTATTTTTGTACTTTTCCCATTTACATTGTAATACAAGGAGCTGAAAAATAAAAATAATTTAAAGTACTTACAGAGCTTACATCAAAACTTTACAGTTGCTTCACCGCCAACAATTTTTTGGTTGCATTTTCTGTATCTGCCTTTGTCAATGTGTAAACTCTTCCTGTTTGCTGTTAACGGATACACTGTCTCGCTCTGGTGTAGACGAATAACGTCAGGTGCTGCAGGGTATGTGAAATTTGATATGCGTATGAAGGAAACTCACTTTGATTTCCTGCTCATCTTCAAATGAATCGAGAACACATGCCAACCACCAGAAGCACCATAACGGCAGGTCACGAAATCAATGATTTCAGTGAAATCTAGTATATCATCATGCCTTGTTGTATCTGCCTCCCTCAAAGATGCTGAGAAAGAGTATGGTCTAGTGATCACTTTACTATTACTCACAAGGATGAAGCAGTGCAGTTTTAAGGTACCGTCAATAGTTTGGGCAGATAGCTTCCGGTGCTTTAAGATTATTTCCTTAGCCTTATGCTGCTGGGTTGTGCTGTATTCAAAGTGCATAAAGTTGGCTTGGTGCAATGATTTGCTCATTGTAAACAAGGCAAAGACTTTTCCTTGCAACCAGTCTATTCACAGTGTCACCAATCCCATCACATTGAATTTTCCCATAGGGGTTGCGAAGAAATGCCACTCCGCTTTGACACCAAAGTCTTCCTTTTGTAAGCACAGGTTCAAGAAATCAAGCCGGTTCTTGGACTGTGCTCCGCACTCATCGGAGTTGGAGTAAAGTGCGACTTCATGAAGTCCATGAGTACCCGCTGGAAACATTGAACAGTAACGGTGTCATGAGTAGGACAATACGAAATGACTACAAAATTAGTCTTCTGCAACTCCCCACTAATGTCACTCTTTGAGTAGCAGGAGATTGGATGAATAGTCGCTTGTGCATTATTACAATGATATCCCTGGGCAGCATCTTGCAAGGTAAAGGAGTAGCTTGTTATCCATCCCTTAGACTTTGAGGGGGGTAACTGGTTGATGTCATGACGACAGTGACGTCTTGGTCAGACACGCGTGGGTAGGAACAAGGTCAGCGAATGTGTTCGTGGAACGTTAGTCGCGGTGGAACAGAAGGAGGTTCCGGCAACGTGAGTCGCGGTGGAACGGAAGGATATTCCGGCAACGTGAGTCGCGGTGGAACATGAGGAAGTCCCGGCAACGTGAGTCGCGGTGGGAGGTATGGTGAGGGTGGAGAGAGAGAGAGAGGGTTAAACAAATTGCTCTTTCGTAACATAAGACAATTTAATAAGCTCTTTCGTATGGGTGGTGCACCCAGGTGGGCCACCACTGATTGGCCGAGGCTGACTGGCCTCGTGACCAAGGAATCACCGTATTAAATACCCTCCACTGCTGCCTGGCTTTGTCCAATGGGAGAAACAGGAGATTCCTATTGGTGAGTGCAAATTGGAGGGATAGTGCCCATCACGCGAGCCAATAGAGGCAGGAGTTCTCTTTGACGCTGTGTATAGAGGTGAGCTCGTCACAGACGGCTTCGAGAACATGGACTGTGGAGCGGTCCAGGCAGTAGAGAGGGTGGGTGGCGCGACCTGTGCAAGTGCGGAGGAAAAGAGACAAGGGCCGACTGAACAGTGAGGCACAACAAGCTTTTAGCGAAATCACAAAGTACTATGAACTCACCCTCTTTTAGTACCTCCTTAAGATGACCAAGAAAGGACGATTGTTGCTTTGTAATAAAAGGGTGTCGAAAGAAGTTTTGGAAGGGATTCAAGAAAATCAGTTATAATTCCTCACACGGTTTAGGGAAAGTTTACAAGCTAGTGTTCTTATCAATAATTGTAACCCACTGTTTGAATGTCACATTCTCAACACAGTTTACTTCAAAACAATAGTCCAGCTTATCTCTCAGAACATCTGCTCCTGGGCAATTTGAACATTCACCAAACTAGCATGGTTCAGATGGATTGCCTCACATCATTGTTTGTAAAGAATCTTGGTAAGTTTTTATTCGTTTGTCACCTGTCATTTCTGGGAATCTATACAGTGCTACCTTCAACATAGCATTTTGATGTATTGTACAAACACATACACTGTGTAGGGGCCTACCACTCGCTCCTGCCATAACACGTTGTTTTGGTCTAAGTTCACAAAACTTAGAAAACCCAATGTGAATATTCGGGTGTCCCTCCTTAAAAAGTACAAACAGTTCTCGTAAATTACAAAGGATTAGTTGTTTTTGGACATGCTCGCGTTTTCCACCTACTTTAATCGAGGTAAAGTCTTTCTTCCACTTTAATCGAGACAAAGTATTTCTTCCCCGGCATGAAACTGCTCACTTCTTCGCTCTCATATAAATACTGTACTTTTGCAGCAATTCCTGGCTTCAATGTTTTTCCTGGTTTTGGATTGGGTCAGGACACAATTCCTTTCTCTTTTTGGAGATTTTACGAGCTGTGGTAATTAGCTACACTACATTCATCTTGAATTTTCTGTACTGTCCAGCTATTAGGTAATGTAGTTAGGATTTGCATTCTCACAGTTTTATCTTTAGTTGAAAGAAACTTTTCTTTCAACGGGTAGAATATTTCGTCAACAGGTGGTGTTTCCACACTGTCAGAAGTTTCACTGGTTTCCAGCACCTTGCACCTAAAAGCTTCACTTACTCTCTTGAGCTTTTCTTCTGGGTATCTCTTTTCTCCTAATAGTTTTTTTTTTATCATCGGCAATTCTTTCATAGCTAATAGGCTAGCTTCCTCTTTTTCAGGAGTAGAAATATTAATTTCCTGGGATAGGTCAGCATCATCTGTATCAGATTGAGGCTCTGTAGATTGATATTTATTTACATAATTTGTGACAGTTCAGACTTAATCTTTGAACTTAACTTATGTAATAGATTATTATTCACCAGTCTCAATTTATTCTTGTGTTAAATTATGTTCTGGGTTATTGAGCGGATTGCAACAAAACAAATTCACCTTTGTCTTTGATGCTGGGTCCATCCATTTTTCCTACTTCTCCTGCAATCTTAGAAAAATTTAAGATCTATCTTTAAATCAAAATAAAGCCTAAAAATTGTCTTTCTTCTTAAAAAAAAAATCACTAAGTATTATACCAGATTAAATCACATCCATCCATCACAATTTTTTCACCGATTGTCTAAACACACATTTCTAGTAAGGAACTTTAAAGTGAATCACAAGAGAGGAATGTCTACAGCCTGCTCTCACCACAGCTGAACAGTCACTTATTGGCTCTGTACATGTTGAGACACAGGGATGTGGGTGTTCCCATTCAAAATGATTTCGAAACCTCACTGTAACTGTAACTTATGCAACATACCACTTCATAAAGAAAGGTAAATCCTCCTTATCAGTTTCTCTTTATGTTTAGCAAGGTGGGTGAACCTCCCCCGCCCCACCCTCTTTTGTGGATGCAGGGGATTCCCCTTATCAGTTTCTCATTGATCGGTTTGTTTAGTAAAGTGAACCCGCCGCCCTGTTAGAACATGCATTGTGTGCAGTAGAAAAATATAACTTGAATGAAATAAATCCAAGTAAAGCTACACTGGATTTTTTCACTAAAACTTGTATCTATTTAAACAATTAATTTATACATATTAAATTAATATAAATATATGTATAATAAATAATATTTTTGCGAGATAAATATTTTAAATTTTTATAGTTTACTGTAAAACAAATATCTTACATACAAATAAAATTTGCTTTATTTTTAATCCCACTGAAATCCCAATTTTAAACTTTCAGGACTTATTTAAAAACTACATTTTGAAGTTTAAAAAAAAAAAAATTGTGATTCCCTGGAAAATGTAATTGTTTGTAACCCTATCATGTTAACTATCATATTAGAGCCCAGTGTGAAAGCTTTAAAATGAGACCTCGTTCAGCTCTCATATCTTATCTAGGGTTTAAGCTACAAGCAATAGAACATTATTATGCTCATCATTTTTTTTAACAAATTTTGATATCTTTTGACACATGTATCTCAAAAACGGTAAATGAAAAAAATAAAAAAAATAGGAATAATTTTCTCTATGGATACTCTCAGAATTCTGAGTTTGGTTAAGATTGGTAACAGTAAAGTTGTGAGCTTGGTTGATTTGATTTGACTTGGAATAATGACCCTAAAGACCAAACCCGTCTACTGCTAAAGGTTCGGTCAATATTGAACCTAAGAGCAACCAACATCTGATTGGAGCCTTCTACTTGAAGGCAAATATCCTTACCCTGTGAAATGCTGTTTTTATTTGTTTGAGTAAATATGTTTCTAACCATTTACTTTGATCTCAAAAACAACATTTCATGAATTTAATTACTAATCTTAGAATGTATGATCTTTAATCCTATAGAATAAAACCCGAGACCCGTGGCCAGATGTCACCGCGTCTTACTACCCGTTCGGTTTGTACGCCTATGTACACCAATGTGTTAGGGACTAGGAAGGTTACATTTAGAGAAATTATACCTGCATTTGCTTGAAGGGAGAGTGGGAAAACATTTAGGAAAAAATATCCTCACTGCACCCGACCGGGATCATACCCTGGTCTTCCCGTCTTTGGCATTGCGAGAGTAGCGCTTTAGACCATGCGATAACCGTAATTAACAACTATAATAGCTTTTCTATTTAATTCATATTTAGGAATAAGTTGATGCCTTTCAACTCCAATTTGGTGCAAACCATATTTAAAATAAACCCCTAAATTAATTAATGCTTAATTTATTGATATCTGCAACACATATCAGCATTCTGGTAGGTGACCCCCCCCCCCCCCTTGCCCTTAATAGCTCTTTGTTTCTTATCTATCAGTTGACTGTTTATACTTAAATTGTCTCTTATAACAAACACAGGAATGGCCAATCATTGATAGCTCAGGATTATAATGGTTTGATACCGGCAAATAGGTCTTAGCATAGCTTTTATAAAGTTTATAAATCCTAGTTTTGACGATTTAAATTGTGTAGCGATTAGAGAAAAAGAAGGGCGCATAGGAACATATTAGAGTAAACAAATGTTTGGCACAAATAACAGATTTTGGCCCCGATTCTGTGATCAAATTACTCTAAGGCGTCACTCTCACAATAGATTGGACTGCCGCTGATGGGGAGATCAGGGTTCGAATACCGCTCAGGTCTATATTTTTTTACTCAAATGATTATTCACTCTCTTGCCACGCAAAAGCGAGTACACTTTATCTGAATTCAACCTTCCTCATACCTGCCTTGGTGACGTAGTTGGCTAACGCACTAGTTTTGTGTTTAGCCAGCCCGCCGAGGATGGGGAGATCGAGGTTAGAATCTCGGTTGGGTGAACTGGGGGTGGGGGGTGTTCCTAAATGATTTTTCACTCTCCCTCAACGCAAATGCGGGCTCACTTCATTTAAATTGAACCTTCCCAATTCCTAATCCATTAGTGTATAACCCGAATTGGTAGTAAATTAAAAAAAAAACTCATCCTGAATGCATTAACTTAATTATTAATTCATATGCGTATAGCCTGAATGGGTAGTAAGACACGGGTAAAAAAATTGTTTCTTTATTGTGTCTTAGTTTAGAAAATATTTTTTAATTTTTGTATTTACTTTAACAGACTTTTACTGGAATTTGATTAAGAATTTTCTTTTAAATTCTCAATTGTAGCTAGGCCTGGTTGATAATTAGTATCGGACATAATACAATAACTATACTAAAAATTGGTTTACACAAAATTTTTATATATATCAACATGTTCCCAAGCCATTAAAAAGCTTACATAATAAGTTTTATTATTTAAAAAATCATGTAAGGATGTAATTATCTTACTTAAGGTTGGGTGCTAGTGAGTGCGAATTTAGTGCGCTAATTTTGCAGTTTTTATAGCATAAACATTTTTTGAACAAAATAAATCAAATTTTTCTTCTATAGAAACATATAGTTTAGTTTTCTGCACGTGCTAATCTCAACAGTTTATTTTATCCTGTATGTTTATCCTGTAAAAACTTCAAAAATACTTCCCTAAACTCACGCTCACTAGCACTCCATCTTAACTCTTGTCATTTTTTTAAAACAAAGCAACATGTAAGAAATTAGAGGATTGTTTTAGTGGTTTTGAAGCTTCAGAGCTACCTAATAGATACCCCAGTGTGAGGATATGTTCCTTTAAGTAGGTGGTGGCCTTAGGTGAGAAAAGTAAATTACTTCTTTTATATTGGCAGCAATGAATACAACCTTGATGTTTTGAAAAACCCAAAGCTCTGCTCATTATAAGGTCAATATAGGGGTTTTATGACATTTCAAGTTTTTATGAAGAAAAAAAAATAGTTAATTTTTTTCTACATCTTAAAAGAAGATTAACTATTATAATAACTGGGTTAGTAGGATGGATTTGAAGTAAAATCACCCGTATTTGCTTGAAATGAAAAAAAGTGTTGTAATTTGATAATGAACATTTAAATAAAAGACTGGCTTTCCAGTGGATCTGTTCGAGGATATAACTCCAGTATCCAAACATTCTCATTGCACACCTAACTGCTGATAATGTGTTCAAAGACTGTTTCGGTCATTATTTTATAACTTGTTTATGTAGGCAATATATTTATTGAGGTTTAAGATGTTCAAGACCTGGCATTTGTTTGTTGGGGGAGCTCAGGTTGACAGGGCGAATTTTGAGTGGTGGTGTAATCAATACAACCCCCTCTCACATATCCTCCCTCTTTCCCCTCTGCAAGCCTCAGTCATGCTATTGATTAGGGTGCTCTTGTTGTTCCACCACTGACCATCATCATCATCATCATCATCATCAGTACACACACTCGCTATTCTTAGTTTTGCAGCCCCTCATGTTGCTAGGTTGGATCACACACATAACAATAATGTGAGTATATGAAATATTCTCAAAGCTGAAATACTTTGAATATTATATTATGTTTATTTGTAAAACTTATCGCACTAAAAAAAAAAGCCGTTGAAAAATGTTTTGTTGCACAATTGTTTGTAATATTTCATTCTAACCTGATAAATAAAGTTATTATCACAACATGTAAATTCAATTATTTCAGATTTTAAAAAATATGAATATTAATGTTTAATGTATACAACAGCTCAGAGTTGAAATAAACTGATTATTTTTTTAAGCGAAATTGAATCTGATCCTGGTTCTAGAGCTTTGCACACCCCTGTTATTTGTCTAGTTCCACTCATAGGTACCAAGTTAATTTTCTCATTGTTAACTACGTTTGTACTGATGTTTACGAATCCGTGGATCTTTAGCACTCCCGAGTCCCTTGCACTTCAGAAATAAACCCCTTGGCCCCCAAGCAAATTTATTGTACTTTAAATTAATTTTACTTTAATAAGTCAATATTTTCTTAAAGCTAGTATATTTAAATTTATTTAAAATTTCCTAATTTTTAATTTGTGAAAATTTTTCAATAACAGTATTGAGATTGACATTGAAATCTCCATTGAAAATATTGGCTGACAGATTCAAAACGTGCCCGACTACTCAGTCTTTCTTGACTCATTATAGATCTCTGATATGTTTTGATTAATTTAAGTTCTGAGAAAATTATTTTACAACTGGCAGTTGAAACAGTGATAGTTAAAAAGATTCTTAATGTCACAACAAAGTTAGTCAAACTCTCTTGCAGCTTCCACTTGTACACCCATCGAAGCAAATCTAAAGCTGTCCAGTTAACAATCTGCTAATCAGGATTGAATTCCTTATACAAGACAATGTAACACCGAAGGCAATTTATTTCGGCAAACATAACTGCAGCGTTCAAATATGTGTTCTTAGCACACATGTGCTGAATTTGTTAATTATTCCAGATTTTCCACTGTCCCAGATGACAATTTAACTGGATAAAGTAGTTTAGATTGTACATCTGTAATCCAACCATGAATTGTAACATCAAGATTAGGAAGATCTTTATGTAATGCTCTTTCCCCACACACATGTTTGATAATGGACTTTCTTAACGTTTTCAGCAAATGCTTGAGACGTTGGTGGGAACGACTTGAGCTTTGGCATTGATGTTACTTTTTTCCACACTTCAAAACGAGTATCTTGTCATTGAACTTGCTGTATTCTTGATACCATAGCAAACACTGATAAACTTTGTAGCTTCATCCAATATGTCCTCTTGTTCTTCACCTGACTTCTTAAACTTATTTCCACAATCCAGTACTTTTAATATTGTCAACTTTCTTATTCCAAATAGCCCTGCTACAGTATCACAGACATAAATGAAATGCTACTTGAAATTTTGATGCCTATAAGAATTTTGCAACCGGGGCAACCGCCCCTAAGGCCTCTCCTCCCCCACCTTATGCCACTGCCTCAAGAATATGGTAACCTATTAGTTACCATACAGTTCTAACTGGCACGTTACTGTTTGACTATTTATTTTTACTAAATTATTATTTATGAATGCCTTTCGGAAAAAATTGTAGTTTACCCATTTTTAGACTTGTAATGTAGTTTTTGTATTTACTTGGATATAAAAATTGTTTTACTTACGCATACTTTTTAAAATCAATGAGTCATACATATTACATGGAACATACTAAAACCATATTTTGCTTGAAACATCACACTTAAGTCTGATTGTCATGATTGGTAATGTAATAGTATATATTTAACATTTAACATTTGGCATTTTGGTCCACTATTTTATCTAGAGACCAGTTCAAGTGGCTGGTGACTTAAAAAAAACTTTATGCACACAGAAATAGTCAATTATATATTTACAAGCTGAGAAGTGTATTAAAACACAAATAAACACTACCCTGGGAATCAAATACTAGCTAAAGGATACTGCGCTGCTTGAAATCATTGAACATTATCTTTTGATCGTTTATGAATATGTTTAATTAAGAGTTTAACTTTTTGCTAAGTTTGTTTGGTTACCTATTTCTGGAATTTTTTTAATATTATATATTAATTTTATATAACAAATATTTTCACTAAGGTGCCTAACTATATTGTGATTTGATACAAGACATATTGTGGGCTTAGAACATTTAAAAAACTATTTTAACTTTACAAAATATTTCCCATATGATTTTTATTCCTATTGCATTGATACATTCTATCAAATAGAATGGCTTCAGAACATATGAATTGGTGTATAAATATAAAAGTATTGAGTAATTTTTATTATTTACAAATAAATAGGGGAAACTGAATAGCTATACAAAACAAAAGGTTCATTCAAGTTTCAATGGATGCTGTGAATTTTTTGTTACCAGGACTGTACACATTTTGATTTTAATCAAACATCTGAGATAATTTAACTCGCTGACAAACTCGCTGGCCAACAAAATAGTTTGTTTTTTTCCACCAAAAAATATTATTATGAATTTGCTATTTTTGGTTTTCTCAGGAAAGTGATAACCTTTGGTGGGACGCCTTTGCCACCGAGTTCTTCGAGGACGATGCCACGCTTACTCTCACATTCTGTTTAGAGGATGGACCCAAGAGATACAGTGAGTGAGGCCATTTTGATTTAATACATTGGTTGTTTATTCGGTTGTCCAAACCACTGAGTCACTATCCCACTGTTATCTTATTGGTGATCAGCTTGTGTCAATCCAACATTTTCATTTGAATACAGAATAAGAATATTTTGTTAACTACTTGAATCAAAGCTGAACCAAATATTTTAAAATATAAATGTTACAAATCAAATATTTTTGTTAGCTAATTTAAACCAAATACTAGTCTTATTTTCAATGAGAACAATAAAACAATACGGTAACTAACTAAACTGTTTAAAAAAATAATAGATTTAAAATACTACAAAATTTGCAAGTTTATTTGGTCATGCATGACAAATCATAGATCCAAGCTAACTTATTTAAAAAGTTTAATTACTTAAAAGTTTGACTTTTAGAAATGAATTTCAAATTAAATTTTATCAAACCCAAATCTGAGCTATATATTTGGATTTGAAATTTTGAATCCAATTCAAGTCTTTTAAATATTAAAATTAAGAATTTTGAATTGAATATGAATCCTAGCAAGATTTGAATTCAAAATTTTGAAGTTTTGCATGTTTTACTAGGCCAGATTCATTTTGAGGACTAATGGTTCAATGTGTTAATATTTTCTAATTTAAAATGAAATTGATTTTTGCCTGCAAGAGTAAAAAATATCTATTTATATTAAAAAGAAAACCCACTACATGGGAGATTCGAGACTTAAGACTCTATGCCTTTCACCACAAGCTTCTACTACTAGGGTATCCAGCTGGGGTAGTTCCTTTTAATAATTAATATGAGTTGAATGATGCCCTCGAATACTGAATTGGCCCAGGTAGCTTAGTGATGGAGCATTAATATGTTAATAATTTTCCTTGTAGGAATAGTTTTTCAATAAATCAAGTAAAAGGGTTTGTGGCACTGACCATATTTTGAATGTTTGTCAGAATTTATAAAACGATTTTGTTAGATTTCTAAGGTGCTTGTTACTGAACAATATAAGTAATTTTTTTATGTGTGGTACTAGACGAACTGGCTTGAACAGTTAAATATTATTTTAATTATTGGAAAACAGTTGAACACTGAAATATTTATTACACTAGATTTTAAATTGGTTTAAAATCCATGAACAGATTTCTAACACCATGGTAATTTTTATTCTTCACCACATAGTAGGCCTACTCATTTGGGTTAGTGCATACATTACTTTACACTAATGAGTTATAATGAGGAAGGCAAAATTTTAAGAGGAAATATACCCGCATATGCGTGGAAGAAGAGTGGGGAACATACAAAAAAAACTCCCTTGATGCTCTCGATCAAAATTCGAAAATTGTAATATATACTATTGTTTACCACGCTTCCTCTACAGTTAATGTGGATACATTTCCGTTTTAAATTCTACCTTCCTCATCCTACTACATTAGCATATTTAAAATGTGTATAGCCTGAATGGATATTAAGATGCAGTAGTGAAAAAAACTTATATAAAGTAGGCAAATGATTTTAATTCAGCCTATCTTTAAGTTATAAAAAAATTGAAATTGCCTAGAAATATTTTAACTTAACGCAACTGATTTGGCACAAATAATAATCAATCTCGTTCAGTCTGGTTACTGGATGACGAGGTTGGGACTTGAATCCTGGTCAGCTTAACTCACTTTTCTTCTAAATGGTTTCTCACTCTAACTCCACTCAAATACAGGTGCATTTCCTTTAAATTATACCTTATTTCCATCCGGTAAGTAAGAGACAGTGATAAATATATTTACACGTGTTGATTGTTGTTATTCCAGCCATAGGAAGGACGTTAATTCCTCGCTACTTTAGAAGTATATTTGAAGGTGGTGTAACGGAACTGTACTACAACTTGAGACATCCCAAGGAATCCTTCCACAACACGAGTATTACTTTGGACTGTGATCAATGCACGATGGTAACACATCATGGCAAACCAATGTTCACCAAGGTAAATTAATAAACCATAATGTTGCTGATAAGTTTTCTCTGCTTTGTTGTTTCATTGCTAGGAGCCCAAAAATATGGTCACCAATGACAACCAAAGATTTATATCTTGTTAGTTATTTTTTGTCTCTTTATTAATATAATTATTCATTTATTTGCCATTTGAAGCATTCTATTTATATCGATTTTTAGACACAAAAGGTAGTTTTTGTATTTACTCCAATATAAAATTGGTTTTACTTATTAAAACTTGTTAGGATTAAAGAGTACACTACATGGACATATTAGGACCACACTTATCATAGTCAGAAATTTTGAATTTATTACAATGCTATATTACACAAAAGCCTTATTTTTATAATTTTACTATTGGTAATGTAATGATATCAATTTTTAATCTAACACTAAAATACAGTTTTGTTCTTTATCAATTTTTTTATGTTAAAGTTGTTGGTTTTCAACTTTTTTTTAAATGCTGTGTAATCAGTTCTGCCCTGCTACTTTGAAATCACTTCTTTATTTGTTGGTAGGTTTTAAGACAAGACTTTAATGTCAATAAATGGGATAATTCTCATTAAGATAGGTACAATTAACTAAGACAGAATTCATTTAGTAGTCACTCTTGTGCTAGACTGACCTGCTGATGATGGGGCGATTGGGGTTCAAACCTCATTCGGGTTCTAAACACCAATGGCTAGGGACACCAACTTTTCGTGAACAGTGTTTTCATGAAATGTTGAAAAAACCATTTTGAAAGTTTTAAAACTTGTTTCAAGTTCAAAAAATCATTATTATGTATTTTTGAGTTCACAAAATAAAACTATAAAGGTATTTATATGCAAAATTGAAGTTTTTTCATGAAATCTTATGAATTTCGTTTTAAAATACAAATAATAATGTTTTCAAGGCAAAATTTTGTTTGTTCATTAACACGTAAGTAACATTAGCGGTCATGTTGATTTCGATTGCCGTAAAATTAAGGATTAGCGGTCCAAGTCAACTCCACGCAGCCTTTACCATCGATGTCAGCAAATATCAGACTAGTCATATACAAACAATAGACTCGCAAAGATCGATTGTAATTTTATACTCTTCTATGTAGACTTGAACCTATATACCTAAAAACCAATGCATTTATTGTATTCTGTTTCAAATCTAATATTAAAATATTTATTATGTTTTATTTTGATACTTAAAAGTAATTATGAACTATTTTATTCACTGACTTATTAAATTAAATTTTATCCTTTTCAGACAAAAATCTATATCAATTATATTTCTGTGTTTTTTCCTACTCTTATCTTTGGTTGTTTGTGATCTTCACAAGCCTTGGAGTTTTTGGCTTCCTTTGTGATTTCATTGTATTATGTTTGTTATTGTGAGTTAGAATATTTTATCGGTCTTTATTTATGTTTAATTTTATATAATATTGGATGACCTGTCAGTCTAGGGGTAAGGTGTCAGACTCCTGTGCTGGGGGCCTGGGCTTCAATACTCGGTCCCGGCACAGATTTATCTGATTGCCAAACCCCTTCCTTCACCTCTGACAAGACGTGTATTAAATCACAACTTATGAATATGAGGAATGCCAGGACCTCCACCATGGTTCGGATCCCACGTTAAACTGTAGGTCCTCCATTTCAATCTCACAATCACCCTACCATCACACATTAGCGTAAGTACGTTAACTCGAACGGGTAGCGATGACGAACAATAAATTAATTAATTGATTAATAATAATAATAAAAAAATAATAAAGTAAAAAAAAGTTTTTGATTTTTCCATATGTTATAAAACCATTATATGACGAAACTGTTGTTGATTTGAGAATTTTTATGACAATTCAATTTTTTTATGGCAAAATTTCAAATATTATCTACCACAATATAGGGTCTCTCTCTCTCTCTCTCTCTCTCCCACCCCATGGTACAATAGTCACTTTTACGAAAAATGAAATTTATATTTTTAAAGTGTCAGGGGAAAAAATGGGAATTTCTTATGTAAAACTTGGGAAATTTTGTATTAAGAAAATAGTGGCAACCATGTCATGTTATCTTAGTTGATTGGGATTGTTCCAATCCTGGCCAAGAGTGTTGCTGTGCTGATTGGGGGTATCCAGACAAATACATGCTAGTGTCGTTGGCAAGAATACAACTCATTATAATCAGGCATTTAAAATCCTTGAATGAAAGAATAAAATAATTTGAAATAGACTTAAATGACTTATTTGATAGTTAATTTGTGTGTTCTGGTGCCAGCATGAGCATTCAGTAATTTAAACTAGCTAACATTGGGTGAAAAGGGATTTTATTTAAACACAGCATGCATTCGGATAAAGGTTGGTAAACCAGAATGTGAAATTGTTTGAGATCAAACTCCTGTCTACCGGGTCAAATTCCCTTCCACTACCTGTACAGTAAACCTTACTGATCCGACTGTTACTCTGGCAGGTGTGCACAGAGGGTCGACTAATCCTGGAGTTCACGTTCGATGACCTGATGAGGATCAAGTCGTGGCACTTTGCGGTGCGTACACATCGTGAGTTGGTGCCGCGCTCTGTGGTGGGCATGCACACACAGCAGGACCCGGGCATGCTGGACCAACTCTCCAAGAACATCACGAGACAAGGGATCACCAACTCCACCCTCAACTACCTCAGGGTTAGTGTCACACTCCACTTTGTCTCGTCTTGTCTGTCTGACTTACCTGTAAGGCAGATTTTTCTTACGAATTAACATTTGATAGGTAGAAAAAGTTATTAGCTCTACGTTCATGTGGTCATATGTTAAGTCATGTGATATTCAGCTGTCACACTTGTTAAATATTATCAATACCGATTTTAAAAGCCAATAAAATAATAAAATGAGTAAAATGTTGTTAATATTAACAAAGCCACAAAATTCATGTATGTGTTTTTTTTTTAAAGTTCTCCTAGAGTCCATTTGATTTAAAATCAAGGTATAGCTACTTGCCTTCCACACAAATGTGGGTACATATTCTTTAAAGTCAACATAAGCAACACTACCCAATAATGTAATAGAGGGATAGTCAGGACAGGTAGTTTGACAGATTACACAAAGTAAAAATCATCTGCGAATCTAGAAAAAAAATATTAAAACAAATTAAAAAATAACCTCTACAAATATGACCTTTTCAGTTTAACTTTAGATAAATATGTATTTTGGTTTATCCTGTTTGATCTAAGTTTATACTGCAAGACTTTGTACAAAAGACATAAAAAGTCAATAAAACTAAATTTAAAACATAAAAAACTATGTCCATAATACTTGAACTTTCCTTCTTATGTGGATTAATTTAAGAACAAATTTCAAACATCATTAAGAGGCAATTATATAATTAAGTTCAAAATCTAAAATAGCATTTAACTAAAGGTGTGACTATCACGGAAGATGGCCGGCCAAAATATTTTCTCATAATACCCATTTATTTTTCGTAATAAACAAATTAATGTTAGCTTAATCTCTTTAGATAAAAGGCTTATGTAAATATATTACTGGGCCTATTTTATTCAAACATAACAAAGTCTGATTTGTATAAACCATCTTGCAACTAAACTTCCTTCATAGATCGCTAGGGTTATCTTAATTGATTGTTTTCAACATACTAAGTAAATATATAAATTTTTGAATAAATTATGTTAATAATATTAACCTAATTTCAAAATATCTTTCCCGCTGTTTCTGAATTAACTTCTCAATTAAACAAATGGCAATGTTTTAGATAATTAAAACATTTCTAGAAAGTTACATTGTTTTCAAAATTATTATTTAAATATTTTTATATTTATAGAATTCTTTTATCTAAACCACATATCAATCACTAGCCCTTCACTTTCTCGTAAATATTAGAGTCAATAATGTCAACTGATTATGAAGTACCCTCAATGGTAACAGCAGATTACAATATGGTCCTTTCTCTCGAGATGAGATAAAAGTGAACCAATGATCAATAATCAACTTGGTGACCTGGTGGTCTAGGGGTAAGGTGTCAGACTTCTGTGCTGAGGGTCCGGGGTTCAATCCTCGGTCCCGGCACAGATTTATCAGATTGCCAAACCCTTCCTTCACCTCTGACAAGATTTGTATTAATCACAACTTGTGAATGTGAGGAATGCCAGGCCTCTACCGTGGTTCGGATTCCACGTTAAACTGTAGGTCCTCCATTTCATCTCACAATCACCCTACCATTGCACATTAGCGTAAGTGCGTATAACCGGAACGGGTAGTAAGACGCGGTGCCAATAATAATAATAATAAATATATCAACTTGGCCATGGTTACTTTCAACTTTAAATACATGGTACTTATTTTAATCTTAAAAATAAGGTGCATTAAGTATGCTATAATATGTAATTAAATCAATATGCTAGAATTGAATCAGTTTTTATTGAAACAGAATAAGTCAAAATTTCATAATTTGGGGGTTTTTTTTTACTAATATTTTGATAAAGGTGAATGGATTGGTGCAAAAGCCAAACAAATTACTACTCTCTTTGCTTATTTTACAGTGAGGTGCTGCTCAGCAATGAGTTGTGAAACAGAATAAGTCTTTGGCTTATTCTGTTTCTACGCGAAAAACTGTGTTTTTTCCCACTCCTTGTGGCATAGTATGAATTTTATTGGAAGTACTTTAAAGACAATTTCAATTTTTTATTTGGTCGTTCTCAGATTGACGTGTGTTATAAATGTGAGAGCTAGAAATGAAACTCAAAATTCCACCTTTTAATTAGAGAGATAAACTAGTTGCTAAAGCGGAACTGAGTGGTAACAAGAAGCACAGCTCCAAATTTTTCAACTCCCTTAAAGAAACTGAAGGAAGATGCAAGAATGAAGAAGAAGTTGTCGGTTTGATATTTGACTATATGTAAAACCTACCAATTCCCCAAATACCTGTCCAGGAACTTTTCTATTTGAGACTGATATGGGTGTTTAGTTTCTTTGAAAACTGGCCATTGCACTTCACACTGAAGGTGTTGTGAAAAAAGGTGTGAATGAAGGGTGCTCCTTCATATTTGATTATATAAAAAAGATTTATCTAAAGGTGTGACCGAGCTTTTACTATACTCAGATGGCTTTACCAGCCAAATTAAAAATCACCAAAAATCACACTGGTACAAGAATCTGTATGAGATAAATCCAGTCGGGGGATCTTGAAAAATATCACACATTGGTTCCCTGGACGTGGACATTCATATCTACTGTGCAACCATAATTTAGGACTTTAAAAGGAAGATAAAAAGTTTGATCGAATCCACACGCCCTTTGAACACCTGGAAATAATAGCAAATAGCAGGGAAAA